>CM031953.1:20412408-20779908 GCA_018749465.1 Paracanthobrama guichenoti
CTTACAGTGTTGTAGCATACATACCATCATGATACTGCCACAGTACTTTCTGAAGCATACAGCTAAAAATTCAGCAACAGATTCATACTGCTGTTTAAACCCTCACCTCATTGGATGAAGGTCAAACATGGGAGGCTGCAGTTCGGCTAGCTCAATGGCGGTGATGCCCACAGCCCAGATGTCACACAGATGATTGTAGCCTCCTTTCCTCTCCACGGCGGCCACCTCTGGGGCCATCCTGTTAGCATGGGTTACAGAGCACATCATCCCTCTCAGTATATTCATGAACATTTCCAACCTAGTTACATAAGCTGTGGAAAAGGCCTCTGTGGCCCTGTAGGAAACTACTGAATTATAAAATATTAATTATGAGGTATTTTAAAACTCAACAGTGAAAAATCTGTTTTTAAAAATCATTTTGGGTAGTTCACAAATAACAGTTTTTTTTTTATTATTCAACATAAGGTTATGAGGTTAAAATTACTGTATAACAAATGCTTTGTGTAATATTTAAATATTCCTTTAAGAGTAAAAATACTCCAGGCAATTTTAGAAATTGCATTCATAATAATTACTCAAAAATGTTTATTATAAATAATATATTGTGCGCATGATTGTAAGATGTGTGTGTGAGGCACAACAAAGATAGAAAAAAAAAAAACTGCTGCATACCAATAAGGAGTCCCAATGAAGGATTTTCTTTTAGCTAGTGTGGCTGTGATCTGTGCAGACACACCAAAATCAGCTGCAGAGGAAAAAAAACAAAAGATCATCTTTACTACAATCCCACAAACAACTCTCATGTGAGTTGTGTGCAGCTCACACTACCATGCGTCTAATTCTGTCTTATGAATTATGAAATTTGAGAGCTGTGTAACGTCACAGTAGATCAAACGTGAAAACATGAGGTGATGCTCGCAGTCACCAACACAAAGCTATTTACACTTTTTTTAATGACTTCAGCTGGAAACAATGAAAAAAGGATGTTGTTTTCTTACCTAGCTTGACATAACCATTGTCCGTCAACAAAATATTGGCACCCTATATCGAATGGAAAAACACTTCATGAAAGACAGTGTAATATGAGAGCATTACACATCTCCAATTATAAGACATTATTGAATGATTTACTGGTATATTTGTAAGATGAAATGAAAAATGTATCTGACAGACTTCAGAATCTCATCTTTTTTCCCCCTATAAAATCGCTCTTTCAACACCTGCTTTCATCTATGATCAGAGATGTGAAAGCACCATCTGAGTCATACTAATTACACCTCCCTCTGGCCAGGTAACATATTTTCTCTTTCTGTACCAGTGATTGCACACCTGGCTTCACCACATCACCATTAAAAGGTACTAAGGGCATTTTGTAAACAGCCATGGCACACAGATGAAATGCACAAATTTTAGATGTAATGAGCGCTTAGTTTTATTCACTGCTTTACAGTGACAATGTACACCGATCAGGCATAACATTATGACCACCTAATATTGTTGGTTCCCCTTTTGCTGCCAAAACCACCCTGACCCGTCGAGGCATGGACTCCACAAGACCCCTGAAGATGTGCTGTGGTATCTGGCACCAAGATGTTAGCAGCAGATCCTTTATGTCCTGTAAGTTGCGAGGTGGTGCCTCCATGGATCGTACTTGTTTGTTCAGAACATCCCACAGATGCTCGACTGGATTGAGGTCTGGGGAATTTGTGGCAAGGTGCATTATCCTGCTGAAAGAGGCCACAGCCACCAGGGAATACCGTTTCCATGAAAGGGTGTACATGGTCTGCAACAATGCTTACGTAGGTGGTACCTGTCAAAGTAACATCCACATGGATGGCGGGACTCAAGGTTTCCCAGCAGAACATTGCCCAAAGCATCAAACTGCCTCTACTGGCTTGCCTTCTTCCCATAGTGCATCCTGGTGCCGTGTGTTCCCCAGGTAAGTGACTCTCACACACTCGGTCATCCATGTGATGTAAAAGAAATATGATCATCAGATCAGGCCACCTTCTTCCATTGCTCCGTGGTATGGTTCTGATGCTCATGTGCCCACTGTTGGTGCTTTCGGCGGTGGACAGGGGTCAGCATGGGCACCCTGACTGGTCTGCGGCTATGCAGCCCCATACGCAACAAACTGTGATGCACTGTGTATTCTGACACCTTTCTATCAGAACCAGCATTAACTTCTTGATCAACTGTTTGATCGGACTACCCGGGCCAGCCTTTGTTGTGCCTCAATGAGCCTTGTCCACCCATGACCCTGTCGCCGGTTCACCACTGTTCCTTCCTTGAACCACTTTTGATAGATACTGACCACTGCAGACCGGAAACACCCCACAAAGCGTAAGGATTTGAGCGAGTTTGACAAGGGCCAAATTGTGATGGCTCTTGTCAAACTCGCTCAAATCCTTACACTTGCCCATTTTTCCTGCTTCTAACACATCAACTTTGAGAACAAAATGTTCACTTGCTGCCTAATATATCCCACCCACTAACAGGTGCTGTGATGAAGAGATAATCAGTGTCTTCACCTGTCATAATGTTATGCCTGATAGGTGTACATGAGCAATAAAATAGCTTATGGTGCAAATTAATAATAATTTGTTGATTTGTTGAACAGCCAACATACATGACCACTAAAAAAAACAGTTGTGAAAAAGTAATGGAGTACAGAAATTAATACTTTTATTCAGCAAGGATTAGTAAATACATTTTAGTGCATTAGTAAATAAATGTATAATGTTAAAAAGATTTCCATTTCAAATAAAGGCTGACTTTTGAACTTTCTATTTAATCAAAGAAAAAATCTTTTAAATGTATTAAAATAATATATCATAATATTACAGTTAAAATGCAGTCTTGGTGAGAGACTTCTTTTAAACACATTGAAAAAAAAAACCTTATACCGACCCCAAACATTTGAACAGTAGTATATTTTAAATATATTGCAAATGTTTTCACATTTAGAAGGAGAGAATGTTTTGAATGGGTGTATGTTTCATTAAAACTATGAAATACAGTCCTTGAAGCAACTAACTGTTGAAAAAATGGTGAAGTGTTTAATTTCTGCATCACTAGCAGCACCATACATAATTGCAAAATAATGGCAGAATTGTTAAAGGAATCATTTCCTAAAACTAAACAACACATCGTTAATGGAATCATCAACTAATCATAATCATTAAAGATGATGTGCGTAATTTCTGTGCCATCAGCGACACCAACCAGATTGTGAAAATCTTTTTCAGTTTTTTTGTTGAAAAGGTAAAACTATTTTTGCTAAAAACTCATGGTAGTGATTTGATTGGCTGATTGACGTACCAAGAGGTGGGTTTTTTGCTGTCATTTTTATTTGAGCATAATTAAATCAATCAATTCCTCGCCACTGAAAAAAGCCTTTTTTATTTAGACACACAAAAGCTAGAATCAATCAGAAATAAATGACAGTACCTTTATGTCTCGGTGCATCTTTCCTTTGTTGTGTAAGTAATATAAACCCTGAAAGGAAAGCCATGATTAAAACTTAATTCAAAATCATCTCAAAAACACATTTACAAACTGCCTTTTTTTAGAGACAGAACAATGAGTATGAAATATCGGTAAAACATATCGACCATTAAAAATTCAAAAGTAGCTTTCATGGTCACAGCTGATTGCTTTGGTTGTCAAAACAGAGTCCGGTAAAATGGCTTACCTGAAGGGTTTCTCTTGTTACATATGCTATCTGTGATTCTGTTAGTGGCCCAGTAACTGTGGAGACATATTTAGTGTACATCAGCACTAATGTAATCCACAAACATCTGAAAAATCCCATCCCAGAATATTTGCTGAAAGAGATTGAACGTAATGATCTGAACAATATAAGTGTGTACAAAAGTGCAAACACATCAGTTGAAAAATGAGGCATGCAGAGTAGATATCTTAAGCTTGAACCCGTTTAAACCAAGAGAACATTGATCCTTCCCGTACCACACTGGAATGAAAGTTTAACAAAAGCACCACTAATGGGTTTCATCCAGCAGACCAAGGACTTGATTATCAAGAACGCAATATGACTGATTACACGTTTCCAAGCTGACAAAATATAGAGTTGAATTACTCTACAATTCTAAATGGACTACTGATGAAAATAACAGATGTTGAAACCGTAGCAAAGAAAATTCAAAAGGCGTCTGAGAGGGTCTGAGAATCTCATCTGTCTGTTCCCCAAAGCGATGTAGGACGTTTGACGGTTTGAAGCCTCAGCCACTTCAGCAGAGCAGTTAATCTTCAATGGGAATGGACTACTTGCACTGAGTTTCGCGACGCATTTCCGTTTTGAAATTGTACAACTCATTTATTTCTGGTTATGCATATTTTCAATGTGCTGTAGTAAACTAGTTGACTAAACGAAAAATGAGTGTCTGCACGAAGATTTAAAAATCTGGACATTTTCAGAGACAAGAGAAGAGATTCAGATGATTACAAACTCAGCGGAACATGAAATTTTAATTCAAGCCAAGCCGATCTGAGAAAGCAGTGGCTGTTAAACATATGTGATTATTTCACCACAGGGTGTCAATGCTAAACTAGTGACTGCGATGCTGAAGTGTGAGACCTGATGAATTTGAACCTTTATTTAATTGTATTAAACATTTTAACTGTGAAAAACATCGTCAGTCATTTTAATGTATATAATTTACATGTTTATGCCCAAAAAACGTAATTATTCAAAGTAGTTGTCATTCTCCTCTGCGCTGTGCGCGTTATTGTTTAAATTAATAAAATAATTAACATTGTTACATTTGTGTAAGGCATGCACCGCACATTCATTCAAATATTTTTAAAGAAATAAGAGCACCAGAGCACACAAGCAATCCTTTTTATCAGTTTAAAATTTTAATATACACATTTTTTTTCCCCCAGAAGGAACGTTTCAGCAGATTCAAGATAATTCATGTTAACGCAAAGAACATGATTCATTGTTTTAATTAAACCCGACAGCCATCAAATGTAGTAATAATCATGTACGTGGGTGTGCTGAATGCGGTTACCCCAAACTCCTGAGTTGTAATAAGCAGAACGTGGAAGTAGTTGTGCAAATAATCCATAGAGACTATTATTGCTGATTAAAATGTTGCAATAACAGGAAATGTGCTAACGGGAAGGAGTGAATACTAAATGGGCTGAAAGAAGAGAGAGAAAGAGACAGCAGAAGGGTCTTAAAATTTAGGAAACGGTGTCCACAACCCATTTTACTTCTGTAATGTGATGCTTTCTATTCAGTGGGGGGAAAATGCCAGGACTTGACTGGAAAAAGTAGGTTGAAAAATAAAAGGGCATTGGTGATGTCATCAGAAAAGAACATTTGTTTTAGTATAAGTTAAATTAGTGATGAAAGATTACAAAAGTCGCTTCTCCACTTTTGGGCCAAACAGTTCTTGTTGCTTAACCGTTCCATTTCAATCTGGCTCAGCCTGTACGAATATGGTTTCATTTACTGTGGAACTGTGGGGCTGATAAATGGAGCTATTTGGAATGTAATACAAATACGTCAGTTGTTGTCTTGGTAGAGCAAGAGCTTACAGGTGTAAACACCAACTGCATTATGGAGGATGATCAGATATTTATTTTTATTTTATTATTAACTTATGGTTATGGCCATAATTCCAGGCCTAGAACGGTTTGTAATCGTGCCGTGACGAAACAAGCTCAAACGGGGAAATTATTTTAAAATGTAATTTACCGAAATGTACCGTTGTTTACATTTCACTGCCGGTTGTATATTCTGTATATAACTGTGTATGTGACAAATAAAACTCTTGAACTGAAAGCTGAATTTTCGGCATTATTTCTCCAGTTTTTAGTGTCACATGATCGTTCAGAAATCATTCTAATACGATGATTTGGTGCTCAAGAAACATTTCTTATTACTACCAATATTTAAAGTTGTGCTGCTTAATATTTTTGTGGAAACCATGATAGATTTTTTTTCAGAATAGCTTTAATTTGAATTATTACTGTGAATTTTGATCAATTTAATGCATCCTTGCTTAATATACAATATTAATTTCTTAAACGATAGTGTATATATTCCATTCTCTGTCTCTTAGACGTGTAAAGAGGAAAAAAACAAGGATAAAGAGCGCATTAAAGGGGATGTCTAATGCTATTTCATGCATTCTGACTTATTTACACTGTTAAAGAGTTGGATTCTCATCCAGTTAAAAAAAAAAATGAGTTGGGCGTATGACAGAGTATTTCTGTGCCAAATGCACTCCTTCAGGATTTGTACAAGTTTCTGAACGTTTTTTTTTCTCTCTCAAGTATGGCCCTGTATGACTAGCCTGACAAGCCAGACCCACATCACTTGAGATGTTGGGTCTGGGAACTCCCCATTGGCAGGGCTCAATCCGAGGGGCGGGATAAACGGTTGTCTTTCAAATTCCCTCTGCACGCAATAAGTTAGCGCTACAACCAACCAGAGAAATGAAGAAGGTGATGTAGTCAGAGCGTAGTCCTTTTTTAAGAATGACTTCAGTGCCGTTCTTTGTTCTTTTCGCAAAGAAAATCTTAACTCGGAGTCTTCCAGAGTCCATTTTAAAAGACTGCTGTCCATCAGCAGCAGCAGCCATCTTCTTTGTTTTCAATGAATTATCAAATAGCAAGGAATTCACGTGGAACCGTCATTATGTTAAGCCCACCCACTGACTCTATACACGATGTGATTGGCCTGACTAGAGTTTGTTTTTTCAAGCTTGCAAGCCAGAGAGTTGCTGCCGCTAGGGTGCGTCTAGATTTCTAGGTTACTATATGACGTCATAAAGGGTGAAATTGCTTGTATGGGCACTTCTCCCGGATGAACGTGCACACATCAACCAGATCAAGAGCGCGCCCTTCTACAAGCTTAATTCGGGTTATGGAAGCTGTCGGCAGCACTGTCATTTTGTTTTTAGACCTCAACATCAACAATGTCACTGAAGAAGTGTGTTTTTGGTTGTGTTTTAATGTCGGTGTTTTGTTGGCAATCGGTGTGTAAGGGCATATAACATAAACAACATGAATCTTGCCTGCTCGTGACTCTTTAGCTCCGCCCACTGCACGCCTCCACGAGCTTGGCTGTTTTTGGAAAGAATCAGTACAGCGGATCTGTCTTTTATAAATCTGATAAAGCTAAAGACCCTTCGAAAATATGAGGGATGCAATACTTCTCTATAGGTACTCAAAACTAACATGAGATTGGCAGAAACTGTCTCATTTAAAGACAAAGTCGTTACAAGGTTTGTTTTCTAATTACGTCCAAACAGGTGTAGAGGCTTTTATCCATTCAGCAGAAATTTCCAGTATAACTACTTTTTTTTTGTTTTACCTCAAATAATCTTTACTTGATCATGTACTAGTTCAGAGAGTTATTTAAAAACATGTTTGTCCAAGCAGAACTTGATTCATGTGTTATGTATGTCTTTATCTGTTGTGTGTGGGAAGACTGGAGCCGGTCGGCCACGGCTCTAATCAGGCCTGCGACCCTGCAGACGAGTGCAGCCGTGGCAGCAGGGGGTAGATAATGTGGGATGTGGGGCTGGGCACTAACCTAACACGTTAGTGGCATAACACCATCTACTACCCCCCCACGCAGAGGCTGAGAGAGAAACGCAGAACTGCCGACAGCTGCCGTGAAAATGAGCTCTAATGATCTGACAGGCCACTCTACTGAGCTCTGCTAAATTTATCTCCTGGGAACATACAGAGGGACACTTTCCAACAACGTAAGAAAAGATTTGTATATTTAGGCCATCTGTCAAGAATCAAATTGTTAATTGGAGGAGAGGAAAGTCTATTTGTGTAAAAACTAGCATCGGAAATGAGAAGAAATATCAAACCATTGCAGCCATCGTATCAACAACAGGGACTTGCAATAGCTGTGGATGGAATGGCAACGGCGCTCTGGCATTCTAATGCAGATGCACACTGCTACTTAAACTGTTACTTTTTGACGTTCCATTGTAACCGTCTACTATGAGAGAACAGCTGATTTGCCGTAGTCATTAATACATGACAGATTAGATAAGTACATGTTACATTTTATGGTTATGTGGTATTTTAATTGTATCTGTATATAATTTAAATGGCAAAAGCAACCCTTCTCTTGCTTTTTTTATTTTGTTGATCCATTACGCTGTCCTCCTTATTGTTGCTTAGTGATTTTTGTGTTCTTTGGCTACGGCAGTTAATAGTTTACTTCTGGTGTAGGATGACCACCATCAAACAAACCAAATGTGGGACAATGTGGGACATGTTACCAACACTAAAACATAACCTGAAACTAAAGTTAATAAAAACATTTGTATTCTGCCTTTCAGCTGATAAAAATACTTTGCTCTTTAGTCCCTTCCAGAAAACATCATTACATCACAATGTAACATAACATGTCTTTATTTTACATGTAATTTAAATTTGAACATCACTGAGCCCAAAGGCAGCAGGCATCATGCAGATAACTATTTTTAAAACAGTTCTGACCAAGTCCAACTAAAATCCAACAAAATAAATAATGAACAAATAAAATATAAAACAACATGAAATTCGATTATTGACAGTCTTATACATTAATGTATATTATATATTAAGATACCGAATAATAGTTTTTTGACAGGGAACATATGGAACAAATCACCGCTCCACATTTTGATTGACAGCCGTCACAACCTACTAGTGACCGTATTTACTCCTTTCTTTTCAACCATTGGATAGGATTTAAAAAACGGCTGTTGTAAGGCAGGATGTTACTTCTGACGAAGCGCTGTTAAATATAGGTGAAAAACTACGCCGCAAAAAAAATAAAAAAATAAAATGCTTTCTTAAAAAGGTAAAAGAACGCATGCATGTTTTCTTAGTATGACAGTTAAAAACCAACAGCCTGATGAAAATGCGGGACATTTTCTCAATATGCGACGTGCGGGACAAGGGGTGAAAATGCCGTGCAATACAACGCAAAGTGGGACGGGTGGTCACCCTATTCTGGTGGCCGTTGCCGTTCCATCAGCAGCTGTTGCATAAAGTCCCTATTGTTTACGCTGGACCTTTTAGAATAACAGTTCACCCAAATATGAAAATGATGTGATTATTTACTCACCCTCGTGTCATTTAAACGTAATTTCTCATGTGGAACTCAAAAAGAGACATTCTGAACAATGTACAGGTCGCTCTTTGACTTCAAAAGTCATATAGATCACTTTTGCGATCGTTTTACCGTCCTTTTGTATCCTTTTGGAAGCTTGAAAGCCTCATGGAAAAGAAAATTGACCAAGACAATTCTTCAACATGAATCATGTTGTGTTTTACAGAAGAAATAAACTCATATGGGTTTGGAACTAAATGAGGATGAATAAATTATGACAATTTTCATTTCTGGGAGAACTATTCCTTTAAATAATGAATGGAAAGGAGATATTGCACAGCACTGAAATACTGACCACTGAGTGAGTCTGAGTTGATTGTTTACCTTTATATGGTGTATCTTACCGTGATATATGTCTTGCAATGAGCCTCCCCCACAGTATTCCATACATATCCATAATTTATCCCTCCTGAAAAGCCAGAGAAAGAAAAACACCAACAAATTATATTTCAATCGATGCGTCTCGAAATAGTCCCCTGGCAGCCCCATAGGGAGAGTGAAAGGATGCACACTTTTCTGGGTCATGACACAGCAAGCAGGAGACCGAGTCATAACTCACAAGCAACCTGCTTTTATCAAAAACACCCTTCTTCACTTCTCTAGGTGCCTAATGTCTAGACTAATATTATACAACATTAAAGAGATATACTGCATACCAAAGACAAACCACTCAAGTTGCCTACAGCTATGAAGAATACAATTCTTTAACAGGTAATTCAAGTGGTGTTTTCAGATATTTCACTGAACTGTAACTTTGTCCAAACTTCACAATTAATATGGTTCAAAAGTTTGGGGTCAGTAAGATATTTTAAATGTTTTCTTTAAGTGTCTTAAGATTATCAAATGATCAAGACGACAGTAAAAACAGTACTATTATGAAATTATTGTTCTATTCTTCTGAATTTTCAGCATCATTACTCCAGTCTTCAGTGTCACATGATCCTTCAGAAATCATCCTAAGATGATGGTTTGGTGAGCGAGAAACATTTCATATTATTGTCAATGTTGAAAAAAAGTTATGCTGCTTAATATCCTTGTTGGAAACTGTGATACATTTCCTTCAGGATTCTAAAGAATAGCAGTTATTTGAAATGGAAATCTTTTGCAACATTATAAATGTCTTTACTGTCACTTTTAACCATTTAAATAAATTTAAAAAAAAATGTTTTGATTAAAAACAATAATAATAATAATAATAATAATAATAATAATAATAATATATCCCTCTGTTTTTAAACATTTATATGAGACATTGTACCAGAATAAATATTAAAGTGTACAATTTTACAGCCATTATATGACCAGAAGACTTTAACATTAGGTTCTACATGTTTACATAAAACCATATCAAAAACTGTTCACAGAGAAAAAATATATATACACCAGGGCTCGATATTAAGCCTCTTAACGTGCTTGACCTTCGGACAAGTAAATCTGTCATTCACTTGTCCGAGTAAACAATTTACTTGTCCGGAATGTTTTTTTTTTTGTGTGTGTGTTGTAAATATGATTTATTCTGAAGCAATATTCTCACCAGTGTTCAGTCAGCTTTGACATATTCAAATCTGCATATCTGTGATATTTGTACCTTTTATAAAGGGCATTTTTCCATAATCTTATTAAATATAGGCTTTGCTTCAGCTTTCATTTTATATTCTTAAATTTGATAAATAAATTAAATTAGAATAAAAACACTATAGGGCTGTTACCAATCAAATTAAATCATTTACACTGAAAAATTACAACTGCATTAAATAATGTTATGAGATGGTTTTAAATATGTTTGAATATACAAACAAGAAAAAAATGTTTAAACATTAAACTAAACCACCAGTAGGTGGCAGTAGGGGACCGTCTTAATGAGTGAGTCATTGAGTCGATTCGTTGAAACAGCTGATTGGTCATTGAATCTTTAATTCATTCAAAACACTGAATCATTCAGTAACACACTGTTGCTAGGAGGTGTGTTATGGTTCTGCTGTGATCTTTGTTTGGAACTATTTTTGCTGCTGAAATAGAACAAAAACAGTCAATATTGCATTTAAAATGTAAGTGACTTAATGTTAATTCATTGTTTGTGGAACTGTCATATGAAATCAGTCACATTTTCAGTCGTGATGGTATTCAGGAAAACAGCACTCTGGGTCGTGTGATGTTGTTTAACTGTATAATATGTTGTTAAAAATATAAAAACTAAACATTTTTACTGCAGTATGTTGAGCATGTGACCGGCACTCATTTGTTTTGATTTCTCCTCAAGAGGCTGTGCGAGTGTCAACACGCAACCTTTATACCGTAAGTTCATTATACGTTATATTATCCACTATCGGTCGCCACTTACACTAAATTAATGCAGAATCATTCTTGCATTTTGGTGATTCCCTAGATATTTTTTGGTTTTTGTTATTGACGTTTTAATCAGGCTCTTGTCCGGTCGGGCAAGTAAAATTCTCTTTCACTTGTCCCTTCAAAAAATCCACTTGTCTAGCGGACAAGCGTTAATGTCGAGCCCTGTATACATACGTGAATTGTCGCTAAAGCAAAACAAGACGTTCATTTCTATTTTAAAACTTTCAGAATGTCTTGCCCTACAGACACCATTTATAATGCATCACTATAAACAATTTTCAGTTGTTCTGCAAACTGAGGGATGATTTTTGATCATTTTAGCTTAACCTTCTACTGAACCAAAGCGATTCTTTCATAATTTCTTGTCTCGAAATGAAAAGATTGAAGAGATTGTAGATCCATGGTGGGCGATGATGGTGTCATGTAACATCAAACATCAAAGTCCTGCTTGTTGCCACCAAGATCAAATGAGATCTACATCTTTGCTTGAAACCCTATTCTTACAATATCTAGTTAAATTTAAGCCTGGCAGTGAGTCACAGGTTGTACAATTAGCAGAAACAGAGGTGTGGCAGCCACAGTGGCTGTTCCTGCAGTGCAGCTGAGAGACCCAGCCAACAGAGCGCAGTGTCAACTCAAGAGCCTTAGACAGGAATAGGAACTGACAGAGCAGGAGGGGAGCGAGTGAAAGAAGGGGTAAGTAAAGGAGAGAGCGGAGAACAGTAAAAGTGTGGTCAGGAAAGTGGTCATTACTATACCTTAAGTAACTACCAAAATAGGCCACAATGTTAGAGTGCTTGCAGTCTTTCATCATGATTATTTCCTGCTGAACCACTGCGAAGTCCTCGCCTGCAGAGGGAAAACACAGAGAGATGGGGACAAGGTGAACGTGTAAACATGACCGAGAAATTCACATTATTCAGCTAATTCATTCATGCTGATGAAAATTTATATTTTGGAATCGACCATGATTTCATTACCATGGTATTCCTTTAAGTAATGTAAAAACATACAATAACATGATATATATATGGCAATTCCATCTGATACCATCACAATAGGTTTTACTGAAACTGCAAACTTTGATTACATTAAGTAATTTCTGCAGTAGCATCACCAAAATTAAAAAAATATTTTTTTGTAGATTATATATTATTATATATAATAAACTATCAGCAAAATAAAAATAAAATGCACATTTAAATGTTATAAAATTATATTCTTCAGTGAAAATAACAGTAAAAATTCAGAGAAAAAAATTATGACAGTTGTCTTTTCAAAAACAGGTTAAAATTACACATCACCTTTAAATTGTAGGAATTTATATAATAAATATAATTAATATAATATAAAATAACAATAAATATGAATGAAACTTACACGTCACCTTATGTGTTGGAATTTATAATACAATAATGAAAATAATATAGTATAATATAATATAATATAATATAATATAATATAATAAGAATGATCAAAATAAAAGAATAAAATGCACATTTAAATAATAAAATAATGCAAATTTAAATTATATTCTTCAGTGAAAATGACAGAGGAAAAAAAGAATGAAACTTTTTTTTTTTTTGGGAAAAAAGTATACAAGTATATACTTTGGAAGTATATGGAATTTGCAGAAGTAACAGTGGCACGTCTAAGAAAACACCTCTAATAAGGCAGTTCTATATAAAAATGTATACCAATTCCTCATGAAATCTACATATTGAAGCATTGGATGCTTGTTTAATCATGCATAAGACGATAGAGGAGAGTCAGGTGCTTATGTATATAGTGCCTACACAGCACTGAGCACTCTTTAGCATTCAGAAAGCATAAGACCCCTGATGCATCGCTGTGGTTCCCCACCCCCAACTGCATGCTGATGGAGAGATTCACGCCCCTCATCTAAACTTCCTTTCTCTCTCAAAATGGTAATGTTCAGTTGTTATTTTAACTCAGCTCATTTGAAAGCCAAGAGGTACTGAGCAAGGGCCTTTTACCTTCAGAGACAATTATATGTTGTTGTAAAACAAAAAGGAGGAGATGGAAAAACAAATAGGGCAAAGACAAAGAAACAGGCAAAGACTGAATATCTGAAATTCAGCTAACTTATTGGAAGTGATGTGATTTCAGCTGATGGGTGACACGAGAAGGCAATCACCCATAATGCTTGTGTGGGGGCTTCTGGCCCGACTCCATCTGAGCTAACCTTGATCTCTGGCTCTGCTCTGTGTGTGTGAGCGGAGAGCGAGACAAGAAGGAAGAGAGAGGGAGAGACAGATTATGAGAGATGGAGGAGAGAGCGGAAGAGAACAAAGTCACTTTGTTGTGACTGCTTGCTTAATGATGGAAGCTGCAGGCTCATTAAAAGTTTTTTAACGGTTTTTCCTTGTTCTCTCCCACTGACACTAGCAACACACTCCTTTTACTCCCACATAGAGGGGCAGGGATAAATATTTTAACTTGCGTAATTCGCCATTAAACTGAACAGCTCAAGCTGGGTGCAGGCACCAATGATCGCATTTACAAGATGAAAGGTCACTCAGTGCATTTACTTACAAAACAGTACAAAGTGGAACATTTTGGAATCGATCATGATTTCATTATCATGGTATTCTTTGAGGTAAAAACCAGGTTATGCAAATGTAAAGCATACAGTACCATGGTATTATCATCTGATACCCTCAATGTAAAGCCCAAACTTTGTACTGTGCGTACTGGACAAAACTGGGTAAACCCATCCCGATCTGCCAGCGATTTGATTTCGCCCTGCAGCTCAGTCATATTTCTATCCTGCCTCTGTAACAATTTTGCGGGGACCAATCACAAACCAGCTTATCCACCTGGCGCGCTATTGGCGGGTATAACACAATGACGGATAGAGAAGCGATGGATCGTTGGTCATTGGTTGAAGGACTATCCAATTGCGTCATTTGAACTATGCCTGTTGATCACGCCTCTTGTGCAGTAGAAAAGAGCAGACTCCCCAGATCAATGTTCAATCTTAAAAAATTGAGCTTGTTCTAGTGATGGCCAGACAACACAGGTGGCACCTGCACATTGAATTTGTTTTGCACTAATCAGTTGATCCACAGGGTGGCAACACTGGACCAGGCCGATGTTTCACAGTAGAAAACGAAACTAAAGAGACGGAACAACAACAATTTACCGTAGACTGCAACAACAACAGCCGGCCAATTAGACAAGCGCTTGTGTAAGTACTTTTGAATTTACTTCATGACTGTTTAAAAACTATGTTCTATATAGTATGAATATGGGTAGTATGAATGAAATTTGTGCATACTACAGCCGTGACCAACCAGCATCAGTAGAGTCCATAGATGTCTATACGTAGATGCCACATTCGACTGTTCCAGACATGTCGACGCACCCACCATCTTGGAACGGTCAGCATGTCGTCACTCATAGTAAGAATCAATGGTGCCACAATATTGCGCAGCTTCTGGTTGTGAAACTCCAGAGATTTAAATTCCAGAAGAAATGGGATAATAAGATGGGATTTGTGTTTTTTTGTATGTAATATTACAGGTATTTGGTACTATGGAACTTTTTAATGTTTACTATGGTTTTACTATTGTGTTAGCTGACACCGTCTTGTATGGTGTTAGTTTAGCAAAATCATCTGCTGAAGTCTATTGCAGATATAGATATTCATATACGCGTCTACCTACAGTTGCAGACACTCAGTCAAGTTGCTCTCGAATGTTTACTTTTTCGTCTACTGTTTTTCGAATACTATGTATTCAAACCATAGACCATGCAAAATATGGATGGCACCTCTTCACTGCCTTCCAATGAAGAAAAGTGAAGCCGCCAACGTCTGAATATGGCGCTGACAGTTGTAAACACGGGACTGGAGTCTGCGCAGTAGAGAGCAGGAAGTAGAGCCGCGATATCAAATGCCGCCCCCCACACTCTTGTAGATGCAGAACAAGTCATTATGTTGGTGTGACATAAAAAGTTATGGAAATGTAGAAATTAAAGCTAAAAGCTCCAATCTCCCCCTGAAAATCCAGAAAAAAGTCTGTTAGTGCCTCAGTGAACTAAAACTAAACTTATTTAAAAAACGAACACTTGAAATGAAATCATTATGATAAAAACTGCCTAAAATGAAAGAAGCCATCTTTGGGGGGAAATTATTTGAAGTATAATTTGATTGTTTAGTTTGTTTCACGTCCATTAGAATGCATGGAGGGGCAGGGTTATGATCTATACTGGGACCAGCCAGATGGGGGCGATCGAGATGCTTTGGCTTTAGTTTTTAACACGAGTGTGGCAGGCTTGATTCAGACATACTACTCTGGCCATAACTTCTGGAGAAAAACAACGCAGACACCGAATAAAGATGAATGTTTCTAGATTCAAGATTCAAGAGTTTTATTTGTCACATACACAGTTATATACAGAATATACAACCGGCAGTGAAATGTAAACAGGTCCGCTCCATGGACAGTGCAAATTCACAGTTAAAAACACAAGGAAGAAATTATAATAGAAATAGGATAAAAAAAAAAAAGTACTAATATATTATATATATATATATATATATATATATATATATATATATATATATATATATATATATATATATATATATATATATATATATATATATATATATATATATATATATATATATATATATGTCTATATCTGTAGAATTATAAATAATCAAGTCAAGAGAAAAAAAAAAAAAAAGGTAAAAAATAAGGATAAATTGGAATAAAATAATTGAAGTAGACTGTGCAGTGAGTAAACTGTAGACTTATAAATATAAGAGCGCATTCTAGAGCGCATGTGTCACCTGCCTGCATGTTCTCAAATGGCGTATACTTTTAAAGGCTATGCATCCGCCTGTACGCATATGCTGACGTTCACCTGGAGAAAAAAAAACTAAGTATACCTTGGGCATAAGTTTTACTATCGTAAACTATTCTGAAATTAATAAAAATACTTTTGAGTACTTTAAGTCATTTCTGCACCACTATAGCATTACCAAACATGCATTAATGCAATGCAATAAAATGCATTACATTAGGAAAATGCAATGCAATTAAATATAAATATTAAAATAAAATAAAAAAAAATCAAAGACATGCAAGAAAAGTGTGATTGTCTATTTGATTTCCAAGCTCAAGCTCAAGCTAAAAAGCATTAATCAGCATGAAATACAAGATGCACTTAAATGCAATAAAATAAAATAAAACAAGTTAGCTTGTTAAATTCAGGACCAATTCCAAGGAATGTTTCATTCCAAACTCACGGACTAAAGAAAGGAGAAGCTTTGAGAAGTTTTGCATAATGTCCTTTAAGTGCAGGTCTGTGTAAAAGACATTCGCTCCCTGAGGGAAGTGGTAAGTCGCAGCAGTGGGGTCAGGTGACACGTACTTCCTGCCGGGGCAAGTGATCCAGTGAGCGTTCCGCAGAGGCAGTGACATTTCCCTGCACATATGGGGAAGATAGCTGCGAGAGACAGTGGGAGGTATTGCCTCTTACCTCCTTTGGGGGAAACGGAAGCAGCTAGCCTACTATTCACAGCATAGGCTGCAGCGATGCATATCTCTGAGTAGAACACATGCTAATTGAAGCAAACTTCTTAGTCAGGGTCTGATGGGCAGAACATCCAGCTTGAAGGCAAAACAGGTCCTGCTGAGCAGCAGTTACATGAATATCACTGGTATATTATGTTTAAAGGGATAGTTCACCCAAAAATAAAAATCTACCATCAATTACTCACTCATGCCGTTACAAACCCTTAAGACCTTTGTTCATTTTGGCGCACAAAAAAATCGATGGATTTATGAAATCTGAGCAATTTCTGTTCCTCCATTGAAAGACTATTCACTAGGGGTGTGTCGAAACACTTGGCTCATGAAACGAGACACGAGATTGGGTTCACGAGAACGAGACGAGATTTAAGAAATCCTCAATGACAAAATTCATGACTGGAAAAATTGCCTGCAGGTACATTTTGAAATGTTTTTCAGTTCTACTTTCCGAGTAAGAATTATTATATGCATTGAAAGACAACAATATACAAGCACTGTAACAAACTCGCTCAACTGACTGGCTTCTCTCCTGTATGATTTCACTAAAGTCTCTTCTGACCTTACTGTACATGAATTATGAGCTTCCAGAACCTCTGATTGAGGCTGTGTGTGACATCCTAATTGAAATCCTTTCCACAAATTGAACATAGAAATAAAAACAGTATAAACTAAATGTTTTTTTCTTAATCTTATTAAGTGCAAACAATAGGTGCAACCATAATCAAAGTACTCTCAATATTCAAAGTGCAAACAGAGACCAGAGGCTAAGAGGTGGTTATAACTACAAAGCCCAGCCTAGAAGATATTGGGAGATGCATCAGGGAGCTTGCGTTTACTTTCGCTTTCAATTCGCGATCGCACGTTCTCTGTGTATAAGGAAGTGACGGTGCTGAGCGTGCATTCTACAAGACATATCAGATGCTTGGGCTCTGTTGCGCGAAGAATCCTCCGTCATGGTCTTTCTTGTCATTCATCTCGCCTTACTCTCATCATGCGATCAGTGAACTGTGATTCCTGCTGCACTGTGTGCATGCGAATTGCATGCTGGATGAGCAGGGCAGACGTTTACAATAGTTGTTAAAAATTGTTTTACGTAGTGGTGCCATATTATGCTAATTTTACCCTCACGCTCTGTCATGGCAATATGGCAAGACAGCTTTTCACTTGAATAGGAGAAATTGTGTCGCCTTTTAATCTGGCACAAGATCTCATCACAATCCTTCTATTCACTCCAAACTCTCATGCTTCAAAATGTTCATAAAGGGATCATAAAATAAATCCACATGAATCGAGCGGTTTAATCCAAGTGGCCTAAAGAGACACAAATGCTTTATATGATGAACAGATATCATTTAGGCTTATATTTAGCTGATCAAAGTTAATATCTTTAAATAAAAGGTAAACGGAAGCTCAAATGTGCTGGCATGACACACAAGAATGAACCTTATTGATTCTTATGCGTCAAGCAAGCATGCTTGAGCTTCTGTATTATATTCTCCAAGATTTCATTAAAAAAGCCTTGAACGAAAGTCTTATGGGTTTGGATTTTGTAAAGACATGAGGGTGAGTAATTGATGACAATTTTCATTTTTGGGTGAACTATCCCTTCAAGTGAAGTTTGATATGTACTTCAGTGTCTGCCTTTGGCCAGACAAGGGGGAAGTGTGCATTGATTTTAAGAATGGACAGTTAAGAGCCACACTAAAAAAAGGTTTTCTTGGCTGCAGTGAAGTGCTGAAGCCCATCTAGAGGTCTGGTAAATTTCCCAACAAAATTCCATTACTGTACATGGACACAAGCAGACAAGGCTGCAGATAACACATACTGTAGAAAAGGAACAGTGATCAGCTGGATTTTTCTCTGAGTACCACTAGAGAATGGAGAGAGAAAATAAAAAAGAAAAACAAAAAGTAGTGGGCTTAAATTAAAATTAATTGGAGAGAAATTAGATGATAAACAGACTCCAAACTGCACACTGCAAGCATTCCTGAGCACTGAAATTATACGTAAACTAATTTTGATCCAAAGACATTTGACCAAACTGTGATTGACCAATGCAGAATTACTAATAAGCATGGTATAAAAGATATTAAAAAAGGATAATGGCATAAATGAACAGACTTTAAGGACTTGATGGAATTGCTCGATATGGACAGTTTTTTTTTTTTTGTTCTAGCTTTGCTGTCTTTCCATTGCTAGTCAAGGCAGATGGTTTTCTGAAAGAGGCATGATAATAATGATAATAATAATAATAATAATAATAATAATAATAATAATAATAATAATAATAATAATAATAATAAAGAGAGTTAAGACTGGACAAATATTTTAGACAGAACATCAACATTTTGGTTTGTTTTCATAGAAAAAGAAAATAAAATAATTTCAAATGGTAACAAAAAAGTTTACATTAGTTAATGCATTAGATATCATGAAATAAAAATGATTAAAACTTAACAGAATTGATTAATCTTGGTTAATGTTATAACATCTACATAAACTAATACATTAACATTTAAAGTATTATGAATAGGCTTACTTTACATAAATTAGCTCTGGAGAGAGACCTAAGCAGGAAGACCTAAAAACAGACGCAGAGGCTGCATTTTTGTTCGGCTCCATACGCGAGTAACATTGGTTTTGCTGTTTCACAGAACCAAGATATGCTGTTGTTTTAATGTTAGCCATAGTTACAAGACAGTTTTGAGTGTCACTGTTTGTCTGGAGCTGGTGTGCTGCTGCTGACTAACAATGAACACTTGCTTGTACTCTTGTGTCCTCTGTTCATTTTTTGTTCTTCCTTATTGTTTGTTCATCACATTTGCTTTATTTTGCATTGCGTGTTCGTCCATTTTAGGGGGCGGAGCAATGAAGGGAGGGGTGTGTTTATTTGGGCTGATTTCAAACAGTGTTTCTCAGAAATTGCTTACTGCACCTTTAAGAGGTAAAACCTCACAATAAGCAAAACACTCCTATTTCGATTTCAAAGGGTCTTTAAATTTAGACTAGCCTCACTGGAGGATTATTTCAAGAAAATGGACCTTTCAATATTTCAACATCTCACTATTAGAGACGGCACCATGAATCTGATCTGAAGCACGCTATAGATGTCTTCTACCAGACCCAAGATCTATAGGACACAACAAACTTTCGAGCTGGTTTCTGGTCTGATTTTTACATAAAATATCAGAAAGCTCCTATTGACTCGAATCTCCATTTAAATAACATTTTACATCAGAAGTACATTCTGACATTAAATTGTATCGTAAATTGGGTCTCTCCAGCTTAAATCACACTGCAAAAAAAAACAATATATACATGTCCAGTTAATGTGCGTTATATAATAGAGCTCTAGCTATTGTTTTCCATTGTGAACCAGAATTTGAATACATACAACTGTAAGGTGCAATGAGCACCGTCATGGTTTTGTTCAAAAGAAAAAAATATCTGAATAATAACAAACAATTCTGAATAAATTTCATTAAAGCATGTCATTGTGCACAGAAATGGGACAAGTTTGTGCTTTGGGGATGTTTGGTGATGGATAGCAACAGAGACTGTCAGGGAGAGGTGTTCAGCTGTCACTCCATTAGACATGCGTGTCAGCGCGCATATGTGTGTGCAGAGCTAACAGCTCCGCTGACATGACAGAATGTGTTGTAAGTGTTAAAGTGTGAGTGTGTGTGTGTGTTTTAGAGTGGGGATTAAAAGAGCTTGATTGGTATGAGGGGTGCATTTACTCCATTAGCACTTGTGTCCCCAAACAGGGTGTTTTCAGTCCCACTTTGCCACAAATTTTCAATGCTTATTAAACACCCATCTCTGATGTCAAGTGTTAAATGAAGATGAAAGCAATCATATTGCTTTTCAATAGCTTGTCAATTTTGACTGTTCTACAAAGGCAGCTTTGGATTAAAGCCATTGAATTTTACGATGTACAATGAGATGATATAAAAAGTGTAAACATTTTAAGCAATATTCATTATGTACTGAAATTTAATGTCATCCCATTCTTAATCCGTAGGGTTTAATATGGAGTTGGCCCACCCAGTTGAGTGCGTTTATGGGAATTTTTGACCATTCTTCTAGAAGCCCATTTGTGAGGTCAGGCACTGATGTTGGACGAGAAGGCCTGGCTCGCAGTCTCCGCTCTAATTCATCCCAAAGGTGTTCTATCGGGTTGAGGTCAGGAGCAAACTCACTCATCCATGTCATTTTGGAACAGGAAGAGGACATCCCCAAACTCTTCTCACAAAGTTGAGAGCATGAAATTGCTGAAACATTAAGAGTTCCTTTCACTGGAACTAAGGGGCCAAGCCCAACCCCTGAAAAACAACCCTAGACCATAATCCCCCCTCCACCAAACTTTACACTTGGCACAATGCAGTCAGATAAGTACCGTTCTCCTGGCAACAGCCAAACCCAGACTCGGATTGCCAGACAGAGAAGCGTGATTTGTCACTCCAGAGAACACGTCTCCAGTCTCCACTACTCTAGAGTCCAGTGGTGGTGTGCTTTACACCACTACATCTGACGCTTTGCATTGCACTTGGTGAATAAGGTTTGAATGCAGCTGCTCGTCCATGGAAACCCATTCCATGAAGCTCTCTACGCTCTGTTCTTGAGCTAATCTGAAGGCCACACAAAGTTTGGAGGTCTGTAGCTATTGACTCTGCAGAAAGTTGGTGACTTCTGCACACTGTGCACCTCAGCATGCGCTGACCCCTCTCTGTGATTTTACGTGGCCTAACACTTCGTGACTGAGTTGCTGTTGTTCCCAATTGCTTCCACTTAGTTATAATACCACTAACAGTTGACTGTGGAATATTTAATGAATGGACTTATTGCACAGGTGGACTATCACGGTACCACGCTTGAATTCACTGAGCTCCTGAGAGCGACCCATTCTTTCACAAATGTTTGTAGAAGCGTTTGCATGCCTAGGTGCCTGATTTTATACACTTTTGCAGGAGTCAGCCACAATTTGAGTGTGATTTTGGTTGATGTGTGCTGTATGAACCGAATCATGGTCCAAAAGTTTAGTAAGGGGTTGGTAAGTTTTTTAAATGTTCTGAAAGACATCTCTTACGCTCACCAAGGCTGCATATATTTGATCAAAATTACAGTAAAGGATAATACAATGATGATCCTTCACAATGGTCAAATGGTATTACTGAAATCTATCAGAAGTGAGAGGAGACTGATCAGTTGTGTGTGCTTCCATCCGCTATTCTATCCACACAACAATATGAGAGTCGCATCTGTTAGTAAATATAGTTGTTAATTGCAACTACTGACTGTATGAGCGAAGCCTTTGGCAATTCTTTCAATCCTAATTTAATTTTAATAATCTCAAAATATTTGCCAATTAATCTACCTTGCAAAGGTCTATCAATAATTAAGTAAGAATACATTCTTGTCATGATCATTTATTGTTGATTTTTCCATCACCGAGTCTAAATGCTTTATTATAGCTGACAAGCAATGAAAATACATTACCTTATGCCTGAATAGATTCCTAGAGGAAATGTTTTGCATGTTGGCTGCTGTCACATGAGTCACATTTTGGAACATCGATCTGTTTCGTAGGTTTCGTAGTGTTTTCCGACTGTACTTTGGACCCACTTTTCCCTAATATTGTGCGTACATCAGCAGTGTATTTTTCTAAAGCTCTTTGTTGACAGAGAACCAGCTGCACCTGCCGTGATGCAAGTCTCCATACTGCACATACACACACACCATCCAACACATGCATTAAACACACACACGCATCTGACTCTGTAGGGACTCTGGCTTCTGGCACTCTCCCCTCCCATTACAGCGAGTGACATTTCTGAGGGCCGCCGACCTCCGAGCCCATGCATTTTAAATGATTGCCCTGCACGCCTGCAGTGCCTCAGTGCTCCCAGCCGGCTAATACTAGACCCACCTCCACTCCTGCACCTTCTCTTCCCTTTGCATGTCTTACGGGAATCAGAGCCAACAAAGACACAGCAGGCAAACGCGCAGACACACACACACACACACACGCGCACACACACACACACACACACACACACACACACACACACACACACACACACACACACACACACACACACACACACACACACACACACACACACACACTTAATGTCACTCCGAGTAGCGCCGGAACATTGTCCTGTCTTTTCAATATCAGGCTGGAAGATGAAATACAGGCTATGTCTACTGAATATATCTGAGACCATCTTTTAAATCAGAAATGCATCTACAATGCCCAAACATAATATCTAGCTCACTAGACTTTGAGACAGCCATATACAATGGACATATTTTGCCTGACGGGCAGTAAAATGGGAGAAAAGTCCTACAGAGTTGCTCTGAAAGAGGGACCTGAATTACTAGCACTATATGGCAAAATAAATATTTTATGAATCTGAGTTTACGGTCTGAATTGAATGTGATGAGATAAAAAGACTATGAGAAAAAAATAAGAGAAAACACACTTGAGCTGCAAAAACCAACATACAGCATGAGTGTAGTCCAATTCATAAGCAAATGCCTCTTAGACCATGTGTTCAGCAAAACGTTATTAGCCCAAAATGCTTTCTGCAGGCGCTTGAGACAGCTTCAATTGCATAGCATTTTTTGCAGTTGAGACCGAGCAGCAACCTTCAGTACTTCATCAAATAAATGTAATCTTTGTGAGTATATGAGACCCCAAACTTTTATTTTGTTTTTTATATATATAAAAATATATATATTAGGGATATTATATATATATATATATATATATAAATAAAAATCCATATTATGTTATCAATATTTACTTTCAATTATATCAAAATCAGCCAAATAAATTAACTGATAAAGAAAGTCAGAGAAATAACAGGGCATCAATGTTTTCCACCTATCCTTCTACATTCAAGAAATACAAATCTGAAGAAGAGAGGTGAAACAGTGGATTTTAAATGTCCACACTTGGTTGGCGGAGAACATTTTGCCTCACTACACTTCCTACAGCTTGTCACTGTGAATATGCTACACAACAAGCTGACATTATGAGGGAAAGAAAGGCAGGGTAAGTGCTTGCTCATGAGGTCGCCCTTCTTTTTATATGGTAAGAATAGCCTTTGCTGTTCAGCAAAACACCGACGCAGGTGCATAAAATCACACACATGCAGGCCAATGTTTGCCTATACACACAAGTGTCCAAGTACACAATCAGATGTGTGAGCCCGTGTACACACAAACGGGCACAAACCAAGAAGGAAGCAGAAAGAGACACCCAAAATTGATTCCCTCTACAGGCCTTTTTCAAAGTGGCAAATTGCTGCTTTCTGAAGTCCAATATCATAGATTCATCAATTTTAAATGAAATGCATGAGACCAACATTGCTCGAGCCAACCAATCCACACACACAGAGAAATAAGAGCACATCCAGATTAAGCCTGGTTACTGTGCTTCTCATCTCAGGCCAAGAGCGAATCTCATCGCACATCAACACGTCCCCAAACGCTCCTACACAAAGTTCTCCCCAGGTCTTGATGTCTGTGTTGGCATGTCTGTTTGCAAACACATTTATTGGGTCTTTTCAGACGATCCCCCGTTGATTATGTGAAACTAATGAGCCAAAACTCAAAGCCATGTCCTGATCCCCACGGTGCTGGAGAGGGAGGAGACATATCCCGAAAGCGTGTGTTGTCCTCCCCCCCCATGATTGGTAAAGGCCAGCTCAGAGACATTAATGAGTTAGAACGACAAAAACGGCTATGCGGTCCAATGCGTCAGGAAGAAACGCAGCATGTTAATCAGAATTGTAAATTAATGTCAAAGAAGAACAAAGACATGACCATAAAAACACATCCATTGGATATCCATGTTAATATCCTTATCTAATTAGGCTAACTTAATTCTGACAAGCTAGAGAAGTGAAGGTAAATGTGGGACTAATAACTGATTTGTTTGTTTATCTTGACAGCACATGTCTTGCAAACTAACACAATTAAACAGACATAATAAAGGACAGCCCTCGGCCGTCTTTTGCCCACTGTGACAACAACGACAAGCCACTGACAGCTAACAACATGTAGCTTCCAGCAAATAATTAGAGCAATTAATAAACCTTTGCTTTGACAATGATTTGAAAGTTTGATTCAAATACTTTTATTTTATTTGAATTTGTCATCAATGGATAGTCCATGTGTTGTTTTAGTGATTTTTAAAAAAAAATGTAAATATTGTATAAAATTTCAGATTTTGCATTTGTTGCCATTACATTTTTATCTGTATGTTAGTCTATCTATAATAATATCCAAAATAACAGTGACAGACAGACCATTTCCATGGATGAACAGCTGCATCCAAGTCAGATGCAGTGGTGTAAAGCACGCCGCCACTGGACTCTAAAGCAGCGGAGAAGTGTTCTCTGGAGCCAATCACGCTTCTCTGTTTGGCAATCCGATGGATGAGTCTGGGTTTGGCGGTTGTCAGGAGAACGGTATTTGTCTGACTGCATCGTGCCAAGTGTAAAGTTTGGTGGCTTGGCCCCTTAGTTCTAGTGAAAGGAACTCTTAATGCTTCAGCATACCAATACATTTTGGACAATTTCATGCTCCCAACTTTGTGGGAACAGTTTGGGGATGTCCCCTTCCTGTTCCAACATGACTGCACACCAGTGCACAACGCAAGGCCATAAAGACATGTATGAGCGAGTTTGGTGTGGAGGAACTTGTCTGGCCTGCACAGAGTCCTGACCTCAACCCAATGGACGGACGCACGGACAGATAGATAGAGTTTTTCCATACTCTTCAATAATAAAGGCACTGAAAGCAACTTGTGTACACTATATGTCCTGCCCGTACAAAATGAACAGCTTGGACACAAGCCTGAACAGGTGTTTCTAAAACACTCAGACTAAATCTAGCTCTTACATCTGAAACCCAGCTTAACAGATATCTGGCACAGCAATGCGTCCTATTACAACAGGGGCATCGAAAAGCCACACACACACACACACACACACACACACACACACACACACACACACACACACACACACACACACACACACACACACACACACACACACACACGCGCACGCAAACCCTAGCCTATCTCGAACTACAGCTGAGAAAGCAAAGCGCAGGACCTCCAGAAAGCCCCTCATTCCCTCTCGTCTCTGGTATGAACGGCATGTAGTAATTATCGAGGCTGAAATCTGACTAATGCACTGTGTGCATCTGCATCTATGAATGTGAGTGGCTACTGAATTCTTGGTCAATGTTTAAACCAAGCAGCTTAATCGTTCTCTGAGCAAAACAAACAGGCTTGTAGGTTTAGTATAATAAAAAGTGAGGTGAACAGCCATTACCAACCAACCAAGGTGCTGCATAAAGGTATGGACACAAAACAAAAATGTCTATTGACACAAAAATGTACCATGGTAACCATAGTTTCTGCCAAAATATCATAGTTACTGCAGATATTGTTAATATTATAATATAGGATCTCCTTCAAACAGAGTAAGGTTAAAAAATCTTAAAATGCTCAAAATTAGATATTTTTCTACACTGGCTTGGTTTTTCAGAGATGGCGAGAATGATTTGAAATTATGTAAAAGCAACGGTAGTAAAATACAGATTCTACTTTTAGGTGCCCAAGAATGATCTTCATTTCTCCAAGGTTCAAACATGCATATTTTCTAGATTGTATGGTATTTTCATAAAAACTATGGTTACCAGTTGTAATTTGTTCTGATTACTTTCACAAAGTGAAACTTTAAATGGACATTAAAATAACGTGCTGGTGAGGTTAAGCTATCGGAAGGAGAAGGCTGTGGATTTTCTCTAAAACCAGCAAAGAAAAAAAGGTTTGAGGTCTGCTATTGTTCCTGCAGCTACTGCTGGCACAGCAAAACAGAACAAAAAAAAAAAGAATCGCTATAAAATCAAAATGAAAGTCTCACTTCACTGGTTTCCTTTAGGCAAGAAGATGTCATTCATCAATCCAGGTGGCTGGTGGATAAAACGGGTAACATCCTTTACCGTGACAGTGATATTCAATATTGTCAAAGCGTATCAAGCCCCAGACCCCATTTGATGTCATCTCTTGCTTTGGTCTGGGTTTTATATCAAAAGCTTTTTCACTGACACAAATAATCTGGGTTTGCCTTGATCAGAACGTGAAACCTCCATCGTGCATCTGGACATAGCGGATGGTATCCCAACTTTGAAACATGATGGATCTAGAGCACTTTTGCATTAAATTAATTTTAAACCTGTACAAATATTTGATTTGCATGAAAAGAGTAAACAATAACCTAATACCAACATGAACAAGGAAGAAACATTTTCCAATGGACTTTATTGACAGAGTGCAAAGTTCTTGGTTTCCCCCTCATTTAGAAAGGAAGTAAGAGGTCATTTAGCAAATGCTTTTATCCAAAGTGACTTACAGTACATTTACTACAGGTAAAGTCCACCTTGAATAACCTGCATTTAAGTGCCCTGCTCAAGGACACTTGGTGAAACCTCCAATAGTGTTCAAACCTACACATTTCTGCTCACCAATCCTCAGCTTCAGCCACTTCACCATACCAGCTCCTCTTAGATTAATGTTTCCCAGCCTCTTTTGTCTTACGTACCCCCACAGCCTCATAAAATAACTCATATTGCCAAGGATGACTTATCCTCCAATAGTGAAACTCTTCATTTACACAACATTAATGAGAAGACCAACAATGGCCTTTAAAGGGGCACTCAGTAATTTTTCAGTCATTTATGTTGGCTCTTGTCTTGATCTAATCATTCAAAAGCTAACCTTTTTGATTACTGATGCCACTGTAGAACAGTGCTGTTATTGTTACTTTGTTGAGTAACAAAAGTAATACATTATATTACTAAATAATAGTCTCCTCCCTCTACGGCACCGTGGGGATCAGGACATGGCTTTGAGGTTTGGCTCATTACATTATAGTTTATAAATAATTGTAAAATAACACTAGCCTGACAAGCCAGACCCACATCAAGATGTTGGGTCTGGGAACTCACCATTGGCAGGGCTCAATCCGAGAGGCGGGATAAACGGTTGTCTTTCAAATTCCCTCTGCACGCAATAGGATAGCGCTACAACCAACCAGAGCAACGAAGAAGGTGAAGCCGAGCTAGTTGATAGATTAAACTTTCGCCGTATCCGGTCGGCAAAACTCCGAACACATCTTCCTTTAAGAATGACTTCAGTGCCGTTCTTTGTTCTTTTCTCAAAGAAAAGTTTAACAACAAATCTCCCAGAGTCGCGGCCAAAGCTGATTCGAAAGACCGCTGTTCGCCAGCTTCTTTGTTTTTAAGTAGCACGCAGAACCTCAGCAACTCTGCCATCATTATGTTAAGCCAGCCTACCGACTCTATACACGATGTGATTGGCCTGACTAGAGTTTGGTTTTTCCAGCTCGCAGGTCTACCGAGAGTTGCTAGACTACACTCGCGGCAAATTAGATTTGCTCCTGCTAGGGTGCGTCCAGATTTCTAGGCTAAAATAACACTGTTGTGGAAATCTAATATCTACCTTCCATCATAGAAAGTGTCTGATAATAGTTGTGGTCATGTGATCATAATTTTAAAATATTATTTTCAGATTTTTCAAAAGTACTATTTTCTTTGGGGGTAAATCATTTGTAATAAGAGGGAAAAAATTCAGTCCACCTTTTAAAAAAGACAAGAAAATCATAATTAGGTACTTTAATAAATGTAATACAAATCAATTTCTGTTTTAAACAGCAAAATTAAAATCCTCCCAAGTGCACCATAAGAATCTGCTTGAAGACCCCCTGATGAACCCAGATTTGGAATAACTGCCCTATATGAATTAAAATAATCTGCCTAGGAGTGTATGGAGAGAGAATCACAGAACAGACAAAAAAGGTTTCGTCTGAAAGGGAAGAGATTTTCTTACCTGGCTCCAGTTTAATGACCTTGATAGCAGCCAGCTCTCCTGTAGTGACATTACGAGCCTGAAAGAGAACAACAACAGCACTTATTCACCAGACGTCTCAATGTTAATAACTATTATTACTCCTCAAAGACTTCAGATGTGATCAGAGCAATCAGCAGGCCCTGATTTTGCAGATGACTTTTGCATTTCTGGGGGAAAATCTTCAAAATTCTGCGGAATTAATTTACACATGGAAAAATTAGTAGAATACTCTTATTGGTAGCTAAAAACATCATGAAATTATGATTAGCATGTGGTTCTGCAAATTGGGTATTGAGTAAGAATTAGCTTAAAGCTTTACATTAACATTGATTTTCAATAGTTTAATTGTCAAAAATGCCTACACTAAAATGTAGAGTTAAAGGGATAGTTCACCCAAAAATGAAAATGATCCTATAATTTATTCACCCTCAATCCATCTTAGGTGTATATGACACTCTTCTTTCAGATGAATACAATCAGAGTTATATTAAAAAATGTCCTGGCTAATCCAAATCCTGGAAGCCCCAAATTTTAATCCATCCATTATAAAAGTAATCCACACGGCACTGGGGGTAATAAAGGCCTTCTGAAGCAAATTGAGGGGGATTGTGTAAGAAAAATATCTATATTTAACACGTTATAAAGTAACATATCAAGCTCCCGGCGGACAGCCTTCTGTATTCAACTTAAGGAAAAAGCATAACACCTTTTTCCGGGGTTTGCCGCTGAAAGCTAGATATTTTACTTTATAAAGCTTTAAATATGGATATTTTTCTTACACAAACCCATCGATTCACTTCAGAAGGCCTTTATTAACCCCCTCCGGAGCCGTGTGGATTATTTTTATAATGGATGGATGCACTTTTTTGGGCTTCAAATTTCAGGCTGCCATTTACTGCCATTACAAAGCTTGAATTAGCCAGGACATTTTTTTAACATAACTCTGATTGTATTCGCCTGAAAGAAGAATGTCATATACACCTAGGATGGCTTGAGGGTGAGTAAATCATAGGGTAATTTTATAAATAGGGTAAACATGCAATCAAATGGATGCATACTGCATTAGCATTGTGTCAATATGGACTGTGCATACTTGTGCATTTTCTTGCCGTTTTGAAAAGACCGCTGATCAGTGCTCGTAGAACAGAATGTTAATTTATCGGCAGAGGACCCTGGTATTTCATGATTCAAAAGGGAGTTTCATCACCTTTATAAACTAAATACAAACACAGACTGCTTTACCGATCAAGAGGGGGGAAATATGACATCCTCAATATCCACACCAATAGAGAGACTCATTTTGGCTTAAAAAAAAAAAGCTGTTGTTCAGTCCATCACAACATTATTCAATCACGATGTGGCAGCAGGAAAAACATTAGACAAAATTAGCCCAGATTCAATTAAGATGTCATCGACGAAGCAGTCAAAGTATTTCTTTTTCCCTCTCTTAGCAACATCATGAGATCTGACAGCTAGGCGTTGGCAGCAGTGAAAACAGGGGGTGGGGTGGGGGCTGAGGCAAGTATTACTGGGCAGAACATGGATGACGATGTCCCATAGTAACAATACACTGATGAAGCGCACTTTGATAGAAAAATCTGTGTGAAAAAAGCATCAGGAATGACAAAATGTCAGATTAAAGAGTGCATTTTCACTGACAGTTTGTTTGTTGACAGTCTGCAGGGAGTAGAAGTTTTCAAACACTGACAATAAACGGATCCAAAAAAGTCCATTCAGGTTTTTTAATTTTAATTTCTTCATAAATTTAGAATACATTTTTGGTGACTTGTGATTTGTTCTTAAAGGGATCATGAACTGGCTTTTATTTTTATACTGTTGTCTGAGGTCAACTTATGACATTCGCATGGTTTTTACATTCAAAAACATCATAATGAATAAGTAATAGGCTATTTTCTATCCTGGATTTGAACCTCTCACCTGGAACGCTCGGTTTTTATGGGCGTCCCGCACTGAGGACTTGGGACGCCCACTGCTACGATTGGATAAGCTTTGCATATTTAATGAGCTCCGGCTCCCCCGTGAGTACACGTGAGGGATTGTTTTGAAAGCATGTGGGGAAATGGCAACTGGAAAGATTCACCCAGCTCGCAAAATGTCTTTATCAAACAAACACAATGATTTATCTCTCATTCACCCGCGATTGATTGGAATGTTATTTTTTTATTCCTTGGCCCGCCCGATCGGTGGATATAACCACGAACCGTGCATCACACACACACACAAGCCAAGAACGTGCATCGGCAAAACTGCAGACAGCATGATCAAAACTTCCGCGATTGTATTTTTCCTTCAAATATCAAGTCAAGAGAGTGAACAACACACATCAAGAAAATAATGTTATTTCACCATTTAAGATGATAGGTATTGGCAGCCCAACTGGAAAACACATAACGCCCGGGGCGTTGGGCTTTGAGAGCCCTGTGACAACGTGTTAATGTTCAGTTAGACACGTACACATAATCAATAGATATCAAACGATCTCTTAACAATGCAATACTATCACATATTAGTAAAAATTTTTACACACACAAGTGTGTTGCTTCATTCATTCATGTAATCTCATCCTGTCTGGAAATCCAGTCTCGTTTACAAGTGAATCCGTGGTGAAATGAAGGAACAAACGCGCAATGTCTTACCCACGGGAGATGGATATTCATTAAAAATAAAGTTCAACCATGCATTCATAATATTAGAATCCGAAGGAAGCTTATGCAACGACTGTGTTCTTCCACAACCAGGCACAGCGCAATATCATCTCTGAGATCGATCGTTTGCTGGGCATGGGGTCAATAAAAGCTTTCAGTTAAGTTTTCAGCTCCGAAACTTACAGGATATTCTTGTATCACAATGAACTTTTATACATCAAAGGCTGAATGAAAAGTTGATTTCTCAATTCATGACCCCTTTAAAATCGTTTGTACACACATTCCATGCACAAATTTGTGCGTATGCATGCTTAGTGAATGAGACCCATTGTTTTTGTAGAGTTAAAAATAGTCCAACTTATTTAAAAAAACATCTTGAGAGTAATGTAATGCATATTAAGAAACACCTTAAGGTCAGGCGGACCCAAACCCAGCCAAAGTCTGTAGGACCTCCTTAAGACGGATTAGTCAACTAATCATTCTGGAAACTCATGACTAGATGACTTTGAAAACAAGTTGTTTTGCACATCCTTATTGATCAACATCATTTTTCATTTAACATTCTTCCATTACACATTTATTTAGGTCTTAACTAGACAGTTGCAGTCAACAAATGGAACGAGTGAAGAATTCTAATGCATGATTAATAATCAGTATCCTTCAAAGAAACTTCGCTTATCGAAAACAAGTCAGAAAAACACCAGCAGCAGAGTGATAAGATCTGAAAAGGATGCTGCAAAACATAGAGACATCCCGGGTAACTAATGCGAAGATGTCAAGAGCGATGCAGCTTTGCTGGGATCGTGTGAGAATTCACTCAGAGGTGCATGTCAAAAATGTTAAAACACAACTGAAAGCTCCCCTCCAAAAGGCTGATGATTCTCTGCCGTATATTCAAATTCCTGTTGCGAAATGCTTTGAAAGAAGCCCACAGGCTGAATCTTTTCAGCTCAAAGATATGAGGCGCTGAAATCGAACCTAGACTATAAACACATAGAGTGGATGGTATGTCACATTGATATGTGCATCACATCCCTGCTTTGAATCATCAGTGCAAAACAACACAGGAAAATGTATAATTAAAGAATTCATTATTCAAAAACAAACAACTTTCATCCTTCGATGGAAGACAAAAAGAAAAAATTATTGCACTTATCCATGCAGTTACAATAAATTAAGACATTGATAAGACCAACAAAAAGAAAACAAAGACTACAAACAGTCCATATTAATCATGCACTATATTGCAACTATGCAACAGCTATGCAATGGACATTGACATTTTTTTTAATTAGACCAAATCATAATTAATAAGTAAAAAAAAAATCTGTGTGAAAGGCAAAGTATAATTCCTTTCCAGGATAATCTGCTTGTGTCTACGTGTTGGAGGGATGCAGATTAGTGCTGATCAATAGCTTCATCAAGCATCCGGGCCCAGCAGTCAATACCCCACCTTGCAATCAGGCAAATCATATTGTCTGGTGTGGTTTAAAATGATGTGTTAATGATCCTTTATAATGAGCCCACCACCGGCCCGAGAAAGGTGAAAGTCAAGGATCGTGGGAACCAACCAACAACAACAAGGCCGGATCTGATGACATTGTGGGATAAAAAATTGTGACTCATCCTGACCACTTTGACTTTTTACAGGTTAGGTTTGCGATAAAGGGTCAAGGTACAACACGGCGGGTTAAAGGAATATACTGGGTTCAGTACAAGTTAAGCTCAGTCGACAGCACTTAATATTGATTAGAATAAAAATTATTTTGACTCAATCCTGTATTCTTTAAATAAGGCAACACTCTAAATTAAAGGTGGGGTAAGTGTTATTTAAAAAATGCTTTATAAATGTGTGTCGGGCTGAGGACCAAAACAAACTTGTAGCCAATCAGCAGTAAGGGGTGTGTCTACTAATGATGGTGAGAAGAGATTGCTCAGTGCACGTCATTATTCACAAGACACGACACACAGGACAGACATAAGCCGAGCAACGACAGAAAGAGAGAGATGGTAGATAAAAAAACAAAAGTGGAAAATGTCTATGCAACAAAAGGCGGCTTACGATCAGGCAAGTACTATCATCTTTCCAGCGCTGGAGAGAACTCAAGGAGCGCTAAGGCCTGCAATCGGACACAGAGGTTGCTTTATTTCTTCTCGAGAGGCAAGTAACATTGGTTTTGTTTTGTTTCACATAACTAATATATGCTGGCTTTTGCTTGAATATGCTTGTGTGTCATGTTTGCTTGTTTGTCCATTTGCAATCGTATCGTCGTTGACTTCAGCGATAGAGACAAAGACCCATTCATTTTCACATCCTATAAACCACTGTCTGTTTCAAGCGTCAGCTTGCAGTGTGTCCGAAAAGAAAGACAATATACTCCTAATATATTTTTGTTTCCTTTGGTTCCTCTTTTAGTGATCGATATAACCCTCTAATCTTGTCATAATTATAATAAAGTTCGTTATTTGGACTGTCGTGCTCGTGCGATCAAGTTGTTCATGAAAACTGTGTTTGTGTTTTTGGGATGTAAGAGTTTTTCACTGAACATTCGACCTGGGTTACCATAGTAACACACATTGCTTTCACTTATTGATGACATTATACCCTCACAGCAGATAGTCGTTGCCTGGGTTACATATGTGTGGGGCGGAGCTATCAAAATAGGGGCGAGACCCTTTTGGGGTAGGGGCGTGTTTGGTTTGGTGATTTGAAATATCAACATCGGTTACCAGAAAGCACTAACCCCATCTTTAACAGAGGCACTTACACTTTTTTTTTTTTTTTTTTTAAATGGGGCCAATTCATAAACGTCAAAAGCACACAAAATGAAAAAAATATGTATGCTGACATGATTTTAAAAGAAAAAAATGCTTATTAACCTGAAAAAATGAAAAAAATGAGTGTGATGATAATTAGTGATTAACCAACAATCGGTTTAACCAATATTTAAAGGGGTCATGAACTGCATAGCTCTATTGTTTTATACTGTTTCCTGGGGTGCACTAATAATGTTAGTATGATTTTTACATCAGCAATTGTCATAACTTATAAATAAAAGGCATTTTGCCTATCTTTTAGCCCTCTGCTCTGAACGCTCTGTTTGAAGGGGCGTGTCTGCTGTGAGACTTCAGTGTAAACACCCAATGCTGTGATTGGCTGAAATCTTTGTATATGAAATAGCTAAGTATAAAAAAAATAAAAAGAATTGCGATTTCTGCACACTAATGAACACTTTCATCATAACTGACTTGTTGATTATTACGTGAGTTTTGCCAAGAATCCAGAACTTGTGCTATCAGAACTTGATAAACTTGCGCTGTTTGATTGACAGCTCCAGCATTTGTAAAGGGAGCATTCTTTGATCACTTTCTGCAAATTTAAATCACAGATTAAACAACAGATTATTCATTAGACACAAATCATTACATATCAGAAATGACTGGTCACAGATCTGGCATTAGAATGAACACAATTACTTACATGTTGTGGTATTACTGTCGAGTCCATATCGAAAAAGTCTGTTTACAAAGTCTGCGCCAAAATTGTCACTGATTTACCAAAGAATCCACAGTGAAATTTACAGAATACAAATAAATAATGCTCAAATGAGACAGTCACATTGTTGAAAATAAATAACCACATTCCTAGAATTAGGATCCTTTGGAAGTTAATGTTATTTTTAGTCCAGTGATCCTGTATTGCTCTTCTCTCCTCGTCATCTCACTAACACGCCAGTGGGCGGGGCCAAAGTTGCAATGATGAAGTAGGCGTTGATTTTCTACTGCAGAGGCTGTCTTTCAACTTATTCACTGGGCTTGATTACAATAAAAGCTGTTTTTGGACTAACAAGGAAGTTTTCAGTTTTTACACGTACAGGATATTCTTATTGTATGATGACCTCTTATAGGCCAAAACCTCAAGGAAAATTTAATTTCTCAGTTCATGATCCCTTTAAGCATTTTTCCATAATCAGGTATTGGTTTTGTTATATCGGATTCACCGATAAATGGCACTCAAGCAAGCATGCTTGAGCTTCTGTTTACCATATTTGAGTGCTATGTACGTTTGCGGATCAATGTTTATATGTGAATAAACGCCTAAATTAAATCTGTTCATCATATAAAGTGATTCAATTGCCTGATTCGTATGACTTTTTATGATCTCTTTATAAATGTTCTGAATGTTCCTTTAACTTACACTAACACAGACACACAACCACTGCATACATTTGAATTAAAACTCGGCCTCCCAGCGCGCAACCCTTTGACTTCAAACAGACACGCGCACACTCTCCTATGCCCTCTTCCTCCACCAGAGCCAAGGCGCTGAGCAACAGCCAAGCGCTCCACCTGCACAGGTGCAGCACGCAGTGGGGCTTCGAGCTGCTGCCATGTCAGGTAATTACAGAGAGGCGGATAAATCACTGCAAGCTTGGCCCCCGACCAGCCGAATCTAGGCCAATCATTTTCTGCAATGCCTGGCAAATTTGATGCCTTGTATTAACAATTTACTGTGCCAATGCGGCACTGACCTCCGATAAACAACTCGTTTTCCTCTCTAATGTCTTTCCTGTGCTGGTGTTATCAAACATTTCATCGGATTCATTATTCATGCTGTATTGCAGTTAAACGCAGAGTACATAATGCATCAAGAATTCTAGTGCGCGCCGACAGAAGCGTGCCTGGGCTTGCTAAAACGTGATTATGAAACTACAGTACAACTGAGACGACAGCCTCCTCTCAGTCTCCCACCAACAACACAGTTTATGAATCGTTACTACAACACGGTCGATTAACTGTCTAATAAGTCTAACTCTAATTCCGCTACCAAACAACAAACATAATTAAGTTAATCACATTGTTGTCCAAACAAAGGTAGAATGTCAGTCGCTCACACTCACAAAGGGAGAATACAATCTCTCCTCGGCTGCATTTGTAGGACAGTAGATCACTCTGTCATGCAGATCAGTATTTCTGCTTACTCACTGAAAGACTGTGGCGAGGTTGAAACTGCCTTAGTTTTCAGAATGTGGAGAGATCTCAAGGCTGCTCCAAAGTAGGCTAGATGGCAAGGACGTTCTATTAAAAGATACAGAGTAATCCAGTCTGTTGTGAACTTTTAAAAGGCGTGAAGCCATAAAACACATGAGAGTAAGCAAAGGTGTCGACAGCTGCATCCTGCAAAAAGTGATGAAAGAAAGAATGTGTGATGGCTGGAGTACGTTGACCTCAGCTCTGTGAGACTCCTGCGAGGTGTTTCAAGGTTTCCTCAGGGAGAAGGTTTGAGGACTGTGACTTGCTCCAACTAATGAGTCCTGGTCGCTGGTCTGAAAACAGTCACAAAAACAAGGGAAAAAAGGTACAAAAATCCCTCATGCAACCAAAAAAAAACAACTTGAGCAAGAGGAACTTACCATTTCAAAGCACTTCCAAAATTGTACTTGTTGCTGTTTTGATTAAAATCTAAAATAGTGGATAAAAAGCCAATAGATATTCCTAAATAAATAAATGAATAAAATTATATAATTAAAAAATGAGATGTACGTACAAACCCGATTCCAAAAAAGTTGGGACACTGTACAAATTGTGAATAAAAACAGAATGCAATGATGTGGAAGTTTCAAATTTCAATATTTTATTCAGAATACAACATAGATGACATATCAAATGTTTAAACTGAGAAAATGAATCATTTTAAGGGAAAAATAAGTTGATTTTAAATTTCATGGCATCAACACATCTCAAAAAAGTTGTGACAAGGCCATGTTTCCCACTGTGTGGCATCCCCTCTTCTTTTTATAACAGTCTGCAAACGTCTGGGGACTCAAGTTTAGGAATAGGAATGTTGTCCCATTCTTGTCTAATACAGGCTTCTAGTTGCTCAACTGTCTTAGGTCTTCTGTGTCGCATCTTCCTCTTTATGATGGGCCAAATGTTTTCTATGGGTGAAAGATCTGGACTGCAGGCTGGCCATTTCAGTACCCGGATCCTCCTTCTACGTAGCCATGATGTTGTAATTGATGCAGTATGTGGTCTGGCATTGTCATGTTGGAAAATGCAAGGTCTTCCCTGAAAGAGACGACGTCTGGATGGGAGCATATGTTGTTCTAGAACTTGGATATAGCTTTCAGCACCGATGGTGCCTTTCCAGATGTGTAAGCTGCCCATGCCACACGCACTCATGCAACCCCATCCCATCAGAGATGCAGGCTTCTGAACTGAGCGCTGAGAACAACTTGGGTTGTCCTTGTCCTCTTTAGTCCGGATGACATGGCGTCCCAGTTTTCCAAAAAGAACTTCAAATTTTGATTGGTCTGACCACAGAACAGTTTTCCACTTTGCCACAGTCCATTTTAAATGAGCCTTGGCCCAGAGAAAACGCCTGCGCTTCTGGATCATGTTTAGATATGGCTTCTTTTTTGACCTATAGAGTTTTAGCCGGCAACAACGAATGGCACGGTGGATTGTGTTCACTGACAATGTTTTCTGGAAGTATTCCTGAGCCCATGTTGTGATTTCCATTACAGTAGCGTTCCTGTATGTGATGCAGTGCCGTCTAAGGGCCCGAAGATCACGGCATCCAGTATGGTTTTCCAGCCTTGACCCTTACGCACAGAGATTGTTCCAGATTCTCTGAATCTTTGGATGATATTATGCACTGTAGATGATGATAACTTCAAACTCTGTGCAGAAAGTCCTTTCTGATATTGCTCCACTATTTTTGGCCGCAGCATTGGGGGAATTGGTGATCCTCTGCCCATCTTGACTTCTGAGAGACACTGCCGCTCTGAGAGGCTCTTTTTATACCCAATAATGTTGCCAATTGATCTAATAAGTTGCAAATTGGCCCTCCAGCTGTTCCTTATATGTACATTTAACTTTTCCGGCCTCTTATTGCTACCTGTCCCAACTTTTTTGGCATGTGTAGCTCTCATGAAATCCAAAATGAGCCAATATTTGGCATGACATTTCAAAATGTCTCACTTTCAACATTTGATATGTTATCTATATTCTATTGTGAATAAAATATAAGTTTATGAGATTTTTAAATTATTGCATTCCTTTTTTATTCACAATTTGTACAGGTGTCCCAACTTTTTTGGAATCAGATTTGTACGTTTATTTAGTATTATTAGGGGTGTGACTATTAAAACGTGACAATATTTCTCATTGAGGAGAAAAGCTGTCTCGCATTTAGTTTGTGGCAAAACCTTTTTACAGTGCTTGCATTAAATTGTTCTGTCTTTTACCGCATATGATAATTCATACTCAGAAAGTAGAACTGAAGTGACATTCATTAAAAGGTGATTAGGATTAGTGTATGGCTGTCAAAATCCCTCGAATTGGCACATTCCACGGACGAGAATCCAGCGTTGTCAGATCGTTTTCTAAAGCTGCATGATATATTAAAACATCTTAAAAGTCACCTGTATTGTTTTGCATTTTGTCTGACTTTCAGTCGAATAAAAGACTGTTTATCCAGTCATATTTTGTCATGGAAGATTTCTACATTTTTAAATATAGCGTTTCTTGAAAATATTGTCTAGTCTCGTTCTCATGAACCCGATATCATGTATTGTCTCATCACGTGAGCTATTCATCACACCTCTAATTATTAAAAGCATAAATAAAATGATATAGGCTACACTACCAATCAAAGGTTTAGGGTTGGGTTTATTTTTGAACAAAATTAATGCTTTTATCCAACAAAAATACTAAAATCACCAAAAGTGATAATAAAGACTTGTATTTGTAATACAAAAAATGTATTTGTATTGTTACAAAAAAAAAAAAAAAAAGTATCTGTTTTCAACAATGATAATCATGAGCACCAGATCGGCATATTAGAGTGATTTCTGAAAGATCATGTGACACTGAAGACTGGAGTAATGATGCTGAAAATTCAGCTTTGCCATCACAGGAATAAATTACATTTTAAAATAGAAAACAGCTATTTTAACTTACAACAATATTTCACAAAACTACTGTTTTTCATGTATTTTTGATCAAATTAATGCAGCCTGGATGAGCATAAGGGACTTCTTTCAAAAACATGAAAAATTACGTACCCCAAAGTTTTGAATAAAAATATTTCAACTTAAGCTGCAGTAAATTCTATCAATTTTTATTTTTAAGTTTATAAAAACAAAAATATATTTACAGTAATCCACTTATAATGGACATCTATGGAATAATTGTAGCAATAACATAACATAACAAAAGACAGTTCAACAGACTCTGCAATCTATCACGATATCATTAGATTGAGTAAAACTGACAAATGCATGAAAAAGACTCAACATGTCGAATCGGCAGTATCAGAGAGGTAAATAAAATAATTGTTCGATTTAGGTATTCTGTTAGCCAACATGGTTCAATTCTTTTTCATGCAATAATCAATATTAGAGCTGATAGTTCCAGTTCATATATCTTATTTACCAGTGTATATTTAAATAGTCAGGACTATTGAAAGTCAGAGGTTGCGAGTATGTCCCTAAACTAGCCGATACCAATCTCAAAAGCATGATAGTATTACAGGATGGAGCAGTGCCCAGTTGTTGAAACAGGTGAATAATTAATGATCATTTTTTCCCGACAAAGTCAATTCAGAAATGCCCTCACATCAGCTGCACAGCGGACCTGCACACATAGGGCACACATATCACGGAAACTCTATCATCTTGAATTTCATCCTGTCAGAATGTTTTCACAAATGCACAATGCAGGCCTCTTGGAGAACCATCTTCCTGTGTAATCTGTGTGATTGAAGGTGACTATTGCAATCAGGAGTGACAGGATGAGTGGATTTCGTCTTTAAGGGGAACACGAGACTTCCTGGGTATAAAGAATGGAAGAGATTATCCAAATAAAGGTGGAATTGTGAGTTTAAAGGGGTCATGAATTAAGAAATCAACCTTCCCTTGAGCTTTTGATATATAAAAGGTCATGGTAATATAAGAATATCCTGTAAGTTTCAGAGCTGAGACAAACGAGAGATCTCAGAATATGCCAGGCTGTGACGTCAGAGTGTGGTGAAACACCGCCTCGACAGAAGAAGTACGCCTGATTCTGTAGCCCCGCCCACCAACTCGTGCCTGACATGATAAATAACATAGGCATACCTGGAGCTAAACCGGATCAAACTTCCCAGCAATAAACATGCAGCATAAGCTTCATTAGGATTCCAATATTATGAACGCATGGATGAACTTTATTTTTAATAAATATCCAGCTCACATGGGGAAGACATTGCGCGTTTGTTCCTTCATTTCACCACGGATTCGTTTGTAAACAAGAGACTGGATTTGCAGACTGATGAGGATGAGATTACATGAATGAATGAAGCAACACTTCATTACATGTTTTTTTTCATATGTGATAGTATTGCATTGTTACAGATCGTTTGATATCCATTGATTATGTGTAGGTGTCTAACTGAACATAACTTTGCACGCTGTCACAGTGCTGTCACAGTGTCTGTGTGTGTGTGTGTGTGGTGTTTTCGTGACATATCAGGACACAAATGTGTATAATGGCATGGGTATGACATAGAGAGTGACTTATGAGGACATTACCCATGTCCCTCAAAAGGCTTATAAATCATACAAAATGAGTTTTTTGGGAGAATGTAAAAATGTGCAGTTCAAAAAAAATGTAAAAATGTGCGGGTGATGTCACGGACACTACGTCCATATTTTTTTACAGTCTGGTTTAAACCAGTCAGGTCAAACCATCCTGGAATGGATATTTCTTAAATGATGAAGAAACTCCACCTGACAATCCACAAACTCTGAGATGGAAACTATAAGCTAATATGACTGGATTCACCAAATTATAAATACGTGCAAGAGTTGTTTGTTCTAAACGTAAGTGAAATCAAACCTCTCGGTCCAGAAATAAACAGATTTTGTTCTGCTGACAAGAACTTACATCACCCTTTTTGTAATATCCGATGCATTTTAGTGTCTGGACTGAAATCAACCTGCATTCAGCTCTGCAGAACAACTGTTTAGACTGACCGGGCCTTTTCAAGCAAACTCAAGCAGTGAGAAGCCAAACTTCCTGCGAGAGAAAGAAATTTGTGTCTCTACAGGAGCCAAGGAAAAAGAATCAACACATACAGAGATTTGCTCACACAATCGTCTTTCCACAGCAACCACCTGAAAGCGAAGCAATGAATTCTGCCTCAAAGCATTACACCTCACGCCACAGTTTAGACTCGCACTTATTCTTTTAGTTTCTCACTCTCGCTTTCACCCTCACACATACGCATCCCTTTTTTTCCGTCGCTTGCTGGCAATTCCTCAGGTCCTAGACATAAAAATGGAATCAATACAAAACCACTCGAATGCAGGGAAGCCACAGAACTATCAAAATAGCCCCACCAAGGCTTGACACAAAGCCAATATATACTGATCAAACTGGGTAATTAGTCATATCCTCACCCTTGACGCAGTAGGCTTTTTATTCAATGCTTACTTTTTGCTCAATCAATACAATAATCTCTGTATGCTTTCAGGCCCTTTAAAATCCATCAGGTGCATGCTGGTATTACATTTACTTCAAACTGTTAAGAAAAACAAGCAGACCCAGTAGACAAGCAAACCAGGAAAAACCACCTGTTGACAACAGTATGGGACTTAAATCAGCAAACAGTGCTAAAGCTCCTGGGGTGCGTTTCCCGTACAACGACGTAACTCACTGCTTAACTACCATAGTACGGTGCATAGTTGAAGAAATGAACTAGCTAGTCACGACTGTTTCCTGAAACCGTATTGTCGCAAATTTATCATTCAACCACATGGGTTAATGATGTGTCACAGGTGGTGGAATAATAATTTCTTTTAATGAATCTGTTTAAGACTGAATTAATGCTAGATTTTTTTTGCTATAAATAATTAACATGACAACAATTTCTCAGTTATTTTGCTCAGTTATTTCCAGATTCAATCATTGGCTCGTCCTTACGTACTAGAGCATGTACGCACATGCTCACTCTTTAAATCTCTTAACGAACTAAAAGACGTAAATGACTTTCGCATGCGTTCTAGATAAAAGATATAGATTGTACTGAATGTCAGCTTCAGATTTAAGTCCACGTTATGCAAACAAGAAACTCTGCTTCTAACCACAGAGAGCTGTCGTTCCAACCACGCAACTTTGCGATGCTGTTTGCAAACGTTCACTGGAACTATGGTTTCACCGCTCGAACTATGCTGATAACGACGGAAGTGGTGACGATAGTTGGGTAACGACGCTACGCACCCCTGGTCTTTTTTGAATAACATAGGTTTTTGTAAACGATTAAAGAAAGATAGCTCACCCAAATATTTATATTTTGTCATATTTTACTCACCAAACTTGTATGACTTTTCTTCTGCAAAACACAAAAGATTATTTTTGATCATTTCTTTTTTTTCATACAATTAAAGTCAATGGGGTCCAATGTTGTTTTGGAGACGCTGATTTTATTGCATGGACAAAAACAGTTCTATATTCATCTGAATCTTTTCTGTTCTGAAAAAAAGCCTGAGGTCGATTGTAAGGTGGTGGAGTTTAAGCGAACAAATTGATTGGAAAAGTCCATTATCTATCACCAAAAGAGGTCTGACATTTTCCCCGGAAGACCAAGATATGTTCATTAAAAACTACAAGGGAGGTGAAAAAAAAAAAAGTAACATGCAAGAATGAATCGTTCACAATAAGACCAGTAAAATAGATGTAACCATATTTCATCATCACTGGCATTAGAAGTCTTAAACATTTGGACATTGCATGGTAATTTATCATCCTTTTTCACAATCATTCTCATTTGTCACTAAATGGATAAATCGAAATCATTTGGAAAAGCATTGTCACACAAATTCTGATCACAACTTTCTAGACATACTGCATGATTGACAAAATATCGGAAGTGGCACATTCCACAGACAAGAATCCAACGCATTATTAGAATGTTTTCTAAGGCTGCAACTGCACGATGCATTAAAACCATTTAAAACAATACTATAGCATAGTGCTATTATGAATTCACAAAGGCTGTGAATTAATTAAATAAATGCCCTGCGGGTTTAACATCAGGGTTCCGTTTTGCGACCCTTTTTCCTGCCGATGCGACCAAAATTTAATTCGAGGTCATACTCAATCAAAACATCAATTCGGCAGAGTTCTGTTATAAACCATAGATGTCAGATCAAACAGAGCTGACGTGGAAACCAGGAGAGACATTGTGCCATGAATGAACAAGCTATAAAAGGCTTTAAGGCACAAATCAGCAACATTTACCATGGATTTAATGTAGTAAAACTAACCGTAACCATGGTATTGTGGCAGAAATAGTCAAACACAAGTACTACCCAGCACTTTAAAACTCTAATATCATCACATTTAAATGTCATTTTTAATGTGATGACCAAAACATTATTTGTTCATCCTTCAAAGATTGCCCCCGTTTATAAAACTAAACTTTTCAAGATGTAGGAAAACTCACACTTATTTAAAAATAAAAAAAGACACTAAATTACCATTGTATGTGGCTACAGAGGAGCGCTTATTAGCCATTTCCACTCACTAACATCTATTTTTTTCACTCATTTTTGCTTTTGAATTAATTAAGACATTATGAATGATAATAATTAAAGTTAATTTAATCTACACTGCAACTTGCTTTATTGTCAACCCCAGTGCTACCAAACACTCTGTAGAACTTAGTGGCTCCATTGCTGCTGCAAAAATAGATAATTATTATTAAAAGATAATACTACTACTACTAATTCTACTATTAATAACAATATACAACACACTAAGAAATTATGAGCTGCTGGGTTCATGAATATCAATCATACTGTCAGCGTATGTTTGAACTGATTTGCTGAAATCAAAACAGGGAAGGGATGGTAATAGATGAGAACCAGCCAATAAGATTGCCATTTGCACATTAGTCCCGCCCCCACTACCGGAGAAAAAGCATATCTTCTGCTTGTTCTTAAAAGCAGAATATTTCCAAATGAACTCTGTTATTGTTACTGTTATTACTGTTATTTTGACAGGAAAATACAACAAAGAATATTGTTTACATGTTGCGTGTTGATTCTGCGTGATATTTAAGACCCTCTCTTTGGTGTGTGCGAGTTTACGGTAAGTCAGATACAGGTACGCTACGCATCCATTGAGCTGAACTGAAACTGTTTCTCTGAGTGTTCAGCGAGGGAAAATATATCTATGCTAAACTTATTCTTAGCCTCTAACACACACACTGGCGAGTAAAATCTAAGCATTTATTAGCCAATGGCTAATTATAGTATTATTTAGTCACCCAGAGTGAAGATTTACTCGCATTGTAGAGGGTCGTATTATACGCATTTTAAAGGCTTAAGTCTATTTTATTACCACACAAAAATCTGATCACTTGATTAATCGTCAAAATAATCGGCTGTTTACTCAATTACCAAAAAATAAATAAAATCGCTAGTGACGGCTCTATTTGACTCGATAAAAAAACATTAATTACAGTCAACACAGACACTTAAGAGGCTACATACCCACCAATATTCAGAATAGCGGTCAATCAATATGGGTTTCTCAATGTCTGTCTCCTCCTATCTAGAATATTCGGTTACCTTCTTGATTACAGTAGCTCAACAAGGAAAAACACCTAAGGACTGTAAATAACTGCATATCCGTAGATGCACTGCACTCAGTGCTGTTAAACCAGACAGTAGCCAACATAATCCGTTATCTGTTATCTAAAATTCATCCAATCATCATAAACAGAGTATTACTTATCTTTCACATAATCCTATAATACGCTCTGTCAGATAATATTACAAATATTCTTCTGACAAATGAAGACTGACATGCTGCTTGTCTTGAAGATGGGATGAAAGATGACTAAATACAATTAATTACGCCTTTTAATATGTGAAAAGTTCCCTTCGCTCTTAAAAATAAAGGATCCAAAAGGGTGTTTTCTAAGTGATGCGATGGAAAAACATTTTAGGTAAGTCTACAGAACCTTTTTTTTTTTTTACTATTAAGAACCTTGGGCAGTGGAAATGTTCCATGGATGTTAAAGGTTCTTCATGGGATCATTAATGCCAATGAGGAACTTTTATTTTTAAGTGTTGACTGACAGGTGAAAGTCCTGCAGGGTGACACTGACCCACTGCTTAAGCCTCACTCGGATAAAGCCGCGGATAATCCAGCACATTTCACACCACTCGTAAACATCTTTCAAATTAACCACTCAAGACAACAGCCTCGGTGATCAACTGACCAGCTGTCACCAAACTGATCTTTCTACTTGAGTTAGATTCAGTGACAAGTCGACAACCACAGACTTAAGCGGTGATATCACAAGGCCTTCCTCAAATATTTGTCATCTCTTGCACAATTTTGCAACAACTCATGGGAGTGACACTGCAACAAAACCACACAATAATGTTATTCAGTCGTACTCGCACTGAGGTGCAAGAAACTGGGAATAAACTCAATAAGTTGACATGAAATTATGTAAAATTTGTGTGTGCTTAACCGCATAATGTTTACAAAGCTTGACAGATCAGCGTTTGATGCTACTGTTGTTGTGTTTCTTAAAGGGAAATTAATAATGAATAATGAGTGAGAATTCTGCAAAACATCTACTTTTCTGTTTTAAGGGACAAAGAAAGCCAAATAGTTTTAGAACAAAATGACAGTCGGTAAATGACGACAAAACTTGCATTTTTGAATGAACTGTCCCTTTAAGCAGGGCAAAAGTTAAGATGGTTTAGGTGCACTCAGTAAAGCTGTGCCTGAAATTGCCTGTCTGGGTATGTACTACATATTACACGAGTAGGTCATCCAGGTACTTTTCTACTATGTAGTAGGGAAGTATGCATATTTCAGATGCAGCCTAACCCTGTGTCCCAATGTGCATCCTTCCTATCTATCCTAAATAGTATGTGAGATTAGTGTCCAAACGCATAGTATGTTGAAAGGAGTAGGCCTAAACCAAAAGTCCGAAGTGTGGATCCGTGCACGGCTAATACTGCCCACTGCGTATTGGAGGAGGAGGATTTTAATCAGAACTACAAAGATGAATAAAAAGTGTTAAAAAAAACTACAAACATGGCAGATGTGTGTGATCGACAGTTAAGTAGAGAGGCTTAGATAAAGGGGTTTGAGTGACTAATAATCAACATTTAACTTGATTTAAAATAATATATATAAATATTATTATATATTATCCGTGTTGTATTTCATCTGCAACAGCAATAGGAACTTTTATAAAGATCCATTTGGCCATTAACTTTTAAATCATTATGCAAAAATATGAGGAAAGTTCTCCACATGAAAGACCCATGACTGGCAGATCAACATGCTTCTTTTTTCTCCAATATGGTAGAATTTAGATGAAATAAAATATGGAGGATAGCAGGGTGCATGTAATAATGCGACGCAATTGATAGTATGTCCTAAGCTTGTCTACTCTTCTGTTACACGCTCAAATGTATGTACTTTTTCTTCACAAAAGATTATAGTATACTTAGTACTTAGTATAAGTAAGTAAATTGGGACGCAGCATAAGGCTCTTATTCGTCTCAATTTTAGTAGCTACTTTGTTCTGACTATTGGTCTGGATGCATGAAGTTTGTTTACCAACTGTTTATAGAAACTCTTCTTAGAAAGCAGCAGCACCAGTTTTTTTTTTTTTTTTTCTTTTCCTATATCTCATACTACACAGCCATAAAATGTACATTCTTGGATTCAACGCATATTGATTTTTTGTGCATTATTGATTTATCAGGCTGTGTTGGTACTTTGTACTGCTTGTTTATAGATTATATTTCCCACTCAGCAATTGCTAAAGCACTATATATAACGTAAATACATTATTGTTATTTTTTATTTGTAGTAGTAGTCCAAAAACAGCATGACAGGTCATGTGATGTCAACATGGCGTTGCCCATGGGGGACCCGCTCTAAGTAGAATTAAACAGCTTTTACTAGAAGACTGATAGGTCTGTAGTTGTTTTCATGTCATATAAATGTACAACATTTTAAATATATTTCTTAATAGTGCTATTCATTTCATTGAATGTATTTTTTTATTCGCAAAAAAAAATACGGAGTGCACCTTTAAGTGATCAGTGTCCCAGTCCACTTCAGAGAAGTACAATCTTCATGACTGCAGATCTACAACATTTAAACTCCCATATGCTTCACATAGGTTTTATTCTAAAGATTTGGCCCTTTAAATGTGGACTGCACTGTCCAAAAAACGGGCCTTGTTTGTAGAAAACACATTTTTACCTTGTAAACATCCCCGTAGGTCCCGCTGCCTATCCTCTGGATAAGCTCGAAATCCTCTTGCGGATTTCGCCTGGACAGATCGAAACTAGAGTTCATCGTGGGGACTCCGGCCTCTGACTATCAGTGTTAGATTTGCTGGGGGTCCTGACACGGACGAAAGGAGAAAAACGGGAAAAAAATAAACATACGGCGTCAGAAAGGAATCTCAGTCGCAGTACTTAACTAACTTTAACATGGCTTCCCGTGAGCTCCACTGCGCATGCGCTGCGCTCGTACAGTGGAGAATGCTTGGAATGGGAGGATGAAGACAGGAGGAGGAGGATGGGTTGGGTCAGATGACCAGAGGCGTATAGGCAACAGCAGATAACCTGCTTCTGAGGAATATTATACACAAATCGTGTCCGAAACACTGAAATTGCGTTTTATTTATTTATTTATTTTTCTTCTTTTGAAGTCTAAATATAGCCTATATGGTGAGTGACACTGGTTTAATAATTGTCTTATTTTGATATTTTTATTATCTTTAATATATAGGCCTACAGTGCACAATGAACTTTTAATTAAAAAGATGCACTCTTGATCCAGTAAAGAAGTAAAGAAATAATGAAATCCAAAGAGATTAAAAACCCAGAATTATCTTAATTGTAGCCTACATTAGATATTAAAACTAGCAATAAAACATAACAATATATTCATAATAATGTATAACAATAATTTAACTTAACGATGTGATGACTTCATGTTTGCATAAGAAAGCAGAAGTTTGGGTCTGTCACTGACTAACCTTTTTTTGCCAGAAGTTCAGATGACTTCACATGCAAAGAAGGCAAAATTCTATGTAATTCTACTAGCTACAAAAGTCTACGTTAGGACACCTAAAATAGAAAAAGTAGGCCTAGGCCTATTCAGTGTAGAATAGAATAGAATAGAATAGAATAGAATAGAATAGATAGAATAGAATAGAATAGAATAGAATAGAATAGAATAGTTTATTTAGGGCACTAAAGTGACAAAAATTAAAACTGCGGGCAACTGATTTTGATGACTTTATATAATTTATTTCCTTGCAAAGCTGTTTCTAGTGTGATTTTGTACAGAAATGTCCCTTCACTGTTAGATCATTGGTTGTAGTTGGTTTACATTTTAATATTTTGTCATTTACTGTTATTTTCTGACTTGTATGCAATGATAACAGTGAAGGGTTGTGGTTTTCTACAAGGATTTTCTCCATTTCGGGAGTTACACAAGGCAGTTTGAGCTCTGTTTTCTCACATATATCTCTCCAAATATGTGACAAATCACTGACAGTTGACAAATTAACAGTTGTCAGGATTCTCCATGTGGTTGTGACTTACAAAACAGTCTCATACTTCTTCCTCCATCTTCTTCTCTTTCAGCTCAGACAGGATTGTGATTCAGCGCTGTTTATTTCCGAATCACAGAAGAGTGTGCGCCAAGAGTGAGCTTCTGAACACATTTGTACTTACACCATGTGGTTGTTATGAAGGTTTTATGAGCCAGGACTATTGAGTCTAATTTATTTCTCAAATGCCAGGCACACATCCAGGATGCAATTTATTGACTGATTATTAAAGCATGCACTGGCACAGATCAAGGTCTCAGCATGACGGCAGTTATCAAACAACCAACGCACATACAGTTGGCCTGCATAGCTTAGAGAGGTACTCCAATCCATTGTTCAGGTTTTTATGCAATGAGCACAGTTTTATTCATTTTCAGTTCCTCTATCTTTTGTGTGTCTGTGTAATGCAGTGATAGTCCAGTGAGGGTTTTTAATTATTCTTAATTATTAAAAATATTATTGGTTTTATATATTATTTATGTCATATATTTTAATACATATCATTTATTATTTATATATATTTAAAAAGAGAAAATGTGCACAATATTGGTTCATAAAGGTATTTTAATGCACAGATACATGTCATAGGCTACATATATACTGGTTCCATAAAGGACTTTTAACATTAATGGAACCTTTCCATTCCACAAAAAGGTTCTTTAGATTATTCAAATGTTCTTCTCACTAAGAAATTATTTTATTTTTTATTTTTTTGTTTTTATTATTATTATTATTAATTTTTTTATTTTTTATTTTGAAGGAATTGTTATGGAACGATTCTTTGGGAACCCAATATAATATTTGTAAGTGTGTATTTTGAAGTCACGTTTTGAGTAACTATAAACAATATTGTGAATTATGTTAAAAAAATTTTTTTTTAGTAAATAAATCAAACTTCTTGTAGAAGATGATTGGCTATTAATGTTATAAAACATGGACGCAAGTATTGCATTAAAAGATTGATCATTTTTATCATATCAGACAGACCCTATTGCACTAGAAAAAAACATTTCTTTAGAATATTTTGCAGTCGAATTAAGTTTTTGAGTTGTTTTTCCCCTTTGCATAATGGTCTGCATTGATGTTTGCCTGGTCAAACTGTAGTCATCATCACCATCATCATCATCATCATCATCCTCATCATCATAACAGTTCAGTCGCGCGCTCGCAGGAAACCGCCTCGCCTGTCTCCTTGACACACCCATAGCTATTGTTGGCACAGTAGGCGCGCGACAACCTTGACATTCCCACACGCGCGTTCAGTTGCACGGTGAAGTCTTCTTCTGCGTGGATGCATCGTCCTTTTCAGGAAAAGGGAAAGTAAGACAAGCGGCTACTGCGGATAAAGGAAGATGCACAAACGCCGAACGGAGTGCAGGTAAACACACACGCACGGCTATCGCGCGTCCCCATACAGATGCCCACAGTACCGCACGCGCAGACACACTCCGCGCATTCACCTGTGATGAGAGATCGCTGCACAAAGCGGTGCATTGTCCCGGGAAAAGGCGAGGAAAGTACGCTTCATGTGAGAGATGACTGAGTGAGTTGCGCGGATGTTGGAGACATGGAGAAACGGGCTCTTGTAACGGCGTTCAGCTTGTCCATGAGCCTGCTCGCGCTCATGCTGCTGGTCACGGCGATCTTTACCGACCACTGGTACGAAACCGACACCAGGAGACACAAGGAGAACTGCGACCAGTACGGCTCGGAGTCCAACGACCAGAAGAACAGGGAGATGCCCATCTATCACCTGCCTCTGGTGGACAGTGGGAATGCGAAGCGCAACCTGGCTCTCATGAAGCCCATCCATGTAGGGAGTCGAGAGGAGGAACTGTTGGAGAACTGGAGGGCGATTTTGGGCATGGGCATTTTGGAGACGGAGTGCGGGCGCCCGCTCTTCTCCACCTACTCTGGACTTTGGAGGAAATGCTACTTCCAGGGAATGGACGGGGATATTGACAAACTCATTTCGAAGGGTAAGACCTGGGTGGAAAGTTCGTTTTAACACAGGCTGAAAAAGCGTCCAAATGTTTGCCTAGTTCTGGCTAGGGTGAGAACTGTTTTAATAGTATCCTACCCGAAACGAACGGTGTTGATGAAGTTCAGTTCTGTTAGGGTTCTCAAACGTGCATTCTTTCTACAGCTACAATAACCATACAGTGTTGTCTGCATTGAATCTATAACGCGAACAAACACGCGCGACTAGTGTTATCCGGTTCCCGAACGCATGGCTCTTATGAGTCGGCTCTTTTTAGTTGACTCAAACATACAGCGGCACTAGTGTAGCTCGATTCCTGAACGAATGATTCTAATGAGCCGTTTCTTTTCAGATAAAACAGACAGCGCGACCACAGTAGTCAGAATACTGAACAAATGATTCTTATGAGTCGGTTCTTTTCAGTGAATCAAAACACTACTATTAATCAGTCGATTGTTAATCAAGGATCGTGACACGTCTAAATCAGTGCAGTCAATTGTTTATAAGATACATTTAAAGAAGCACATTCTGAATCTTCTTGTGACAAGTAGCCTAGTGTATAAATTAATACATTAATGTTTTTGATTGATTTTTTTTTTTTAATAAAATGTTAGGATTGCATTGCCTTATTATGCCGGCTCTAAAGAGAAAGCAGGGTGAATAGAAAAAGTGCTGGCAAACACAAAATTATCTCATCGTTCAAAATATGTCTCCCTAAAAATGGTTAGGCTAACTGAGTCGTGAATCGAATCAGAAGCGGAATTGTTAATACTATTTCCATAGTTAGTTCTGGCTGTTTGACAGACGCTAAATGTTCAGGCGAGTGATGATGATGATGATGATGGTCTGCATGTTGCGTCAAAAACATAGGTGAGTGTGGATGAATATATTGCTTATGCATACTCGTTTCCTGGAAGAAATATCGATTTAATCCTTTTTGTTCTGACACTTATCCGAACTTAAGCTTAATGGACTTTTTGCTGACACTAGTGCCTGACATTTTTTGTCTCTCTTGACCTGTTTATTTTACTGCAAAGGCACTTTCTGCAAATCAATTTCATGCATGATAGATCTCAACAGAACAAAACTTTATTAAATTGCCAACCAAGTCAGCTGTTTGGCAAAAGTTTCCTTTGAAAGAGATGAAAGTCTCAAGGTGAAAAAAAGCACAGGAAATGAGTGATGATTTATAGTCAATACAGATTACAGAGATCTGATCATGTCAAGATTAAAAGCGGAAGCAGTGTGCCACCTCGCATTTAAATCAAGCCCAAAGTCACACAGATCACTTGACCTTCAGCACCCAGGCTTTGATTTGTGTCACAGTCTATTACTGTGAGTCCCCGAATCAGCCCATCAAAGAAGAAAGGCACTCTAAAGAGCATCTCATCAGAATGGATGCCACAGTGGAATCAGCTCGGGTTGAGTGCACCATGACAACCGGAAGATCAAAATTCCATTTATTTCTATTCATCACTAGTGACTTGATGTTTGCTAGTGATATGTTTAAATGTACCAGTATGAGTACAATATATTATAAAACCATTGATATTCCATTTCATGAAAATATTAAGATTACAACCCCCACATATTTACACACCAACAAGTCAAAATGTGTATAGATTTTACATTTATGCAATTGGCAGAAACTTTTATTCAAAGCATGTTGCATGGCATTCATACATTTTACCAGTTTATTCATTCCCTGAGAACTGATCCCATGACCTTGGTGTCTCTATCACCATTTTTAAATACTTATAGGCCTACAAACATACTGTGTGTATACATACTCATATATACATACATTTCCTAATATATATATATATATATATATATATATATATATATATATATATATATATATATATATATATATATATATATATATATACACACACACACACACACACACACACACAGCTCTGGAAAAAATTAAGAGACCACTTAACATTGAGAACATCTCTTCATTTTTTCCAGAGCTGTAAACACACACACACACACACACACACACACACACACACACACACACGTATATGTATACTACAATGTGTGTGTAATATATATATATATACACACACACACACACACACACACACACACACACACACACACACACACACACACACACACACACACACACACACAGCTATAAATTAGCTAGAATGTGCTGTTTGTGAGAGCAATCTCGATAACAGAACTTCCTATGATATTTAAAAATCCTTAGGCAGTAATCACGATAGGAAAAGTCATGGGAAATTGGTCAACAGGTTGGGAATACTAGTTTTAGACAGTATTCATTAAAGTACATGGCTGCAACTTAATATCACTGTGAGAAAACCTACAGAGTTGAATTCATTATCAGTGAATACAGAAGTGCACGTCTAGCCTTTTTTCGAGGTTTCTCGCTGGCTTGGCTCTGAATTTAATGTAGTCAGTTCAGAGAAGGCACATTTCAATTTCACCCACATGGTTTTAAGAAACTGATAGGAACTTGCCAGACTGAATTCATTTTTTTTTTTTTAGAGTGAATGAAGTGTCATGTAGCTGACCGTAACCCAGACAGTGTCTTTTTACTTAACTATGCATCTCAGGCTCGCTGCATGATTACTGCAGTCTCTGCTCAGCTCTCAGAATCAGCTCACAACGCCTGCCAAATCTGTGTGGTATGGTGTGAACCCAGGCGGAAATAATGACAGAAGGTCACTCTGTCGGGGAGGCGGTGTTTCAGCAGTGCTTGGCTCTATACTTGTTCTTGGCCCAGTGCTGGAACGTCCAGGGAAAGACAAACAAAACAAACAAAGTAGCAGAGATTAGTGCAAACAGAAATGCATTATTACAGAACAACATTGCAAGGATTTTAAGGGGGAGCAAGAAAGTGTTTTTTATGAACAACTAGCATCGCAGGCCAGAAGATTTGGGAGGGATTTCATTGGTAAGACCTTTAGCTGCATTTGAAGGGCAGAATTTTTCTTAAACGAGTGTGTGATCCCTATGCAGGTATTGCAGACCGATGCACTTCTGTCAAGTACCATTTCTCCCAACCCATTAGACTCAGGAACATCCCTCTCAACCTGACAAGGACCATACAGCAGGACGAGTGGCACCTCTTACGTAAGTCACCCAAAGCTTCCTCACTGCCTTATGTAGCTCTTGATATGCGTTGAATGTTAAGCAGTGCATGCAAGCTGAAGTTAAGTGTGCTTTGCATAGTGAAAACTGTGCAGTGCAATACCATGTAAAAAGAAATACAGAAGGCTGATAGGAAGGATGCTTGTCATGTAAATATTTGCTCCGACAATGATTTGATCATGATTTTTACTAAATTCAGTTAAATTTATTTGTATTGTGGTTATTGACAATACACATTGTATTTATTTTACAAGTAAAAATAGATAAAAACTGTATTTTGAAAAGAGAAATTATGTTATTTGGTATTAACGTAATATAATCAATGCATTCAATTTTCATTGATTGATATTTAGGAGTGAAAATAACATGAAACATTATCTGAAATATGTGCTTCCTACACTCCCTATAGGGTTCTTGACTCAATTAAATATGCCAAAAAGGTTCTATAAGGAGAAATGTTTTAAATGAATTTAAATTACTTTCATGTTTAACGGGTTATTTAAAAAAAAAAATATATATATATATATATATATATATATATATATATATATATATATATACTCACCTAAAGTATTATTAGGAACACCATATTAATACTGTGTTTGACCCCCTTTCGCCTTCAGAACTGCCTTAATTCTACGTGGCATTGATTCAACAAGGTGCTGAAAGCATTCTTTAGAAATGTTGGCCCATATTGATAGGATAGCATCTTGCAGTTGATGGAGATTTGTGGGATGCACATCCAGGGCACGAAGCTCCCGCTCCACCACATCCCAAAGATGCTTTATTGGGTTGAGATCTGGTGACTGTGGGGGCCATTTTAGTACAGTGAACTCATTGTCATGTTCAAGAAACCAATTTGAAATGAGCTTTGTGACATGGTGCATTATCTTGCTGGAAGTAGCCATCAGAGCTGATCATTGTACATGGTGGTCATAAAGGGATGGAGATGGTCAGAAACAATGCTCAGGTAGGCCGTGGCATTTAAACGATGCCCAATTGGCACTAAGGGGCCTAAAGTGTGCCAAGAAAACATCCCCCACACCATTACACCACCACCACCAGCCTGCACAGTGGTAACAATGTTCTCATTCTGTTTACGCCAAATTCTGACTCTACCATCTGAATGTCTCAACATAAATCGTCAGACCAGGCAACATTTTTCCAGTCTTCAACTGTCCAACAGCTTGTGCAAATTGTAGCCTCTTTTTCCTATTTGTAGTGGAGATGAGTGGTACCGATGGGGTCTTCTGCTGTTGTAGCCCATCCGCCTCAAGGTTATGTGTGTTGTGGCTTCACAAATGCTTTGTTGCATACCTCGGTTGTAACGAGTGGTTATTTCAGTCAAAGTTGCTCTTCTATCAGCTTGAATCAGTCGGCCCATTCTCCTCTGACCTCTAGCATCAACAAGGCATTTTCGCCCACAGGACTGCCGCATACTGGATGTTTTTCCCTTTTCACACCATTCTTTGTAAACCCTAGAAATGGTTGTGCGTGAAAATCCCAGTAACTGAGCAGATTGTGAAATACTCAGACCGGCCCGTCTGGCACCAACAACCATGCCACGCTCAAAATTGCTTAAATCACCTTTCTTTCCCATTCTGACATTCAGTTTGGAGTTCAGGAGATTGTCTTGACCAAGACCACACTCCTAAATGCATTGAAGCAACTGCCATGTGATTGGTTGATTAGATAATTATTAATGAGAAATTGAACAGGTGTTCCTAATAATCCTTTAGGTGAGTGTATATATATATATATATATATATATATATATATATATATATATATATATATATATATATATATATATATAGTGATAAAGTAAGTTTACATGCTGTTTAACCCTTAAACCCTTACCTCGGGTCTTTAGTGATGCAGGATGTCATTCACATTCCTTGTCATGCATTTTTTAAAGTTAGACATCAGCCTTCTCAGTATTCCTCAAACAATTAATTATAAACAACATAACAAGAAAAAATATATACAATTATAAAAGAATGGCTGTTTTCCCATTCATTTTTTGTAAAAACTGTATAGGGTTGCTATATCAACCCAAGGTGTGTAAAAGTATAATTTTCTGCACAGCAATAATTGAATCTTTGATGACTGAATAAGTGCAATTCACCTTTATTCCACAAGGTGGCAATGTCTGATACACAATGATTAGTGACGTTTCACTCATAGTTACCACAGGCAGAAAACAAAAGAATAGGAATAGTGATTTACTGCAGCGCAAGTACTGAACCCAATCAAATATTAGTGTCATTGTCACTTAACGGTGGATCTGGTGAAGAAGCTGTCAGCTTCTATACTGAGTCTGACTATGTTGAAATTGATAGAATATGTTTGAGATGCTGAATGTACTGGGAAATGAGCTCTGATGAGGACAGTGATGGTATAAAACATCTGCTCAAACTGAGTCCTTCCAAGCTCCAAAAGATTACAAAATATGCTTAATTTTATTCTTCTGTAATTTTTACTCTAATATCAGGAGAGTTTTATATTATCGGGAGACGTAGAGATCCATCCGTGTTAGATATAGATCCGGGTCGCTAGAAACCTGAATATGTAATAATTATTTCCGAAACATTCATGCATTTAAGGGTTAATTCATAAAATGTATTCAAAATAGAAAATTAACTAAAATGAAATCCATAAAATGATCCCATGATGAGAACCCCTAAAAGGTTCTGAAATGCCTTTAAGGTTCTGTAGCCTATAGAACCTTTTCTTCTAAAAGTGATTCAGTTTTCTTTTTTTACCCCTCATGAAAGTACACCCCCGATTCCAAAAAAGTTGGGACACTGTACAAATTGTGAATAAAAAAGAATGCAATAATTTACAAATCTCATAAACTTATATTTTATTCACAATAGAACATAGATAACATATCAAATGTTGAAAGTGAGACATTTTGAAATGTCATGCCAAATATTGGCTCATTTTGGATTTCATGAGAGCTACACATTCCAAAAAAGTTGGGACAGGTAGCAATAAGAGGCCGGAAAAGTTAAATGTACATATAAGGAACAGCTGGAGGACCAATTTGCAACTTATTAGGTCAATTGGCAACATGATTGGTATAAAAAGAGCCTCTCAGAGTGGCAGTGTCTCTCAGAAGTCAAGATGGGCAGAGGATCACCAATTCCCCCAATGCTGCGGCCAAAAATAGTGGAGCAATATCAGAAAGGAGTTTCTCAGAGAAAAATTGCAAAGAGTTTGAAGTTATCATCATCTACAGTGCATAATATCATCCAAAGATTCAGAGAATCTGGAACAATCTCTGTGCGTAAGGGTCAAGGCCGGAAAACCATACTGGATGCCGTGATCTTCGGGCCCTAGACACATACAGGAATGCTACTGTAATGGAAATCACAACATGGGCTCAGGAATACTTCACGGGAATCACTTGTCAGTGAACACAATCCACCGTGCCATTCGCCGTTGCCGGCTAAAACTCTATAGGTCAAAAAAGAAGCCATATCTAAACATGATCCAGAAGCGCAGGCGTTTTCTCTGGGCCAAGGCTCATTTAAAATGGACTGTGGCAAAGTGGAAAACTGTTCTGTGGTCAGACCAATCAAAATTTGAAGTTCTTTTTGGAAAACTGGGACGCCATGTCATCCGGACTAAAGAGGACAAGGACAACCCAAGTTGTTCTCAGTGCTCAGTTCAGAAGCCTGCATCTCTGATGGGATGGGGTTTCATGAGTGCGTGTGGCATGGGCAGCTTACACATCTGGAAAGGCACCATCAATGCTGAAAGGTATATCCAAGTTCTAGAACAACATATGCTCCCATCCAGATGTGGTCTCTTTCAGGGAAGACCTTGCATTTTCCAACATGACAAACTTTTTTGAGATGTGTTGATGCCATGAAATTTAAAATCAACTTATTTTTCCCTTAAAATTATACATTTTCTCAGTTTAAACATTTTATATGTCATCTATGTTGTATTCTGAACAAAATATTGAAATTTGAAACTTCCACATCATTGCATTCTGTTTTTATTCACAATTTGTACAGTGTCCCAACTTTTTTGGAATCGGGCTTGTACTGTTAGATGTAAAAAGCTGAAGAGAAACAAAAAAAAACATTGGTCTATATATTTAAATGTACAAGTGTTTCTCTTTCTGGAAAAACTGCTCAAAAATATCAACAATTCAACCAATCAAATACTCTCTAGAATGCCATCAGTTAGCAATAGTAAATAAGGGTTCACATCTGTGACTTTAACTAAATGTACTGGCTATTGTAAAAAAGGGTCAAGCCCTTCGATAGCAAATTCGAGGTCTTAAATTTTAAGATAGAGAACCATTGGGTTCTATTGTCCATTCCACAATAAGAATACAGCTCATGTGTTTTGTCTTAATGTGGTTATTGCATGTCCTGTCATGAATATGTAATCATAACCTTTTCTTGCATCTCTATGATATGATTATTTTCCCCACAGTACTGTTTTGTGTACACAAACTTGGTCAAATGTCATTTTCTGTTGGAAGGAATCACATTAGCTCTTGTGATGTTGTAACTTAGCAAGTCTCGAGGGAGCCTGCAAGCCTTAATTACAGCCCTCGTTAAAATGCCTCTAATTAAGCTTTTCTTCCTCCATGCATGTGTCCCAATCAGATTCTATAATGTGATATACCTCCAAATTAAACTCACTGAATCAATATCTGCAATCAGCAGCTCCAAAACTTTGCATGGAGTCAGAAGCGATTATTGAGCCCACACAGCTCAGTGAAAGTTCCTAAAGATAAGGTGTTACCCATAGCTATGAAGTGTGAGTTGTTGGCTAAGTGGGTGGTAGTCATGGAAACAGTGTGTTTTTCTGTGCTTTTCAGATCTGCGGCGCATAACGGCGGGGTTCTTGGGCATGGCTGCTGCCGTAATGCTGTGTGGAAGCATTGTGGCCGCGGTGGGATTTTTCTGGGAGGAAAGCCTCACCCAGCATGTGTCTGGACTCCTGTTCCTAATGGCAGGTACACAATTCTGCTTATTCGGCCTTATTATCTAACTTTTTCCTCTTTTTTTCTTGGCTACTTGTTACTCGTTTCACCCAGTCGCACGCTTTCTCGTAGGTGGTTCTCTTTCCTTTCCAAGTTGTTGTCTACCTTGTTCATTCTCCCACGTCTCTCCTTCTGTCTTATTTCCCTTGTCTTGTGTGTGTGTGTGTACAAGATAAATATATATATATATATATATATATATATATATATATATATATATATATATATATATATACACAGATATATTATTAGTAGTGGGGATTTTTTAGGAGTGAGGACTCTTTCTGCAGGTTACACCATTACGCCAGTAGGTGGAGCCAAATTAATGTCTTTGTAAGTGAATTTCAACTGATTCATTCAAAAACATGCATTAATAATTCAGAAATGAAACAAGTATCCAAAACCGGCATACTGTCTTGAATAAGTAATTATTTTTGGGACGCATTCAATGAACACTTCAACATCCCATGAATGAATGGCAACTCTTGCTGGTAGCTCACGTGACAGTAACAACATGGTGAATGTTGTACGTCCGAATTTAATTCATGCTGCATTCCAAATCGCATACTGACCAGGCACTACATTTGAATTTGAATTTACTTTGCAACCGTTAAAAAAAGTACGCTCTATATAGATAAAATGGGTAATTTGATTAAATTTGAACGTACTACATCCGCCATGTTGTTATTGTCATGTGACCTACCAGTGTCAGTTGTGTCGCTTCACTTCCATTCATAAAACCCCTCCCGTGAATTTAATGTGCACTTCAGAATCTCGGCAGAAGTAGTATGTCATCCGGGCACTTTCTGCCTACTGTTTTTTGAATATTATCTATTCGGTACATACTACCGTTTGGTTTAGCTGTTTAGCATAGCTGTTTTTTGCATAATATATAGTAGGCAAGTGTTCGATTTCGGACGCAGCGTCATTCTACTCATATTCTTAATATATATACAACATACTTTTTTAATAATCGCAAAGTAAATTCAAATTCAAAAGTAGTACCTACTAGACAGTATGCAATTTCGGACACACCACAAAATTGTATTTAATATCAATGTGTGTAGTTTGAATGAAATCTGGACATATTCCATTTGTCATGTTGTCACTGTCATGTGACCTACAGCGTCAGTTGTGTCGTTTCATTGCCACTCACAATTTCTCTACTGTAGCCTCATGGGATAGTATAGTGTTCATCAGATGCACACTTTTTTCACATTTTGTTTTTCGCCTACCATATAGTAGGGAAGTATGCATATTTGGATGCAGTCCCTATCGTTTTGAGTGGTTCATTCAAATAATTTCCTTCAAAAATGTGGCCATAGCCTTGTGGACAGTGCTCTGACATATAGTGTAGTGGTGATTCGGTCGACCTGAGTTAGATTCACAGTTCGAGGTCCTTTCCCGATCCTGTTACCCTCTCTCCCATTGCTTCCTGTGTCCTCTACATGGTTCTATCTAATAAAGGCGAAAAATATAATTTTTTAAAAAGCTGACTCATTTAGAAATGAAACAAGTGATTCGCTGTGTGTCTAAATACAGTATGCCTACTTCCATACTAATACTAGTATACACAAAAGTACACCAAAAAAGTAGTGTCCGAATTCATAGTATTCAAAAAATGTAGGTTAAAAGTACCCGGATGACATACTACTTCAGCTGAGATTCTTATGTGCACATTTAATGGACACTTATTATCCCATGAGGCCACGGGAAAGGATTTGTGAATGACAGTGAAGCGACACAACTGACATTGATAGGTCAAGTGACCGTGACAATACGGCAGATCTAGTATGTACAAATTTCATTCATACTACCCATATTCATACTACTGTATATAGAACATACTTTTTTTATTGGTCGCAAAGTAAGTTTCAAACCAAATGTAGTATGATAGTATGACGATTCATTAATAAATGCTGATCTATCGATCTATCTATCTATCTATCTATCTATCTATCTATCTATCTATCTATCTATCTATCTATCTATCTATCTATCTATCTATCTATCTATCTATCTATCTATCTATCTATCTATCTATCATCTGTCTGTCTATCTATCATCTGTCTATCTATTATCTGTCTGTCTGTCTATCTATCTGTCTGTCTATCTATCATCTGTCTATCTATCATCTGTCCATCTATCATCTGTCTGTCTGTCTATCTATTATCTGTCTGTCTATCTGTCTGTCTGTCTATCATGTCTTCCTATGTGTTGGATCAATAACCTCAAAGCTTCTTCTTTCCCACAGGAATCTTTTGCACAATCTCACTGTGCACCTACGCAGCCAGTGTGTCATACGACCTATCCAGGAACCCTCCTTTCATCTACGGTCTGCCCGGTGACGTGGACCACGGTTACGGATGGTCCATCTTCTGTGCATGGGTCAGTCTAGGCCTAACAGTGGCGTCAGGTTGTATCTGCACAACTTATCCCTTTTTGAGCCGTACAAAGGCTCTTCGCTCCAAAACGGCAAGGGAGTCATCTGTATGAGCGCTGTGGCCTGGAGGACCCAGCAAAACAATTAATCAGCACTTGGCGCTTTAGTAAAATGGATTCAAGTGGGACTTCATGCTGTATGGAGCAGTTTTGAATGTCTTGTAGATTTCCGACACCTTTGTGGTGCTCTTTTGAGATGTGTTGATGTTATAAAGAACGAAAGACAAGACTGTTGCATTTCCTGTGTGTCTTCTACACACATTTGCTTACAAATCACACACATAAAAAAGAAAATACACACAAATATACAGTATGTGTGAATATAATGAACAAAACCTTTGATTTGAAATGGGTAAGTGTTAGTTTTTGGGTTGTTGTGATGAAGTCATTCTCTGGATCAGGTGACACTTAGGATCTGAGCCACAATTTTTTATGCAAACCATCTGAAATTCTAATGATTGCCCTGATCATGGACAGTGTTATTTTTTTATTATGTGATTAAAGCATATCTTTTGGTTTCCTAACCACGTGCAAATGGATACATGTCGACTAACCATTGGCTCAAAACGAAAGCTGACATTTACAAATTAAAAAACAGCTAAAGAATTCAATCAGGGATGAACAGGACGCTTCATGTCAGCGATGTCACCACATCAGACAAATGTATAAAGGCATGATTGCATATATATCACCTTTGGGTAACAGCTGGTGGACGATATTCAAAAAGATTGAAAAATCAAAGAGACACGAGAAGTCTTGAGATCTAAGACGTGGATATGCAATTTTGTGATTGGATGAAGTGTCTCTGAAGATTCAGAACTTGAACGCGGCTGTCACTAGCAGTGCAATCGTAATATGGCAGCATGCTTAAAGTGGATGCTCTCGAATCTACCAGCCTCGCTCATGACGTCACGTCATTGCTGAAAATACAAATCCTTCCGTTCCACACGAAGCAACGCTAAAATAAAGCGACGAGGATTATATTAACTGCAGGATGTTGTTTTCCAAACTGAGCCAAAACAGTAACATATCCCTGAAACTGTACTGTTTGCCTCAAAACTTCTACTGTGTTTCTGAAAGTGTATCGTAAATAAAATATTATAATGATGAAATAAAGGTCTATGAAGAAATCAAACTGTTTCATGTGAACTTCAGCAGTATTTCGGCTCTGTTATACGTGTTATTCTTCTTGTCAGACATATGGTGACTCATTTTAAGCAGTGCCAGCATCTTTTCTGCTTTCTCTTTTTCAAGAATACCAGCTCACCTGTGCAGAAATATTAAACAATGCCATTAATTTCCCCTCACAGCTATTGGCTATTATGTATTATTCCAGAAAAGCAGTTTATAATGAGCAAAACTAAAGCTAAAAATGATGGGGATAAATAAATATGGGGAAAAACATCACATTTTTTCCCCATATTTATATTGAGTGCCATGGTCCTGAAAAACATGAAACAAGTGTTACTATTATAGTTAAATGATTTTGAAATAGGTTTTATTTTTAGAATTTAAGTTTTTAGTGTATTTTTTATATTTCTGTTTAACTTTAATTTATTTTTATTTGAGTTTTAGTCATTTTAGTACTTAATTTCAAGTCAACATTTCACTTTATTTCAGCTTTTTTAAAGGGGTAGTTCAGCCAAAAATGAAAATCCTGTTATTAATTACTCGCCCTCATGTCATTCCAAACCCGTAAGACCTGTTCATCTACATTTAAGATATTTTTGATGAAATCTGAGAGGTTTCTGAACCATCCAGCAAGGTCATTGCAACTTTCAAGGCCCAGAAAGGTAGTAAAGACATAGTTAAAATAGTCCATGTGACTCCAGTGGTTCAACCTTAATGTTATGAAGCGACGAGAATACTTTTTGTGCGCAAAAAATAGCGACTTTATTCAACAATTACTTCTCTCCCATGTCAGTCTCCTGTGCCATTAGTAAAACCGGAACAGCGCCTCCAGGTTCTACATCAGAACGCCGCCTCATTATTGGCCAGCTCCTGCGTCAGCATCAGCATGCTTTGTGGTGCTCACGTGAACAGCGCCAGCCAATGGTGAGTCGGCGTTCTGACTGTGCTGTCTGACTGTGATGTACTGTGTTTACTACGTCAACAGCATAGGAGACTGACACAGACGAGAAGAAATAGTTGAATAAAGTCGTTATTTATTCATTTATTTTTGCACACACAAAGTATTCTTTCATAACATTAAGGTTGATCCACTGGTGTCACATGGACTATTTTAACAATGTCTTTACTACCTTTCTGGACCTTGAAAGTTGCAATGACGTTGCTGGATGGTTCAGAAACCTCTCGGATTTCATCAAAAATATCTTAATTTGTGTTCTGAAGACAAAAGAAGGTCTTACAGGTTTGGAACGACATGAGAGTGAGTAATTAATGACAGAATTTTTGGGTGAACCATGAACTAATCCTTTAAAGGGATAGTTCACCCAAAAAGGAAAATGATCCCATAATTTACACACCCTCAATCCATCCTAGGTGCATATGACATTCTTCGTTCAGGCGAACACAATCAGAGTTATATTAAAAAATGTCCAGGCTCTTCCAAGCTTTATAATGGCAGTGACTGGCAGCCCGAAATTTGTTTAGTTCATTTACGAAGAAAGTGTAACGCCTCTCGCAGTTCAAAATGCTTACGCTACGTCCGATGCCATCGTCGCGCCAATTATGCTTTTTTTTGTAAGTTGAATACAGAAGGGGGTCCACCCGACTCCGCCGGAAGCTAGATATTTTACTTTATAAAGTTTTAAATATGGATATTTTTCTTACACAAATTTTGGGATGCCATTGTAATGCTTTGAAGAGTCAGGACATATTTTAATATAATTCCGATTGTATTCGTCTGAAAGAAGAATGTCATATACACCTAGGATGGCTTGAGGGTGAGTAAATCATGGGGTCATTTTCATTTTTGGGTGAACTACCCCTTTAATTAATGAAAACATTTGAATAGCTTTAGTTAACAATAACAACACTGACCTTGAGGGTATTCCAGAAAGCAGGTTATGTGACATACCCGGGTATGTTTAAGAGTAAGTAAGGGGATAACCTCAACTTTCAGGATATGTAAGTAACCATGGCAACTGACTCTCTGAACATAACCTGCTCCGGAGCAGCTCATGTTCCAGGGTTAGTTTGCTTAAGAGGTATTCAGATGTGTTTTATATAATTAATATAGTTATTAATATAACCAAATTAGTTTCAGTTATATAATATACAATATTATATATTAATTCTAAAGAATTAGAATAAAAAATAAATAAAAAATAAGTTTAAATGTTAATGCTATTCAAATATATTTATTATTTATTTTATTGTCATCTCACACATGGATCTGCAATCAATTAATTAGCATCAAACAAACAATATAATCTTTATTCTCAGTGAATAAGATTACTTATTAAACGAAGACATTGAAAAAATGATTGCATAACCACCAAATAGGTGGCGATGTGCACTAAGTAGGTTATGTAAATCACCATTAAACAAAAGAAGAGAAAGTAGAATGGCAGCTCTTTCTTAGCGTCTGTTTCCATTGTGAATCATCGATTCGTCGCTCTGTTGAGAATGTCTCGTGTGTTAACCGGGAACATACTCCGGGTTGTTTGAACTTACTCCCGGACTCGTTTGTGGAACCAGCATACCTCGAGTAAGCAAGGTTTGGGTTAATCAACAAAAGTTCAAGGTATAAGTTAACTTGCTTTCTGGAATACCCCTGGAAGGGAAGGTTTAACATGGAAGTTTACTCTATAGTGTACATATTTTGTTCTAGTTATGCTCAGTTCCAAATGACTGGGCTAAATGTATAAAATGTAGTCTAATAAATGCTCTTTGTGAGTAAAATCTTTATTTATTTAAAGTCCCATTAATCACAAATGACAGGGAAAGTAAAATGATAAATGAACGGTGTGGCAGCCCTGTTTATGAGTGAAATTAAGCATCGGTAAAATTAGTAATAATTTGCATTATAAAAAGATGGATATTATGCTGGATTTGTTTTTACAGGACTTTCGATTATTCTGGCACAAGAGGGCGCCATACTATCATCAATATACACACAACAAACCCTTGTCTAAACTCTGAAAACGTCTGTTTTGTATGAGGTCCTAAAGTTTTATTTGTTTATTTTGTTGCCGTGGGGAAGTGGGTGAAACACGGTAACATGTTCTGCATTACCCTACTGTCGAGTGTGCCACAGAAAACAAACAGGACAAAACTCAAATTGTTGAAACAACAAAGTTACGTTCCAAATAAAGATTGTATTCTCATACAGATGACATTAATAAAAATGAAACTTACAGGTATCGAGCACTCGCACAGGCGAGGGAAAACTACTTCAACATATCTGCGAAATGTACCGTCAATGAAGCTGAGGGTCGAGTGACTGGAGTAGATGAGTATTGACGTCACCCGTGTGTAATAATTGCCTGACCAAAAAAGGTGAAAAAGAAAAAAAGCTTTTACCAGTGCACCAGTGTCCTCAAATGGCTAAAAATAGTCATATATCCTGAATTATCTATTTGAAGACTGAACACTACGTACAATAAGATCATATTCCCAGTGTCTCAGTTGACTTTCTATCATACATGTGTGTTGTACTGTGATTTACAAAAAAACAAAAACAAAGATACAGCCTTTTCTTCATAAAGGGAGAAGTCACAAAAACACAGGAGAGATAACATGCATTCCTCATATAGTATTATTAAAAAGAATAAAAACAACAGATTCTGAACTTGCTTTTGTACAAAGTCAAATCATTTTCTCACAGATCTTCTTGACTAAATGCTCAGGTTTGATTGTATGTACTAAAACTACTGATACCTGCACTAGAAACGCATGGAAACGTCTCAGAGTTCATGAAATAAAACATAATATACAAGTTTAGACACACAAAATATTGCAATACATTTTATATTATTTTCGACTGTCCTCGGTAACTGACTCCTAGTTATATGAAGTCTGTGGAGTTGAGCTGAGAGACACTGTCCCATGTAACCAGGCTGGAAGGTGGCACAGTGTTTTTCTCTAAATCTATTTTTAGGCTACTTAAAAACATCGAACACACTGAATTATGTAAATAAAATCAAGTCAAAGGCTTATGATACTCACAAATCCACACTTTTATGCATTAAAATCTAAAGGAGAAAAAAAAAAACGTCTGTTGACATCGTCCGTTGTTTAAAACACCCGTTTGTAGGTCCAAAAAGTGTTCATTGCAGATATGCACTATTTTCACCTTTAACCACAGATTTTGAGTTCGTTTACACAATGATTTCTGCTTATTGAACTACAAAATGTTTCAAGTATATGAATGAGATTTAAAATGACAGTGAATGCGTAGCAAAATGTTACTCAAAGTTCATTCATTTGTACCACTTGGCCAAAAAAAAAAACGACATCTTAGATGCCATTGGAATTTTAGATGTCATTTGAATCAAATTTACTTTGCTGTTGTCATATTACAGATTTCAGTCTAAAGGCCTGTTCACACCAAGGACGATAACAGCACAGAAAAACAATATCGTTAGAATCACTTTCACCATTTCTACCAGCTGAAAACATTGACGGCCAATCAGAATCCCTATTATGCATTTTTCATGTAGTGTGTAACATAGTTCTAAGTGAATGAAAACATCCTGCAAAGTTTTAAATCTGAAAGTGTACCGTATATAAAGTTATTGTCACTCAAAAGTAAGAGTCGACTCTGAGTCATTTAAATGAATCGTTTTTGACACGAATCGCAAGCCATTCCGTTGTGACGTCAAGACGAAACGTTAGCATATTGCCCGCCTACTTATTGCGCGCAGATTGTGTTTCATATTGTGTAGGTCTCTGGCTAACCGGCTAACTCACGTTATTACTGTCTTACTGAAATACTACTGTAAATCAGCTGTGGGCCACTATTACCTAAAACTGTCTGTCGTTCTTACTACTTTGAGTAAAGATAAAGGATAGAGCAAGATTTGTTTTGCAAACTTTAATGTTACATCAGTCATTCACGCTAGTGCTGGGCTAACATATGCGCTGTTATTGATACAGTTCCCGCATGTGCAATAAATTAGAAACACACACACATGGATGCACACTTGTTAATGCTGATGGTGAGGAATTACAGTTGAAACATCTCATAATGTACCTCAAACTGAGTAGCATCACTGAGAAACGTCCTGCTCAAGGTTCGGGTTGAATAACTAGCTCTTCCAATGTTTCATAGTTGATTCAGACTCGTGCTGGGATTGGTGTAAAATCGTTACTGTTTTTACAGTGTGTACAGTCGCTGAGCTTTAGGAAGCCTCCGGACGGAGCCGGAGTTCAGTTATGGTAATGGCCCTTTGTTTCCAAAATACGTCCTGTATGCGGTAGACCAATCACAACAGACTGGACCATCTGACCAATCAGAGCAGTGTAGGCTCGTGAAAAGGAGGGATTTAGAGAGACTGATTCATCCATCGAGTCGTTTGAGAATTATTGAACATTGTGGTGATGTGCAATGTATATTATGAGAAAATTAAACTGTTTTTTGACCTTTGATGCTTGTAAACCTGTTGTTAGGAAACTTTAAAATAGCATAATAGGGGCACTTTAAGAGCTTGAATATTTAAAGCGGCAGATTATAGTAAACAGAAAGTTATCATCCACTGGTCTGAACGCTAATATAGTTATCTTTATAGTTATCATTCTTGGTGTGAACAGGCCTAAAAGCTTAATCAGTCAACCAAATCAATAACATTTCCATACTATATTTTCCTGAAATCTTTACAGCTTTGTCAATTTTATTTAGACAGTCTCCTCTTTGAAGAATCATCTCAACAGCAGAAACACGTGGATTCACACACATACAAAACATACAGTGCATAACACAACAACGCACAATAAAACACCTCTTTTGAACCCTTTCATGTCAGTCCTGTTTTAACGACGGCATCCTGTCTGTCACATCATCTCGTGTCTGATTTAAAAACCCTTGATGATGCAATAGGCCTCCATGGAGGATAAGATGATGTACATCAGCCAGAGACTGAAAAACAACGTCGTGGTCAGGATTTTGGGAGTCCGCGGGCCACCCAGTTCCCCCCCGATCTCGGGCCTGCGGCGATACATGAGGACGGCGATACAGATGAAGGCAAAGATGGTGAAAAGGGTGACGGAGAATGCCAGTGTGCCGGCCTCCACGCGGAAGTACTCGCCTTTTGCCTGGTGAAATATGGCAGCGATGGACCATGCCACTCCGATGCCCAGAAAGACGTTCACAGCATTGCTGCCCGTCACATTGCCAATGGAGGCATCAGCGTACTGATCCTGGGTGGCTGCCACCTTACTAGCAAATGTGTCTGATAAAAAAAGGACAGAAAGGAATAAATATTGTCAAGCTGCAAAAATAGCTCCATCAATAAATGGGTGAATCTTATGACTATATATTGGGGGAAAATGTGCTTAGTTGTGAATAAATCTTATAATTCATTTGATTTTGGAGTGAAATGTGTGTTTTCAAAGGGAAAATACCTGGCACAGAGGTTCCCAGCGCCACAAACACAACCGCAGTTACAGAGTCTTTCAGGCCAACAGTGCATCCAAAATGGGATGCAATGTCTCCAATGAATGCAGTGAGGACACCAATCATGATGATGGACACGATGAAACACGCCCAGCCGTTCCAGTAATCAGTGGGCGGCACGAACGCAAACAGAACCTTCCAGAACACAGTCAGGAAGTGCATGACGTAGTCAAAGCAAGATGGCATCCTTTCTTCCCCACACTCTTCATCATCATCGTCCCCTTAGGATGAGAAAAAGCAGAGGAGATTTAAATTATGGATTGGTTTGTTTGTTTCCTGTGAAGAGACAGGCTGTCCTCTTCCTCTAGGGAGCAGCAGTGTGTGATAAGCATATCGCTGTTACACCAAATAGCCGACACCAATCAAATCTCTAAAATCAGAGGAGGCAGAACCGCAGAATGAAGCTCAGAGGACCGGAAGTCCAATACCTGTGTTAAGCCAAATATCACACCTAAAAATCAATCTTAAAGTCACCATGAAATCAAAATGGGCAATTCTTATTTTTATGGAATATTGCAGTATTTATTTTAAATGATTTATCTGTGCGGTGCACACATCATTTTTATTTTACTTTTTTAATCACATGCCCTCATAATCTTCAATCAAAATAACTTCCCCTCCCTTTGTCAGCGTCCCCTCTTTTTTCTGATGTGTTCATCAGCACAAGGGCGGGACAATCTGCCAATCACATGAGGTTGCAGAAATAGCAAACCACAACCATCCAATGAATTACCAATGGAAAAAGTCCCACCCTACATTTTTTCTTGCTCAAGAAACGGTTTCAAAAAATGTACTGTACAGCCCAGCTCATGCTAGGTAACTGTTTGAACAATAAAGCTATGAACAATAAGAGGCAGTGCTATATTGTGAATGTAAACACACACGCATGCACGCACGTACACACACACACACACACACACACTCACACCAAAACTTTATAAATGATAATTTTTATTAATTAATAAAAATACTATAATTATTATGTTTAAATTAAGTTAAATTTATAATTCAATATTTACATTTATTTTATTTTTATAAATTTATTTTTCTATATTTACATGTAGAAAAATGCATTTATAATTAAAAATACATTTAGAATGTTTAGAATAAAGACAATTATTATTTTACATTTATTTAGGTTTCTTAAAGCCACAAGATGTAATTTTTCGCCACTAGAGGTCACTTATTCAAAACAAACTTTTAATTCAAAAGGAGCTTTTATTATGCCACAGATGACCGCTTTCTTTTTCTGGTCATACGTACCGTTTTATCATATTAGATATTATTTGAGTGTGTTGAAAGTTATGTTATAATGCTACTCTGTGCGTTCACTCGGCGGCTACAATGAGACGGTCCGTGTTCTGGTTAAAATTGCTTATTTCTCTGGATTTAAACTGTAACGTAGTTTGTATGTTCAGGAAAGGAGGTGGGAACCGGCGAACATTTAAAAGACTTGAATTAATAAATAAACATAATGAAAGTAAACCGCGGGCAGCCCCTCACGGACGACTGCCACGCACACACATAATAAAACATAAATAAAACGCAACATTAAATCCAGGACTGGTCCTCTCTCATCCTTCACTGGTGTTGCTCGCCCTTATATGCCTCCGAGCTCCCTCATGAGAGGACTCGAGACCGGTGTGACTGGTGCAATCACGCACCGGTCTCACTCGCTCCTCCCATGTCTCTCGCTCGTCTACCTCGCCACATAAACATTCTTGGAAACATTGGGATAATGTAAGTACACAAGTCAACACAATATATAACATTGTTCTAGTGGGTTTTGGAAATTTTATTCCAAAAAATGTACATATTGTGCCTTTAATTATTTAAGAATATATGATTTACTATTATAGACTTTTGCACAATATAAATGTATCTGTTACTATTATTGTTTTTTTAACTATTTTTATGAATTTTTTTACATTTAATTTTGTAAAACTGTTAAGTTTAGGTGTGCAAGCAACTCTATCTTTAAAGAGAAAAAAGATGAATGATTCTTTTACATAATACAGTGTCATCATGACAAAGGAAGTTCAATTTAGTTCACAACCGGAGCACTGCAGTGCAGAGTGAGGCAGCCCTCAATAAACTGCCTAATGTCTAATTATGAGAAATATTCCCGAGGAATTTAGATTATGATCTCCCTCTCTCTCTCTCTCCTCTTGGCTCAGGCTGCACTAACAAGCTCTGTCAGCTTCAGTCAAGCCTGTCAGAATGAGTGTTTGTGTATGCATCTGACTACATGTGCGTGTGGCAAAAGACACAGAGCTTTGCGTCCACACATTCCTTATTAATACGCTGTGCTACATGACGAAAGACACTTCAAAAACTGCGGATGGAGGGAGAAAGCAAAAGGCCTTGACATTCTAGAAGAGAGACTGGCGCTGCCTTGTGTTTGGTCATGCTCACAATAAGCTTGACTGATGGTTGAAGAATTCTGGGTAAAAATAAAAAAAAAAAACTTATGAGAAACACATTGATGTCTTTTTCCTGTTAAATTCAGAGTTACTCTGAAGAACACACAACCTTTGCACAACTAAATGTAACATTTCTTGACAAAAAATATTTTTATAAGGTGTGTAATATTAAAAATCTGTAATATTAAATCATAATACTTATTAGAGTTAAAAATGTAAATACTGAATTATAAAATGTAAATATTTAAAAAATATTAGTTTTTTGATACAGAATCGCCTTCCATTGTTCCTGACTCTTTTCACAGTCTAAGTTAAAGGTGCACTATGTAACTTTTCTGTCTGCTAGAGGTCGTCTATTTAAAACAAAGGCGTAGTTTGATGACGCCAAGTGTGAGTGCAGAATCTTGGGACATGTGGTCTTCAACTCACAGCCAGTGGGAAAGAATCGGGATAGGACTCGGGCAGAAATCATGTTCATGGATGCGATTATTAACGTTACTGTAGTGTGAAGCAGAGCAGGACCGAGTGTTGTGGAGCTGAGCAAGGCCGCTGGAGCGATTGTTAATAAGATGAACGCAACACATGTCTCGCGAGCAGCGGGACTTTTATTATGCCACAGTCGCCCATTTCCACTTTTCCGCTCATGAGTATGAGGTAACGCAGCTCTGTTTATCATATTAGATCTGAGTGTGTTAAATGATGTTATGACGTTACTCTGTGTGTTTGCTCGGCGGCTGCTTTGACACTTGTTGCACACTGCAGTAAGAGTAAACCGGAAACCGAGGGTAACACAGATATGACGCACACGTCCCGGTTCCTTGGTTAAAATAGCAATTTTCTTACGATTTACAAATAGTTTGGGGTATTGTTTGAGACATTTGGGATATTGTAAGTACTCAATTGAACAAAATATATAACACTGGCCTAGTGGTTTTTGGATATTTTACTGAAAAAATTTGACAAAGTGCACCTTTAAGAGTACGAAATTCAATATTTTCATCCAAATTTGTGGATGTTAAAAATACCTACAATGTACGTAAATAAAACTTCAACATTCGCATCCCATTTTACTTCTATAATGTGACACATTTCCGAATAAAAAGTAAGATAAGCCTTTTATCCCTGGGTTTTAATTTGATTATGACAGAGGGATTGGTAAGATCATAGTTAAAATATATGAATAGTATGAAGACAAACAGAACTGATAGAGACATTATAATAGAACAGTATGTTTGCTACTAAATATTAAGCTGCCAAACCAGTTTTTGGGAACTTCAACATAATACTAAGAGCTGTCTGCTCAGGATGAGAAAGCAAATTATGATTATATTTTCTCTCTCCAGCGCCACTCTGGAGTGTCATTTTAATTGATGAAACACTCACATGCATTTCTCTCTGGCTACAGGCAGGCATTCAACTCCAACACTAAATATGTGCTAAATATGTGGCAAAGGTAGCGCAGTGATTGAGCAGCAATTAGACCAAGCCTTTTAGAGTTTTCCAGCATTCTGACTGTCAAATCCGTCAAGTTAAGTCTGCAGGGGATTGTGTAATGGTTGTTTTTAAAGTATGTGGAGACTTTATCTCAGTGGCTTACCTGAGCTGACAGTGATGGCTTCTACAAACTGGTCTCTCCAACTGTTGGTCCCAACCAAAAGGGCCAAGTTGGTTTTCTTTATGAGTTTGTCGACTGTGCTCTGGAAGGAGGGTTAAAATCATTACAACTAGGTTAACAATACTTCAAAGTTTTAATGGATTTATTAACATTAGTTAACATGAACTAACAATTAAAAAACAATACTTCTACACCATGTATTAATCTTAGTTATGTTAATGTTAATTGTGTGATGTTAATTCCAGCATTTACTAATATATTTTTAAAATTAAGGCCCGGCACATGGTCCAAAAGGGTTGTCCCTATTCTCTTAATGAGTAACGGTGGGTGTGTTTTGGGCGTAACGTGCAATAAACCAATCAGAGTTTCGTCTCCCATTCCCTTTAAAAGCCAGTTGCGCTCGCGCCATAGAGGATTCACTATTTACATGGCAGAATTTGCAAGTGGAAAAACTGAATGCTTCTCCAGCAAGGAAGTTTAAATCGTGTGAGCAGACCATCTACGGAATAAGCTGGATTCCACTAGACCTCCCTGAATATATGACATGTAGGCACTTTTATATTTATGTACACAATAATAATCTTTTACATTTTAATCCTTTAATTATTCATATTAAAAATGTTTGTGTGCTGCTGCTGCGCATCCCTGTGTGTAATAAGTAGAGTGTATGTGCATTGTGCACCCGCCTATAGGCGCATATTACTAACGCGCCCTTTAAATAACACAAAAAATACTGTGCTATTGACTTTACACCAGGTTTTTGTTGGTCAATTGCGTAGTCTATTTCAGTTGCCTCAAAATAGCAACACGCCAACAATGCGCCTGAACACACCTTGTTTTCAGACCAGCACACCCATGGGCGCACAAAATGGGCGCAAATGCATTTGCTATTTAAACGACGTGGCACTGGACATGAAAATGATAACTGCGTGGGGTTGAAACTAGCAAAAAACACTTGCGTCGCGCCTGGCGTCGCATTGTGCCAGGTGCATGATAGGGCCCATCAAATTAAAAGAATGTGAAGAATGTGCTTAAAGTATATTATTTATTGATCAAATCTAGTAATTTTAAGGTATATAAAATAAAAGATCTTCCAAAAATGCATTAAAAAAAAACATTAAAATAATATATTATTAATAATATTAAAAATATAGAAAAAATATTATCAAAATGAAATGATATATGCTTTCTGGACCAAAAAAAAAATGTCTTACAGGATGCGAGGGTTAAAGGGCATTCAAAAAAAAAAAAAAAAAAAAAACCCTCAGTCGATAATTCAGCAGATTTCTTAGATTAGGAAAAAGATTTCCAATAAAGGTTTTCCTGTAGTGCAGCCAGCGATAAACCTGTCAGCCTGAACACAAAATCTTATTCATTACAGCACTGTGAAACTGATTTGTCAGGATAGCATCGCCATTCAATTATGAAGGTTATAGCCAGTATCACACCAGCAGAACATCATTTTGTGCAGTTCAATCAAATCTTCAGGATACAAGGGAATCATTTTGCTTGAGTCAAAGAAAATTAATCTCACGGAGAGGATGAAAATGAATAAACCCTCTGACGCACACAGGAGTGAACTGGAGAGGTGAATTAGAGATGGAAAATGGACACTGTTAACATGTATAAAGTGACAGGCACTCAGAAAGGTTGCGGTAATAGCTCTGCCCGTGTCTGCTGTATCTGAGGAGCAATTAAAGGTTGAATCGTCTCCAGCTGGGGCTACTTCAGCAGGGCAGGATACCATCGCTCATGTCCAGATGCTCTGTCATCCTCTTATTCAATTTGAAGGGTTTCTAAACCCTCATTCGTGCTTAAAATGTCATCACTTGACCTTATAGTAAATGCGCGTGTCAGTGTGAGTTTCTGAACATTGATGGGTGTCTGAATGTATTTTTCCATGAGCAGAACATTTACCTTAAACTCATAGGACTCCTCAATGATTACTTCAATTTTAACATGTTCACCCAATGTTGGACGGCCCATCTCAGCAATACGCCTCTCATCCTTTTCTTTTTTAGTCAGGGTCTCCTCTTCCCCGTCCTCTGAGAGAGATAGACAGCAAAAAGAGGTACAGGAAATTTGATGGAAAGGAACAAATCAAGATGGTGAGTCTTTCATGCATATATCCATAAAGTTGTTGAGTTAATTGGCTTGCTCACATGTGCACTCCTTATAAAACCAGACATTTACAGTGAACAAAGATGCCGATTACGATTAAATAATTTGCACGGTTTAAATAAAGTCGTAACATCTGCAGTGTGAGCTATGCTATGTTTGTTTAGAAGCGTGAGAATGCAATGCTGTCAATCTGGACTTGAAAAAATAGTTTGAAGGTGTAGGCCTTTTGGATGGTTTAAAAATATAGTATACCAAACAACATTACTAATCTAAACAAATGAATGGATAACTGATAAAGGATATTTAAAGAAACAGTTCACGCAAAAAATAAAATGTTGTCACTCCCATGTTGCTCCAACCCACTATTATTTTCGTTCTTCTGTGAAACCCAGAAGGAGATTATTTTTGGCAGAATGTCCGACTTTCTGCTTTACATACAAGGAAAGTGGATGGCTGGGATAAAAAAAGAAAAAAAAAAAGGTTGGAAATGCATTAAGATGACATTTTTTAATTTTGGGGTAAACTATTTCTTTTAAAGAGATGGTTTACTCAAAAATGAAAATTCTGTCATTATTTACTCACCCTCATATTAAGGTAAATACACTAAATAATTAAATTACATCTGTTCATCATATAAAGTAATTGTATATCTTTACAAGACTTGAATTAAATCACTTGGTTTATATGGATTCATTTTACAATGTTTTTATGAACTGTATGCCTTTATTTTATAGGAGGGACAGAAACCTCTGCAGGTTTCATTATAAATATCTAAACTTTGATAACATATCTAAACTGTTTTGAATAGTTCTTATGGGTTTGGGACGACATGAGGGTGAGTAAATGATGAAAGAATTTTCATTTCTGGGTTAACTATCCCTTTAAGATAACACATAAAGACAACTTCATGCATTTAGCATTAATCACCTTATTCCAAACCTGTAAAGTAAACACTATAGCTCTTGCATGTTCGTGAACTGAAACAATTGCTTAATAAACCAGGATTTTGGCTCAAACATGCACACGCAATATGAGATCACACATTTATAGTGACACAAGGAAGAATGAATTAAAAGGAAGAGAAAGGGATGAACAGGAAAGGAAATGATACCTGTGATGCTGATAATGGTGGAGGGGATTGGCTTGTCTCTACCCTGTACTTTCCGGTACACATCCCTGCCTGATGAGCCCAAGCACATTGACTGAACAGTGTTAGCACAGATGCTAACAGATTTACGGAGCTTTATCTAAAATGGTGCACAACTAAATAAAGCTTTATAAAGCATATTATGAAAATTTCAATTATCACGTGAGAGAACAGAGCAGCCTCTTTGACAGATTATTATAATGTACACAGTATATAAACAAAAACCTCTTCTAAAGTCAATAGCGCAGTATTTCTCGTCCATTAAATCGAAAGATCTGAAAAAAACAACAACATACATTCACCCGCCCATAGGCCCTCCCCTCTGAGAAATAAGGACATAAGTGTTTGAAAGTGGACAAAAGAGACGGATTAAAACACCAAGTGTCAACGGGTATGAGTCTGCCTTGTGCAGTTGTGATCCGATCACCCAAAACGCATCCTAATAGTGGTGTAAACATAACCTGGGTGCCAGCCGAACTTAGCCCCGCCCACAACATTTGAGGTCGGGAAGTTTCGGTCTGGGCCATTGTGGAGCAACTATGCTCGAACCAGAGCTGTTCGGACCAATCAAATTGTCAGGGCGAGCTTTATACGATGATGGACAGATGATCAACAGTAACATAAGCATTCACGTCACCAAAGAGCGCTTGGGTTGAATTCGTTCTAATCCTAAACAGAGAACTTGTTCGTATAAGCATTCACCTTTACTATTTCTCTAAAAAATGATGATGGTGTTGTTAAGTACTCGGTGTATCCTTAAATTCTTTTACAACACCGGCAAAGATTGTTTACACTCATCTTCTTCTACTTCTTCCAGCATTCTGTTGACAACTATGCATCGCTCAACATACGTCACTTACTCCGTTGCTCTGATAGGTTATAGATCTATCCAATTGAGTGCAGAGGCATTTTGTTTCCTGTTTCGGTTGAAACACACCCCATAATCACAGCCCAATGGTCGGGACAACTGTCTCTCTCTGAATGCTGGCAAGACCAAAGAACTGATTGTGGACTTCAGGAAGAGACAGCAACGGACATACTCCCCCCTCATGATCAGCGGGTCACCAGTAGAGAGAGTGAGCAGCTTCAAGTACCTGGGAGTAAACATCTCCGAGGACCTGACCTGGACTGCTCACATTCAGACACAGGTGAAAAAAGCCAGGCAAAGACTGTACCACCTGCGCCAGCAGAGGAAATTCAGGGTTTCACCAGCTGTCCTGAAAACTTTCTATTTAGGGGCGATAGAAAGTGTATTAACTCAGTGCATCACAGCGTGGTATGGGAACAGCACCAGTCATGACCGCAAAGCCCTGCAAAGAGTCGTGCGCTTATCCGAGCGTATCTCAGGGTCAGCTCTCCCGTCTCTGCAGGACGTCTACACCAAACGCTGCAAAGGTAGAGCTACTAAGATCATCAAGGACTCTAATCACCCTGCAAACCCTCATTTCACGCTGCTGTCATCTGGTAAGCGCTTCCGAAGCCTGATGGCCAAAACTGAGAGACTCAGGAGAAGCTTCTTCCCCCAGGCCATCAGACTCCTGAACTTAACGTCACGTGACTTCACTTCAGGATAAACATCGATACACTGTCATTGCACTGCACTTTCTGTTCTCGTTGTTACTGTGTAACAACCTGTTATAAACCTGTTTGCACATTATACTCTTATACATTTGTTAACCACATATTTATAAGTCTACAGTTTACTCACTGCAAAGTCTACTTCAATTATTTTATTCCACTTTATCCTTATTTGTTACCTTTTTTTTTCTCTTGACTTGATTATTTATAATTCTACAGATATAGACATATATATATATATATATATATATATATATATATATATATATATATATATATATATATATATATATATATATATATATATATATATTACTTTTTTATCCTATTTCTATTATAATTTCTTCCTTGTGTTTTTAACTGTGAATTTGCACTGTCCATGGAGCGGACCTGTTTACATTTCACTGCCGGTTGTATATTCTGTATATAACTGTGTATGTGACAAATAAAACTCTCTCTCTCTCTCTCTCTTGAATCTTATCATCATCTACAGTGCATAATATCATCCAAAGATTCAGAGAATCTGGAACAATCTCTGTGCGTAAGGGTCAAGGCCGGAAAACCATACTGGATGCCCGTGATCTTCGGGCCCTTAGACGGCACTGCATCACATACAGGAATGCTACTGTAATGGAAATCACAACATGGGCTCAGGAATACTTCCAGAAAACATTGTCAGTGAACACAATCTACCGTGCCATTCGCTGTTGCCAGCTAAAACTCTATAGGTCAAAAAAGAAGCCATATCTAAACATGATCCAGAAGCGCAGGCGTTTTCTCTGGGCCAAGGCTCATTTAAAATGGACTGTGGCAAAGTGGAAAACTGTTCTGTGGTCAGACCAATCAAAATTTGAAGTTCTTTTTGGAAAACTGGGACGCCATGTCATCCGGACTAAAGAGGACAAGCTCTCAGTTCAGAAGCCTGCATCTCTGATGGTATGGGGTTGCATGAGTGCGTGTGGCACGAGCAGCTTACACATCTGGAAAGGCACCATCAATGCTGAAAGGTATATCCAAGTTCTAGAACAACATATGCTCCCATCCAGACGTCATCTCTTTCAGGGAAGACCTTGCTTTTTCCAACGTGACAATGCCAGACCACATACTGCATCAATTACAACGTCATGGCTGCGTAGAAGAAGGATCCGGGTACTGAAATGGCCAGCCTGCAGTCCAGATCTTTCACCCACAGAAAACATTTGGCGCATCATAAAGAGGAAGATGAGACACAGAAGACCTAAGACAGTTGAGCAACTAGAAGCCTGTATTAGACAAGAATGGGACAACATTCCTATTCCTAAACTTGAGCAACTTGTCTCCTCAGTCCCCAGACGTTTGCAGACTGTTATAAAGAAGAGGGGATGCCACACAGTGGGAAACATGGCCTTGTCCCAACTTTTTTGAGATGTGTTGACGCCATTAAATTTAAAATCAACTTATTTTTCCCATAAAATGATTCATTTTCTCAGTTTAAACATTTGATATGTCATCTATGTTGCATTCTGAATAAAATATTAAAATTTGAAACTTCCACATCATTGCATTCTGTTTTTATTCACAATTTGTACAGTGTCCCAACTTTTTTGGAATCAGGTTTGTATTTTAATATTTATATCTAATTACATTTTGAACATTTGTATATATTACATATTAAAATTATATATTTTAATTATATATACTGTACATTTATTTATATAATATATATAATCAGTCACGGACCTGCTAAACAGAGTTTAATAAATTATATTTAATGGAATATAATTGTGTATAATGTGAATATATATTTAAATATATTAATATCTATATAGAATTATATAAAATTATAAAAGTTTTTTAAAAGTGCAATTTTCTAATTAATTAATGTCATAAAAGGTCAAAAAGGTGAAATGGGTCATGAAGGCTGCAACAATTAAGACAATGAATGCTATGATTATATAATAATTAAGCTGTTGTTTAAAACTCTTTTAGATGGAGTATAACATGTCATGACACATCAGCATGACGTCAACTTCCAATATAATGTAAAAATCAACCGCACCCTCACCTGAACGGCATTCATTTAATTCTTCTGACTCACATATGCTAAGTTTAGGATACACTGTTCTCTCTGTGATGAAATTTTCCAGTAACAGACACTCCTTAGACACAATATTCAAAGTGCAATAATGGTGTTTGAAGAATCAATGCGTGCTGTCACAGTTGAGCGAGTCTGACAAGAATGTTACGAAAGCAGACACGTCAGCTTAAAGCAGACTAGCTATGCATTCTCTTCAGGAACCAGCCCATTTGCCTTTGGGAATAATGCCAATGTTATTGCCCATCACACAATGTCTTTTGTGAAACTTTTTGCCATGCAGCAAACGTGGCATTTCACAAGTAAAACAATTCCAGCAGGTTCAGAGCACTGCGACAGCAAAAAATCTTTACTTTATAAATTAGTGCTGTGTACACATCTTGAAAATAAGACTGTAATAATGTTTCAATTGAGTATATAGGTAAGTTTGAGAAAATGAAGTAAACATGTTTAGTTTTTATTAGAGACATGTGTAACACTTAGCCTACTAATACACTAATGAGAGTTAGTAGTCATGCAACGTTACTTATAGTCAATAGAATGTGTTAAAGGGACCCTAAAAATAAAGTGAAACCGACACATGGACTGTGTTTGACTTTATAACAACAATTTCTTATTATAAAAATATGAAATAATTCACACACACACACACACACACACACACACACACACACACACACACACACACACACACACACAATAGTCATTATTTTCAGACACAGCCATGATGGAAAAACAAAAACAAAAATCTAGTCTACTGGATAGTTTATATAGTCTACTGAAATGGTCATGTGAGCTATTTCTGCTGTAAAGGTTACTCAACAGGAAAGAAAGCAAAGCAAATTAGACACTTAGTATCCGTCTCTGGTCCTATTTAAGCAAACGAGCCTATCAAGCGAACAGCACACACTAAACTACTAGTTTAAGCAGTGTGACAAACAAAGGCTCTAGCTCAATGTCAAGCAAACCAGTTACCAAACACACCCAATGTTATATTTAGCTCTCAGCTTGGTGAAAAGTAAAATTGAATCTCTTACCATAAAGCTGCTTATCTATCAAAGAAAAGATTATCATAGAAAAGATTAAATCTATGACTGCGCATGGTTAGCGATGCAAGTTAGCTTAAGTAGCTGGGGAAGAGTTAGCTAAGCATTTCCAGTGATATATTACCATACCTGTCTTCACGAATCCACCTAAAATCATAAAAACATAGCAAAAATGAACTCACTCTTTGTTAATTTCATGTTTAATGGTCTGGTTTTAGTGAGGATATGAAATGATGGTATTGGCCAAAATTAAAGTCCAAATATATCACAAAATATTGCATGCCCTTGCTGTAAAGACCAGCATATGCTAAAATTTAGCTTGACCAGCAACAAAACAGCATTAACCAGCATAATTGGCATGGAAGGGCCACCAGCATGGAAAATGATGCTGGTCTTTGCAGCATGGATAGTGAAAAATCATCTAAATGTGAACAAAGAGCTTATGCATAGTAATAAATAAACATTTCCATGATCATGTGATGACATAAATCTTAAAGTGAATTACAGATATAAAGAGCAGGGGAAAAAAGAGACAGCTTACCACATTCATGCAGCAACATAGCTGATGTAGACAAATGAGAGAGATGCAGGACAAAAAAGAAAAGAAAAAAAGGAGATAAAGAAAGAAGAAAATGATTATGAACGAACCAACACAGTAAAACAAACAGGGATAGTGTGCAATAAGATTGTGGTGCTAAATTTAGGTGACTCCAGGTGGGACTGGGGCTTAGAAATTGTCTCTGAAATTGGACTGTAATTTCAACAAAAACCGATGGAAATCATCAAACATTGATAAATGGGGACTTTTTGAATTATAATATAAACACTAGCATCGAAAAGAAAGCTTTTTAAAATATTTTTGTAAAGAAGTCTCACCAAGGCTACATTTTATTTGTTTATCTATTTTAATATATTTAAAAATGTAATTTATCCCTGTGATGATAAAACTGAATTTTCAGCATCATTACTTCAGTCAGTGTCACATGATGCTGATTTGATGCTCAAGAAACATTTATTATTATTATCAATCTTGAAAACAGATGTTGCTTATTTTTTGGGGGATTCTTTGATGAATAAAAGATTCAAAAGAACAGCATTTATTTGAAATAGAAGTCCTAATAACGTTATTGTAATAAAGTAAGGTATAAACTGCCAATTTTTATCAATTTAAGTCCTTGCTGAACAAAAAGTATTAAAAAAAAAATCATACTAACATTAATTTAGCGTGATTGACTAAAATAATTAATAATAATAATGCAATAAATATCTCCTGACCTGTTCATAAATGTCATATTAAGGACATTTCCTACAAATCCAGCAATTCATAAAGTACTACTTCAGTGTTTTAAAGTACCACTTCAACAGACTGACAAACTCTGATTGACAGCTGATTGGATTGGGATGAATGGATAGAAATGAAACAAAAATATATTGACTCCTAACGCCTTTTATAATTTTTTGTCTGTCACAAATAAATAATATCTTAAATTATCTTTATTTGGGGGATTAATGTTGAATTAGATTAATTATTGAGAATCACATGTAATTAATTATATTATATGTTTAATTTAACTGACAGCTCTAAAACAAAGTGATATCAACAATATGAAATTTGAAAAATGAGTAGGATGTCAAGAAGAATCATTTTGCTGAATCAATATCGTTCTGTTACAGAGACCATGAAATCACACAGGCTCTGCAGTTTGGATGAAATCCCATGTATCTGCAGGTCATTATGGTTTCAATTGTCCTTGTCTCATCCTGGCCTAAAGGAACGGTGCCGACAGCTTTAGTCCTGGACCGAATCCTCACATTAAAGCTCTAGTCAGACCCAATTATGCCTATTCTCTGAGAGAGCTCTTAACCTTTTGGCCAGGAGGGAATATGGAGGATATATCCACTGAAATTGAGCAGTAAGGGGAGGAAAACTGCATTACTGCAACAGTAGAACAAAAGTAGAGGATCAGCTTTGAAGGAGGAGCGGAGGAGGTGAAAGACAGAAGCCAGAATAAAGGGCAGCTGCAGAAAGAGAAAAGGTCTTGTTTCTTTGCTATCTTTCACCTGTCCATCCTCTCCTCCTCCATTCTGGTTCCTGCAGCTCTATGAAGAAGTTTGCATGCTTGTCATACTCCTCATGGTCAAGAATTTTAACCTTTATGGTCTTCCTGTGAGGGGAACATAAAATCACATTTGAGGTATGAAGTGTGCTTGTGTGTTCACTTTTAGGCACATCAGATGCCTTTAAACAAAGAGTTAATGAGCCAATCAAATCCCTGAATAACTATAAGACTCCCCTATTCCTATTTGATTCATCTATTAATTTCGCTACAGAATGCAATGGAGAAATTATGCGTCCTCTTCTTGAGTCCAAGAGGCCATTCAGAGAAGTTTGTCCAGCAGAGTTTAGCTCCAACCCTAAACACACCTGAACCAACTAACCAAGCTCTGGATCGCTTGAAAATCACAAGCTGAAGCAGGTTGGAAATAAACTTTATATGGCAGTTGTTCTCCAGGAGCAGGGCTGAAGACCTCTTTAATAACAAGATATTCTGTATAGTGTACATTAGGTCTGGAGAGATTGTGGGTGGACTATGAGCCAACAAACAGCTTTGTATATTGACACTTCCAGTTCAGCCCTGAAGATGGCAGCACACCGGGGCTGTTACAGGGAAGTGGGACCAGGGGAAGACGACATCCCACCTTTTCTCTCACTCATTTCCACCATTTGTGGCTCTCCAATCTCCAGGAAGAAGTTCTTATTCTTTTCATACTCCTCGTCATCGATTATATTGATCTGAATAGTTTTGCTGAAAGAGAAAGAGAGAAAGAAAAAGAGCACAAGTTTGCAGACATGAGAGAGGCACAAGGAAAAGAGCTGAGGAATAGAGTAGAAGCATGCTGGAGAAATAACCGAAAGCAAAGAAAAGCAGAATGAAAGAATATGGACAATGACTATATTGTGAGCAACATAAAAAGTTAATAAAAAGTGAAAATCAAAGGAAAAGTTCACTCAAAAAAATAAAATTGTCATCATTAATATTTCTTTAACAGTAGCTGATATGCAGGATATCCATGATGTTATTTTCCATACAGTGAAAATATATACTTTTTTTTTTTTTTTTTTTTTTTAAAGACAGATTTTTCATTTTAGGGTGACCTAAAATAAAATTGCAATTTTATGAGCTATTGGAAAAAAACAGAATTCATTCCCTGAAGGAAATGGAAAAATCTGTGGCATATTGTCGTCAGACTGAATGAACTGCTTATCTGCACATGCTCTTTATGTTTATTATCTATCCACTGAGTGCTTTACATTCTCACACTCAAACAGAGCAGCATATACATCATCATATAATGTGAGAGAGTCAGGGGCAATGGGAATCATTTGAAAAATGATCTGCAATCACAGCTGTGTTTACTGGAATATATTGGCCTAAAAGCCCTTTAAGTGCTTCTGTCTGGTTTGTGAATAATACAACAACAGGCTCTCTCCTCCATCTCCCTTTGTCTTTACTTTTGTAAAAATAGTATCAATTTAATAATTTGTAAATTTATCAATTTACTCATTGTAACAAACCGCTACACAAAATTAAAATCTTATCCTCTTCACAAGTCAACAATGTTTGGCCAAGAACAACCCACTTATAGGAAGATAGGAAGGGTTTGTATGACTCATATTCATACGATCTCATTTGTGTTTTCGTACAATCTGTTTATGCCCCAGTGGTGGTTTGGTTTAGGGATAAGGTTATAGGGGAGGACCATCATGCTTAGTTTTTTCCAAAAAGAACACATTTTCATACATTTCACACGAAATCGCCACCAAATAAAATAGTTACGTTTTCCCACTAGATTGGGTTGGATGGACATATTTATGATATATTTCACAAGCAAAACACACACAAAAACAATCAGCCAATCCGATCGCAACTGCAGTTTTCAGCCATCACTTGCTATTTGATCAGATGATCAGCATGTGGGCGGCTGGTGGGTGTGTCATCTGAGTCTGAGACTAGGACAGGACACACAGAATGCTAAAACACATCCCTTGAAATACTCTCTACCTTCATCCAGGCATGTGCTCAAAATAAACCCTTCCTCCTGTCTGTTGGCATCTAAGCTCTGCTTGTCACAAAATCTAGAATTTTTCTGCCACCAGCACACTCCTGCTAGGGAACAACACAGAGAATGAGACTGCGTAGTGACTCAATGAAACGGGTGCCTTTTTCGGTGTGATACAGTTATTCTTTAAGAACATAAAGATTATAAACATTGCACCAGTCAAATAATGTGTTTAAGTATTAATACAATCTATCTCAAGCTAAATAAATATTTTTTTAATAAATGTAATTATGCATTCAGAAAGGTAACTAGATATAAAATATATAATAGTTTACATAGTTGATATAATATAATATAGTATTGTATATAATAGTTGATATAATAGTTTAACACTTTAATTAGACATTACAAGCCTTGTGCTCAAGGTCATAGTACTTCAAACTATACAAAGTGCCTTAAAGCTGATATTTCTGCAAACATTCACATTTTAATTATGAAATGTTTACTGTGCAAAATCAGTATCAAAGTTAAAATTTTAAAATATCACCTTAAAAGGAACACACCGACGTTTTGGGACTTTAGCTTATTCACCGTATACCACAGAGTTAGGTAAGTCCATACATACCATTTTTATCTCGGTGCATCCCATAACTCTGTCTGACGCACCCACCGCTAGCCTAGCTTAGCACAAAGACTGGATGTAAACAGCTCCATCTAGCCTACTGCTCAATAAGTAACAGCAACATTTTCCTATTTACATGTTGTGATGCGTATAATTACATTCGGTACTAAGACCGACGGAAAATGAAAAGTTTTCTAGACTGATATAGCTAGGGACTATACTCTCATTCCTGCGTAATAATCCAGGAACTTTGCTGCCATACCATGGGTGCAATGATATTACGCAGCGCCTGAAAATAGGCTAACTTCCGTCAACATAACCAATGTGACAACCTGCTTGAACAGGGAGTGTGCTGGAGACTATTTTAAACCCAGCCTAATCTGCAGCTCAGGCTGGAAACCTGTGACAGAAGCAGGATAAATACATGTACAGGTTTCCAGTACATTAATTTATCCTGCTTCTGTCACACTTTTGCGGGAACCAATCACAGACTGGCTTATCCACCTGGCGCGCTATTGGCGGGTTTAACACAATGATCGATAGAGACGCGATGAGTCGATGCCTGTTGATCACATCTCTTATGGCCTGATTGGTTAAAGGACTATCCAATTGCGTCCAGAGTCATTTGAATTATGCTCGTTGATCACACCTCTTGTGGTCTGATTGGTTGAAGGGCTATCCAATTGCGTACAGACTCATTTGAACTATGCCCGTTGATCACGCCTCTTGTGCAGTAGAAAATACAGAGCAGACTCCCCAGACCAATGTTCAATCTTAAAAGATTGAGCATGGTCTGGTGATATGAACCATATGATGCCATTTTCTCAGGTTTGGTCTATAAAGCAAATACTCGATTTATTCCTGTTTTCTGCTTATGAATATTATAAAGCCAGTTAGATCAATTATGCAGCTATAATTGTGTTGGTGTGTTGGTATAGATGTCTTAGAAAATTGAATCTAAAATATAATCTGAAAATAAATGAGTTACAAGAAAAAAATGTCTACATTTTACACATCAAGATAGCATTAGCTAAGTCATTGTTTACAGATATTGAAAGTGATGAACACAAATGGCACTCGTTTTGTAAAACTACCTTATGCTTGAAACCAAAACCTAGCAAATCTAGAACATATTCTAGAATATTTAATTTTATTAGGCACATAATTATAATTTTGACTCTGTAAAGAGAAAGTAGTTTGCTCTTTTCCTCTCTCATGCTCTTAAGATTGTCCACCTGTCTGTCTGTGACTGACCGTTTGTAATGACTCAAACCGTATGTGACTAGAACAAAAAGGACAAACAGAGACAAAGGCCTGCGGATGGAAAAGTGTACAGTGCCATTGTCTGCGTACATACTAGGTTTATGTAATCTCCCTGCACACTGAGGGTTTACAGGGCCCAGCCCCAGACATGCTGCACTGTGTTGTGTTACGGCTTGTTAAATGGGAAGGCCTGTGCAACAATGCCAGACAGCCTGTTTAAATAATTTACTAAGCCCAAACACTTTCTTTCTCTCAGGGGCTGTTCACACAAAATGCTACTTAAGTTTAAAATAAGATGTAGAGATGGAGAAACATGTTTTTAAAGGAATTATTTGTCCAAAAATGTGTTATATTAAATTAAAAACAGCTTTGATGGGTTCAAGAATGTATCCTTTTTCTCAACTTCTGCCAGTATAGAAAACAACACAAGCAGTCTATCAATTAATTTTATGGGCCAATCCACAGCACACCATTCCCATGTTTGATGATATCCAGAGGCGCTTCATCTACAGCAGCAATGCTTACCAAATATGGAGAGTAAACTAATGTGAAGAGTGGTGGATTTTTCCCTTATACACAATTTATTTTTATTTCCAGCTCTGTCATTTTGCACAAAACAGCAAACAATGATTCTTGTCTAAACGAGCAGAGAATAAAAATGGCAGGTTTAATAATAAAAATTGAATAAAAACAGAAGTTTAAAAGAAGCCTAAAGGAATTAATTTTAAAAACAATAAAAAAATGATTTGTTTTGAGACCCGTGTCATTCACTTTCTTCGGCTGAGCTCAGGTATTTAGTACTGTTATTGTTACCTAAACCTATTTTAAAATCTTTTTATTCATTGAAATAAAGTTGAAATCAAACAAAATATATCTTACAAAAATTAGAAATGTTTTCTTGGCAACTAAAAAAAAAAAAAAAAAAACTAAAACTGAAATACAATATAAATGATCAAAATAGGAATTCAAAAATAATAAAGATTAAAACAACAAAATTACTAAAACTTTAAAATGAAAACTAAAAATATAAAAATAAAAGCTAATTCAAAATTCTAATAAACACTTTAATAGTTTATATATAATACTTAAATAACACTCATTTATTTCAAAATGTCTAAGCTGCTCTTTTCCAAAGCGAGATTTTCAAGGCAAGATTTTCAGTGAATCTGGACCACTTCCACGCAAAGCCAGAGGTTTCTCTATCCGATCTTTTTTTTTCTTTCTTTTTCCTCAAGAAATACACTCACCTAAAGGATTATTAGGAACACCTGTTCAATTTCTCATTAATGCAATTATCTAATCAACCAATCACATGGCAGTTGCTTCAATGCATTTAGGGGTGTGGTCCTGGTCAAGACAATGTCCTGAACTCCAAACTGAATGTCAGAATGGGAAAGAAAGGTGATTTAAGCAATTTTGAGCGTGGCATGGTTGTTGGTGCCAGACGGGCCCGGTCTGAGTATTTCACAATCTGCTCAGTTACTGGGATTTTCACGCACAACCATTTCTAGGGTTTACAAAGAATGGTGTGAAAAGGGAAAAACATCCAGTATGCGGCAGTCCTGTGGGCGAAAATGCTTTGTTGATGCTAGAGGTCAGAGGAGAATGGGCCGACTGATACAAGCTGATAGAAGAGCAACTTTGACTGAAATAACCACTCGTTACAACCGAGGTATGCAGCAAAGCATTTGTGAAGCCACAACACGCACAACCTTGAGGCGGATGGGCTACAACAGCAGAAGACCCCACCGGGTACCACTCATCTCCACTACAAACAGGAAAAAGAGGCTACAATTTGCACAAGCTCACTAAAATTGGACAGTTGAAGACTGGAAAAATGTTGCCTGGTCTGATGAGTCTCGATTTCTGTTGAGACATTCAGATGGTAGAGTCAGAATTTGGCTTAAACAGAATGAGAACATGGATCCATCATGCCTTGTTACCACTGTGCAGGCTGGTGGTGGTGGTGTAATGGTGTAGGGGATGTTTTCTTGGCACACTTTAGGCCCCTTAGTACCAATTGGGCATCGTTTAAATGCCACGGCCTACCTGAACATTGTTTCTGACCATGTCCATCCCTTTATGACCACCATGTACCCATTCTCTGATGGCTACTTCCAGCAGGATAATGCACCATGTCACAAAGCTCGAATCATTTCAAATTGGTTTCTTGAACATGACAATGAGTTCACTGTACTAAAATGGCCCCCACAGTCATCAGATCTCAACCAAATAGAGCATCTTTGGGATGTGGTGGAACGGGAGCTTCGTGCCCTGGATGTACACCCCACAAATCTCCATCAACTGCAAGATGCTATCCTATCAATATGGGCCAACATTTCTAAAGAATGCTTTTAGCATTCTAGTATACATGCCAGGCCAGTGTGTGGCGCTGTAACTCTGCCACAGAAATACACTAAAAACAGAGAAGAAGAGTTGTGGCTAGAAGGGGTATAGCAATGGTAGGATGTGAGGTAAAATCTCACAATAAAATAACAATAAATACATTTGCTACTTACTAGATTGTGTTTTATTAACGTCTACACCTACCCCAACCCTAAACCTGCCCGTACAATAATGCAAATACAGTAATTAAATGACACAGTATTGACGTGCGCATGCCCAGTGCCCGTAGTTGTATCGCCTTCTAGTCTTTACTGCGCGGGACGTGGTGTGATGACATCACAGTTTCACAAAATATACGGATTGGCTGTACACACGAAAAAATACCGGTTTCAGGCTCCTAAAACGCCAGATCGCTGTGGACGAAACACTTATACGGCACAAAATTTTTACGTATACAGCTAAAAGCGTCTCCATGTGGACGGGGCCTTAGACTAAAATGTATATAATAATCACATTACATTATAATATGGCTTCAGAAGAATTTTTATTTATTAATTTTTATTTTATAAACTTTTATTTTAAAGGGGTCATGAATTGTGAAATTTTTCTTGATCTTTTAACACAAGAGGTCATTGTACTATAAAAATATCCTGTAAGTTTCAAACTCAAAACTTCCTGTCATGTTTTGCCTTTGTTTTGGTTTCGTTTTATATGTTGGACTTTCCGTTACCTGTTCTCTTTTTCCCGCCACTCATCAGTTGTCATGGACACTCATTTGAGGATCACACATGTCTGTATTTAGTTCATTATCATTATGTATTCACTATGCTTTTCAATTTATCAAAAAAGGTGATGAACTATGAATAGCCTATAAGAACGATAAGAATATAAGTGTGACAAACAATGGCTCGTTCATAATTCCGTTTACACACGAAACACCGTAAATTATCATTTGTCAGTTATAACTTCAAGTACTTAAAATTGATTTGCCACAACCAAGACTTATAAAGCATGTGTCAGAAACAGGATAGAAAAACCTATTCTAAATTATGATATTTTTGATGTAATTATGATTGACCCAGCACCCCTTTAAGGTGTCCTTGTTACAGTAATTACACAGTTAAGTACTGAGTAACACTAATTAACCGCATATAATTACTATAGTAAGTACATGTTACATGTAACAAAGACACTGCAAAATAAAGTGTTACCCACTACTTTAATGATGCTTTTTGTTGTTTTTGTAGCTTGACAGCCCCTGGTCCCCATCCACTTTCATTGTATGGAAGACTGCAGCTCTAACATTCTGTGAAATGTATCCTTTTGTTTTCCAAAGAAGAAAGAAAGTCATACACGGTTGGAACAACACAAGGGTGAATAAATAATTACAAAATTTACTAAATGTTCCTAAAAAAGCTTATATTTGTAGCTGCTTATGCTGTTAACTTATTGTTTTTAATTGAGCTGCTATGTGCTTTTGACTCATATTAGTTTGGAGGCATAAATTATATGATGTGAGCAACAAATATGGCTTTAAATGCTAAAGTCATAATAAAGGCCTTTGGCTGTAACTGTTGCTTTAAATCAACAATGGCCGTCGCTAGTCTGCAATACATGTGAATGCTTATTATGACAAATGAAGATATAGGGTTAACTTCAGACCACAAGAATTTGCTTAAGCAACTGTGTGTGTGTCTGTGTTAATAATTCAAGCTTGAGTAAAAGAGATGCCAGCTGGTTTTAAACCAGGAGGGCAAGGACAGAACTAACCTGAAGCACAGAGCACCATTTGAAAATCACTGTGACACCAGCTTGCAAAAGCCAAAGACTAATTTTTGCAAGTTATAAATTGTGCCTGATGTTATTTGGTACCACCACAAATTGGTAAATGGATCTACAGACAGACAGATAAACAGATCCTTACAACATGCATATACATGACACAGCATGCATGCATTTGACCTGTGTGTCAGTGCAGAAAATCCATCAGATGGAAGTGATGAATCTGCATGCAGGAAGCCAATTATATTTATTCCTATAACTAGGCATCAGTATGTCACCTGAAGCATAGATGCATTCCTTATATTTACTCCAAACAAGACAGCAGTGAGCCGGATAAATTATACAGAAAATCCAAGGTTAATCTATATAGATTTTCAAGGATGAATGCAGATTTATATAATGATAGAATGAATGTATAATGCATAACATCATCTGAATTTATCGCTAGTTTTATTATGAAAACTTATATCAATGCCTGATTAAATATTTGGCTTATAATGAAAGATTACCTGATATTAAGAGTCTTCTTAATACTTTAATTCTCTCTGGATTGTTTTAGATTAACATGAAATATTTACACCTCCACAGAGAAACTGTCATGTTGTCGCAGAGCCCTGCCAAGAATTTCCCACCAGTAAAATGACTCCAGAGAGGAATCCTTTTATTTTTAATATTTAAAAATGTTTGTGTGCCTTGTGTGTAGGGTTGGGTATCGTTTGAGTTTTTTATGATATTGGTGCCAAACCGGTACTTTTAAAACGGTACCGGTGCCTAAACGGTGCCTGAACCGATACTTTTAATAAAATAAAGAGCCACAAAACGATGGTGGATGACAATAAAGAATGGCTTTTTATTTTTTTAAAATTAAATGTATTAACTTTAAAGTATACTTAAATATATAAATAAATACAAAACAACAAATTCACTTAAATTCACAGTAAAACCTAACCCAACTACAATAGGCCTAATTTAACACTATAACAGTAACCGCACTAATAACAGCAAAGTATTCTTGGTATGCTACAAACCATCTTCAAGGTTCAGCATTATTTTGCTGAAATATGACCATATTCTCTGGCTAAATATTTTATAATGCATCGCCTTACTGTTTCCATGGCGACGCGTCGTGCTTCTCACATGACACACAGCAGCCACAATAGCGCTGTATCACAGATGTAGGCTATCGGTTTTGATTTTTTATTCAAAATACACAAACTTGTTAACTATGTCATGAACTATCTGATATTCTGATTTTCAAATATGTGTAAGTGAATGTGTGTTAGTTGATCTATAATGCACGATGGGCGCCGCCATGTTAGTTTGTGCCTCAGAGAATCGGATCTGTCGGATTTACATCACGGTGAACTGGGAGAAGAACAGAGTAAACCATATAGTTAACTATATAATGTGTATTTGATATAAATAAGACACATAGTCAAATTATAACTGTCTGAAAGGATTGTTATTGCCGCTTCCATAGACATCAGTGTGTATTTTTTGCTAGTACGCATGTGCATTTAAATGTCTGAAAACTAAAATAAACATTATGTGGTTGAAAACACTGAATAGTTGTGATATGTGACGAGCGCTGAGCGTGTCTGTCTCTGCCTCTGCGCCAGCCAAAGTGCGAAAGCAAGTTTGAATTTAAGTGGCACCGAAATGAGGCACCGAAAACTGCGGTCTAATTCGGTCCGGTACATACCGGTTAAATAGGTACCGGTGCCATATTGGAACCGGGTTTCGGTACCCAACCCTATTTGTGTGTAATAAGCAGTGTACGTGCACCCCGCTTATAGGTGCATATTACTAACGTGCCCTTTAAATAACACAAAAAAATACTGCATTTAGTAGCCTCAAAATAGCAATGCACCTGAACACACCTCGTTTTCAGACCAGCATGCCCATGTGCGAACAGACGGGCTCGAGTGCATTTGCTATTTAAACAATGTGTCGCTGGACTTGAAAATGATAGCTGCGTCGAGCTGAAACTAGTAAAAAAAACACTTGCGCTGCGCCTGGCGTCACATTGCACCGGGTGTATGGTAGGGCCCTTAACTCTTTCCTCGTCAGTGTTTTGTCTTTAAAGTTGCCAGCCAGCGCCAGCATTTTTTTTATCATTTTCACAAAAATGTAACGGCCCATAGAATATTTTGTTGTATGAATATTTGAGCATGTGGGTAAGTTTCATAAAAAAGCTACATTTTGCACAAAAAGCTGAGAAAATCACGTTTTTGTCAAAGACAGATGGAGCGATGATCAAACACAGATGTAGATCGAGTCCATCAACACCCCTAATGCTCGCACAGTCCTAGAGCTCGCCCTAGGTCGACATTTCATTCAGTAACATTAGATAGTTTTGATTTATATGATGTTTAATGCTGATGATCACGTTATTTTACATATGCATCTACTTACATACGGTCGCTTGTTTTATTGCGTCTTCTTTCCCTGTGTTTTGATCGGGAGATTCTGAACTCATTCAGAAGATGCATAATAGTGCCCCCTAGTGTATAACAGTGAAACACGGAAACCGGAAAAATCCGTGTTTGGTAGGGAAGCGTTTACTTACAAATAACGGAAAATTCTGTGTTTGGCGGGGAAAGAGTTAATGTATGACGCAAGTACACAAAAAAGCTTCCTTGAAGAAAGCATATAGAGCTAAAATTATCAACTACGACTACTTTTACAGCCCCTTCTCTTATCCGGTTTGCAACTGACGCATTTAAACCCAATTTAATGCCATTAAGGCTTTCTCCATGCAAAAAGCTAATCAGCGCCAGTGCTTTTCAAGTCAGAAAGCCCCTGGCTCTTGACTCTCAGATGTTGATTGTGAACTGGAATATTCATTAGCTGTTTTTCCCCAGTCCACAACAAGCCATGCTACAAAGACCCACGGCTTTGCAAGCCTATTGAACCGATGTGATGTGTAAAGCCAGACCTATATGGGACTCCTGCTGTGTATTGTTTCCATAGACAGGAACAGACTGTTACTTTCCCTTCCAAGAGCTGTAATGGGATGGGATACATTTTTCTGGCTGCCTTAAAGTTTCTAGCTCTCTCCCTCTCTTTTCCTGTCAGTGATTACAATAGAACGCCATCTGATCAGCGTTCATTCACAGGCAGAAAGAGCTGATTGAAAAATGATCAGGCGTTTTATAACCCAGAACATTAGTGGACGGGATTACACAAGCGTGAAGGCTGCTTGTCAGACACAGGTCCAGATCTACAGCACTGTGAAAGACATGAGACAGGGTGAAAGATGAGAAAGAGAATGAGGGAATAAAAGAGGGATAGCAACACTGGATAGGATACACACAGTTTTACAGAAGCAGGATGAATCTTGGCAGATGCTTTCTAAGAGACTTCATGTAATATATTATACAGATTCATACTATCTCCCAGGAACACACCAGTGTTGTTATTGTTAATTAAAACTACATCTATTAAACATTATTTTTGTAAAAAAAGAAAAAAGATGACAGCAACTAATTGAAATAAGTTTAAATTAAAATACAAAATTTACTAAAACTGAAATCAAAATGAAAACTGAAAATATAAAAATTAAACATTTAAAATATTAATAAATACTGTAATTGTATATAAATAATACTAAAATAACACTGATATAAACACTGATAAAATGTCTACTAGTTTGAACACTGCTTTGGAAAACAGCGTTTGGAAGATGAATGAATGCAAATGTAATATTTTATTCAAATGTAATGTTTTTCTGGAGTTTTTTTACTAATGTTTACTCATTGATAAAAACACAAAGCACAAAGATAAAAATTAAAAATGTTATAGAGTGTTGATGCACAAAATATTATGCATATATAAGATTTAAAGTAACAGTGAACATAAAAATTGTACTTTTGTCATTATTTTCTTTCTGCTATGGCATTCCGATACATTATCATTTAAAAGAAGATCTTAGGCACAATGTGCATAATTATAAGGAAAATTAACTACTTTTATGGTACATTTTATGCCAGTAACATTTAGTCATTTAACAGATCCAAAGTGACTAACAAATGAGAAAAAGCGCAAGCAACGCTGCGTTACCTCACGCACGCATGAGCGGAAGAAGCGGAAGTGCTCGTCTGAGGCATAATAAAAGCTCAGTGAAATCAAGGCATCGCCAAGCTACGCCTTTGTCCTCTAGCGGAGAAAAATTACATATTGTGGCTTTAATGATAACAATTTCATTTATGATGAAAATATAAACTACTCCTTTACAGGCTGTAAAAAAAAAATAGGCAGATTTTTGTAAGCTGTGGGGTGAGAGAAGATAAAATCATCTGTGCTTTCATGACACACATTGTGCTCAAGGCTAGCTGTTCAGCTGTCCTGTAATTGAGTGACACGCCACTAAAGATTGAGATTAGAGATTAGAGTGTTCTTTGCGACACAAGATAAGCCTACAACACCTGGGACAAGCCATACATACACACTCAAAAAAAAAAATGCTAAAATGTACACCCTTGATATTCTCACTTATACCAATAAAAGTATGGTATATAAGATAGTGGACAACATTCAGCAGTATTAGCTATATAGAAAACGCAACTCATCCACTAACATTCAAATATGACCTTAAATGTCAGTTTTATTTCATTTACTCCCCTCCTTGTCATCAAAGCAACAGAAATAGATCATTTTCTGACATCGTCTGTCTGTTCTCCCTCCCGGGGCAACTACAGACGGAGATTCGGGGCCATGGGAGCAGCTGAGTTTGGGCCAGCTTCCCTTGGCAACAGAGCTATTTGCCCTGGGAAGCACTGCAGGCCCAAGTGGGACCTCCACCAGAGCAAAATCCCAGCAGAGAATCTCTCAAGAACCTCATCTGACGGCAAGTATACGGCAATGTGTGTCTTTCACCATACAAGGTGAATCTTGAGTTGTTCATGCACTGAATAAAAATCAGATTAGATTGACAAATTCAACATGAATTGAGAAATCACATTTCCCTTGAGCTTCTGACATACAAGAGCTCAAAATGCTATAAGAATATCCTGTAAATTTCAGAACTGAAAGCTTCCTTGTTAGTCCAAAAACTGCTTTTTTTGAAACCAAGCCCAGAGAACGACTTGTTTTGGATTTACATCCATTTTTGATGTAAAAAGCATACTAACATTATAAGTGCACCCCAGGAAACATTATAAAATGTATAAATGAATATGCCAATCTGATGCGTTTCTATAGGGATGTCATGTTCTGTTGCTAAAACTCTATAAAACTGTGCTTAAATTATTACAAATAAAACACTAAAAACAATCATTTTAAATGCTACAGTACAAGTGCAGCACAACATTATAATGGACAGTAAGAAAAATATATATATTTGCTAAAGATTATATGGGTTATTAAACTGAGTTTTAAAGATTTTCAATAACTTAAAGTGAGCATTAAATGACGTTAGGTAATCCAAATGAAAATCTATATCGACTGAAACCAATAAATTAAAAATCTATTAAAAATACTATACAAATATAACAAATCAAATTAAATAAAAATATGACTGCTACAATTATAAGTAAAACAGTAAAAAAAAAAAAAAAAAAAACTTACTGAGTGTAACTTCCACTTGCAACCTTCTTGACAACATCAAACTTAGCACAAAAGTACTCAAATATAAATGTGATGCACTGAACAAGCAGCTCCCCAAATCTGCCACATACTTTTGTCAAACCCTTTTATATCCCATCTGTCTGTGTAGAAAGAAAGAAATCACAAGCTTTGGAGACTATAATCTTCTCCAGGCAGATTTTTTTGAGCAGGTTTATACAGTGCACTTGACAGCTGTGAAATGTCTAGTGTGCTTCAGAAATAACTTCTGCCTGTGCTTGCTTGGGGACAAAAAGACAGCAGAAAAAGAGTAATCAGATGAAATGTCATGCTCTGTACGGCTGTAATCAACTGATGGAGACGATGGAGCATCAAACTGTGAAAATGGACCTCAGTTTCGATGAACTACGCACCTGCACAAATCCTTTGGACAAGACAAATTATTTGGTTAAATAGCATAAACACAACACCAATCCATTTAGATCTCTCTTGCAACTTACACATTTAAACACAAAAATACTTTGTAGGAGCATCACAAATGTAACCCCTCCTGTTCGATCCGCCCTGCTCTAAGCGGGACTCGAACTCGGGTCCGCCGGCATGAGAGTCGGACGCTCTAACAAGGAGGCTAAAGGCTGCAACCTCTAGCGTCAGTCGCCAGAGAGTCTCTTGAGATCAGAGGAGTGAGGTTTACTCACACAGCAACTACTAGCTGGCCTCCGTTACAATCACCCCCCTAAACCTCACTCCCATCCGGGTCATGGCACCAATGTAACCCCTCCTGTTCGACCTGCCCTGCTCTAAGCGGGACTCGAACTCGGGTCCGCCGGATGAGAGTCAGGCGCTCTAACAAAGAGGCTAAAGGCTGCAACCTCTAGCGTCAGTCGCTAGAGCGTCTCTTGAGATCAGAGGAGTGAGGTTTACTCACACAGCAACTACCGTATATACCTGAATATAAGATTAGGTTTGTGTCCGAAAAATAAGCTGAAAAATGGGGGGTCGTCTTATATTCGCGATATAGACAAAATCACGGGGGAAAGGGAGAAAGCAGGGGGAAACAGTAGAGGGCGCCAACATGATAGGCTACGTAATTAGTGACAGTGTTATGAATTAAATAAACAGTAAAGTGCCGCCATGGAGAAGTCAAGAGATCATTTTGAGAAAAGAGCTTCAAAAGTTGGTCAAATAAACCAAACTTATAGTCGTGAATGAGGCAGAATCATCTAATAATTGCAAAGCTGCCAAAAAATTTGGAGTCACAGAATGCAATTTTCGGAGGTGGCGAGCACCTTTTTTTACCCAAAAATAAATCTGGAAAATGGGGGGGGGTTGTCTTATATTCAGGGTCGTCTTATATTCGGGTATATACGGCACTAGCTGGCCTCTGTTACACAAACAAGGGCTTCCAGACGTTTTGATCAATATGTTTTTCAGTCGTTCATGATTACTGAATAAGAATTGCAGTCTTGAGAATGAATAGATTTAAATTATTATACTAGTGCACAAATGCCTCCAATTAAACTGTCTCAGTAGACAGATCAGTGTTTCTCATTGGATTGTTGCCATGTTTTACTCTACAAGCATTTACAAGAAATATCCAACCAATGACATATTTATGAGCTGAGCAGAACTAGAAAAATCGATATTCGATATAAAAATTTCCAAAATATTTGGTGACGTTTTAAAGAGGTCCTATTATACTTTTTTACATTTTCAACTTTCTTTAGTGTGTAATGTTGCTGTTTGAGCATGAAAACGATCTGCAAAGTTACATAGCACAAAGTCCACAAAGGGTGTTACTTGCTATATCAGTAAGCACTGTTTCTGAACTCCCTAAAATGCCTCAATTCTATTTTTAAAGGGTAACTAAACCCTAAAACCTGATCTGCAAGACTGGGGCTTTATTAATGCTGTTCATTGATTCGAGTAAATGTTTTGACATTTGAGTATAAAGTGTTAAAGTTAATTCTACAATATATGGTGTAAAAACATCTGAGTGCTGCCCTCTTAAGGTTGAATGGTGGCTACTGCAGTTGAATTTTCCTACTGGACGTTGTAGGTCATCGTGACGTATGTTGGCTCTTCCAGTGGCTCACTATCCACGCCCCTGGCACGAGCTCACCACGTCCTAAGAAATGTTTTGATCACATGAGAACGCTTCACTCCAGTATGAACGCTCATGTTACATGAAGTAGAAACATTATGAATGAAACTTACTTGACGCTTGCTATCAACATTCTAATGAAGAAAATACGGTTAAATAACGCAGTTGTCAGTACATGTCAGGTTTTTCTTGCCTGAGATGCGCTTTCAAACCCTGACACGCAAGTGGTTGCCATGGTAATGAACAACAATACCGTAATGTGCTGGCGTATAAAGGGAGTTAAAACAACTGTCAATCAGTTACTGCGGGTCTCAGGTGCACGCCCCCCGCTCAGCCCTGCCCTCGGTTCGTCCCCTCTGTCTCTGCTGGGCTCGGCCCACTTTTCCAGCATTTTTCAAATATTGCCAGTGGGTGGAGTTAGACAGTGATCGGGGGTTTAGTTACCCTTTAAGTTTTTTTCCAGGAATGTACGTGTTTAATATTCCTCATTTAAATAATTCCAGGCTAAGGAATACACAAAAAAAGGGTCGAGGCCTGGTTGAGTTGGGTTACTGTGTTGAAACTCGCGGTTATGATAAGAGGCGTGACATTTTCAAAACACACTTGAAGCAGTTGACCAATCACAACACATTTTTGGAAGGAGGGGCTTCACAGAGACTGGAACTAAACAGAGCGTGCCGAATTCAGACTGCCCGATTTTCAAACTTGTCAGATCACTGCTCTTTTCACACTGCATGACTATCTATGGTAGCATTCAGTTGCTGCTGTGTTCACACTGCACGATGGATCGGCGTCAGGGGGTTTCACATTGCATGACTGTACAAGAAGAAGAATCGCCCACAACTCTGTCCTGTCCGTGAACTAAGTTTCACAAAAGCTTGCGATCCAAATTGTCTGTGCACTGATTTATAGTGAAAAGGAGAAAAAGAAAAAAGATTATGGCGGAGGAAATGGTTGAGGAGACACAGGGAGCAATGATTGTGTTCTGCAAAGAGAGTTGGAGGTAAATAAATAATTTTGCAATGTGCTGCTAATGTGGCTGGTTAAGCAAATGTTTTTGCTTTGTTTCTGTTTGATATAATTGTAAATATATCTATTAAAATACTGATATTCTGGTCTATAACTCCCCGAACGTCCCGCTTCCCTCTATCTTGCTCTCTCACTGGCTGTCGGTCATCGCCGATGTTTCAAACAGCAGTTTGAATCGCCAGATATTTAGCATGCCAAATATCTCACGGGCGTCGGCGACTCATCTGTGATTCTCTCTGATCGAGTCTTTGATAATTCACACTGCGTGATTGTGACTCATGTGTTTGAGCACTGATTTGCCTATGATTTCGGGCATTTGTCGACAATTTCGCAAAACCTGTCGGCTAGTCAAAATCGGGGCTAAAATCGGGCAGTGTGAACTCAGAATTAGCCAGACCTTCAGACTGATGGCAGAAGCTCTGGACTCTATCGCAGCTTTCATTGGTCAAGGCCGCCCAAGAGGACGTTTGACTGACATGTAACGCAACCAATCACAGTTCGTTTTGTTCCGTGTCATGTTTAGGGGTGTGAAAATGTAAAGTCGATGTTCCTACAATAAAAGATCGGCGTGCATCTATAAATTATTCATTCAAGAACATTATGCAAGTTTACTGCAACAATGGAGCTGTGAACTTCACATACTTTTGAAAATCCAGCGTTTAGTTGATAATGTTAAGCGCTCATTGTCACAGTTGTAAACACAACGGCGTTCTTCTTCCACGAGAGAGTTTGGAGTCACGGCATTTGTTTCTAGGCAGACCGTTAAAGAAGGCAACACACTCGTCTCGCAGACATCCTGTAGAATTCAACCAATCAGATAACGACTTTTGAAACTCCTGAAGTGTTTCCAGATAAGTGTGCCATATGTATCAGACGTTCAGCCAACGGTCCGTGGGAGTGCAGTCTGAGGATGAGACTAAACGGAGGATTACAGACAGTCTTGGAACAGAGGTTCTGCAATAATGTAAAATTTGTGAAAAAGAATGTTTTTTTTAACATTCAACCATGAAAACCTATTCTAGTAAACCCCATACAACATCAAGACATTGAAAAAAGGGCATAATAGGTTCCTTTTTTAAGACATTTTAAAGAAATTATGCTACATTTAACTTAATTTTAACACATATTTACACTTAAAAAAGTAAACAAATTCTGATATTTCGAGGGTTTCCATAACCATGGGGATCTTGCTAAGAAAGAAAACAGCATGGGTGTCCGATCCAGTCAATATTTGAGATATTGAATCATTTAGGACGTCTAGTTACTTGTTTATTTACTGCCGTCTTAATGTGCTCAATTTCCTGTGACACAATATTTCCATCTTTCCTACTTGTATCCTAACAGCTAAAATGGGAACTGAGCAGTGGCCGAAGTTTGTTGTGTTACGATAAAAGGCCACGCTCTACATACAATCCAGTGTCTCATATGCACTCTAGTATAGCATGAATCAGCGGTGACATTAATCTTCATGTGGATACTCCTGGCATAAAGGCTACAGAAACATGTAAGACTCATGAAATGTTGTCATTTCCAGGCATTTTGACATTTCTGTAATGTGTCATGACCTTGCTACCTAATTTAACATGTGGAGTCCCAATGGGTTTTGTAATTGGATCACTGTCATTTTGTAAATACTGAACTCCTGATCTCTGTTCTTTGAGCTGTAGGCATGTGCAGTGATTATTTGTTCAAAAATCTAGTTTTTTTCCGAATCAAATGATGTACATCTTCAGATATGCCAGAACACAAATACCCAAGACAGGTGGACAGATGGCTTATTTCAAAACCAGGTTACATTGCTAATCCTCTTCTTTTTGTCTACCACGTTCACCCTAATCTGTTCGATGGCTTAAGAAATGCACAATATTGTTATTTCTCGCTAACAAATCCAGGCCTGACTAAACCAAAGCATTTGGAAAAGATACATGGGCAAAATTATAAATTATTAAATGAAGTCAACTACATTAAGGGAACAGGTGGTAGAAGAAAGCTCATGAACAGCAAAGTCGATTTATTAGGGTAAAGGGTGAACATTTTCTTTGTAAGGAAAAACCTTTCAAAACTAGAATGGAATAAGAAGATGATGGATGAAAAGCCAGCATACATTTCAACCAAGCCTGGCACTAATGTCTTCCATCCATTAACCAGTGGAGAATATAATTCCATCTCCATTCTGTCACTGGTTCTGATGGAATGTTGTCATTCCCGAGTGGAAAATATGGAAAAGTTCCTTAACAATTTACTGGGGACTATTAAAAAGTCCCCTGTCACATACATCACAGCCTGACAACAGTCAGCCGTTGGATTTAGTCAGAAGTAATTTATTTTTCGGCCTAAGGGACACTGCAGAGAAGCCGCTGCACTGCCTTCTAATAGGAATTTACAAATGTGATTATTTTTGCCAGATTATTCTTTTTTGTGAGGGGGAAAGGCTCTAAATTGTTCTGGCTGACAGCAGGAGAATGATTTCTGTCAGTGTTCACTATTGTTTGATACCTACCATTTATAGACCCATGGACCATTATTAACTAATATTCTTTACATGCCTACAATATAGTCTATTTGCTTTGAAAAGGTGATTTAAGTTTTAATACAAGGAACCATTATTTTAACTATGAATTTTAACAAACATTTTTAAAGCACAATAACAATCTAGTTAATCTAGGCATGTTCATCACAAAATTTGTCCATAATCCATTACATTTATTAAATTAGCAATTTTGGACCAACATAATAACATAGTATTTACCTGAACTACTGTTTAAAGGTTAGATTTTTAAAAGATAATAATACATTTATTAGTCAAGGATACTTTAAATTGTTCAAAATGATAGTAAAGACATGTATAATATTACAAAAGATTTCCTTTTAAATAAACGCTGCATTTTATGGATTATTAAAAATCAAATAATCCATAAAATCCTGTTGAATAGCCCAATGAGCAGTTCAATTTAATAATCTCAATAATAAATTATTGCAAATATATTATGAATATTTGATATATTGCCAAGCCATATACTGCAGTATTTTCATCCATATCATGGTATTTAATTTTACTAAAGGACACAATAGATTTAAACCAGCCTTGAGAAAACTTTGCAACCCAAACGAAGGTAAGCAGCTTGTGCTGCTAAAAGGGAGATTTGTCTGGAAAAATCCATTTCCCTCTTGAATTCTTACTGCTGAGTTGATAATGTCCATGGACAAAACTGGCGTAGAACAGAACAGGAGAGACATAGAGGAAGCGCAATGGAAATAACAGCACTTCAGAAAACAAGACCTATTCCTGGATACACTTGAGAGGGTATTATTTCGGACTACTTAAATGCAATCTGTGCTCCTCCACAACAAACTGGCAAGGTCTGTGACGAGGATGGCGACAGTGACAATAACGAGAGATGATAATTAAAGCCACACATCTTCCCCTACCCCTTCGAGAAATGCGTTAAAAGAATATCGGGCAGGAAGCCTGACAGCCGCTGAGCGAATGAACATGAAAACACAATCTGTCATTCAGATTGCTGATGTAAGGATGGTAAAGGTATGTGCACCACAGTAGGCTTCAGTCATAAGCCTCATTGCAGGATGGTTTTCAGGTTTTGAAGTTAAAAGAAGAAAAAAAGGGTGAGCCATTATATTATGTAATGGGAGGCAACTGAATTAACAGAATTTGAAGTGGCAGATCTGCTGCTGCGCGTGTACTTCAAAATCTTATGAAACTACAAGCAACTTACAATAGGCCTATAATATAAAATAATTAGACTACCCTTTCAGTCAGGCTACCCTTTTTAAGAAATATATATTTTCAAGTTTGTCACTTACACACATTTACAAAGGTAGTGAAATATGCAAGTCCCTAGACTGGTTTCTTTCTTTGTATATATTTATTGTATGTTGTGTGTGTACTGTGTAATAGTTATGTATGTATATATATATATATATATATATATATATATATATATATATATATATATATATATATATATATATATATATATATATATATATATATATAAATATAAATAAAAATACATAATACATAATTATACACAGTATACACACACACATATATCATCAGGTCAGGTGGATCAGGACCCACCCCATCTGAGTGTTGTTGTCCCCCCAACCCCCTCCCTAAAAATATCACTACAAACCACATTGTGTATTGAAAATAATATAATGATATATAGTTAAAATAATTGTGTAAGTAGTAATACAAACGCAAACAGGGCAAAAAAATGTGTTTTAAGTTTAGAAACCTTTTGAGTCCCCCCGCCTCACAGTGGTTTAGTCCATCACGCACCTCACCGACACACACAAGTCCAGTGGAAGAGTACAAAGTTCTTCAATAGTTGTGGAACTCCAGTAAGTAGGCTGTAAAGGCTATTTTATTCATTTTAAACATCGGATTAAGTGATTTTTTTCTCTTTTATACTGACGATGTCACGTTACGTGTAGGTATATAAGCTCAGAGACGAGGATGAACAGGAGACAGGAACTTTAATAGTCAAGCTCAGGAGAACTCCTTCACAAACCGCTAACAACACCTTAACATGTAACTAAGATGACAAACGACAAACACTGAGGGAGAACTGATGGCTTAAATACACAAAGCAAATGAGAATAACGAGGTGATAAACGAGGCACAGGTGAATGATATAACTAATTAACAAGACTGGGGAAAACTAGGACACAGGAACTGAACTTGAAACACAAGGAAAACAACAGACAGAGCATACATGCAACAGTCAATGCTGAATTAATAAATTACTAAAGACAAAATAATTATGATAATGTATTTTTCCATGAGTCCAATATGTTAGCGATTATTGTTTGGTAACTTGTTGTAAGTCACCCACTAACTAACTAAGCCTTTGTGTGAACTGATATTAGGCTAATATTGTTGTACCGCTGTGTTGGATTTTGATCAATCCTATGTAGAAGATAATTTAATAATTATTATATTACTACATGGTGAACCTATGATAACTCATATTTAAAAAACTATTGCTTCAGTAAAGCGAGAAAAATAATGGAGTAGTAAACAGTTATGAGCGGCAAAATATTCTTCTATAATGATAAAATCAGTGGAGATTTTCAAACAGCTCTCTCAAATGAATGAACTTGAATATATTTGCACTAAATAAAATGTTGAAAAACTGAAATAAATGAGTAGCAAACTGAAGAACAGCAGTATAAAACAACAACAAAAAGAATGAGTGAATCTCTTTATTTTAAAAGATACACAAAACTTACAGTTTGTTTTACAGTACGTGTACTCACTGGTAATATAAGGTAACTACATGGGTTTAGGTTAGGTTTAGGGGTAGGTTTAGGGTTACCTAGTTATTACCCAGTTATTGTAATTGCTATAATAAAGTATGTACATGTGGAATGGGGCTGTAAAATAAAGTGCTGCCAAAATAATTAATTTAAAGGAATCAATGAATGGAAAATATGATTCACTGAAAGGAACACTTCATGAGAGGGAGGACAGGAGTGTGCATTTGCGGCAGTTCACTTGACTATAAAGCTGTGAGCGCGATACAATGCGACATTAAAACCAACGATGTAGAGTTTCATAAAACTACACTGGAAAAAGGAGCTTGTTACTGGCAAAGCTACACTGATTTAAAAACAACTGAGCTACTGACACGCATAATGAAAACGTAGTTCGCTACATTAGCATTGCTACTTTTAGTATGTTACCCCCCAACACTGTGTGGGTGTCGTTTGATTTGCTGTGTGAAGCTTCTAGGACATATCTCAGAGCCAGAGAGCAGATCCCGGCCTCTGCACTCAATGCAATAAAGGTTACGGCGGATCGGAGTTCTCCTCTCCTTCCACATATATTTAATTTTAGGCAGTTTTCCTCTCTACAGTAAAACATGCAAGAAAACATAGCTGTCTGTCATTGTGATCCATTTTCCCAAGGTTTGTAGGAGGATATTTCCCATCTTCCTGCCTGCCCTCGCGTTGCCGTTAGGCTGAAGTCATGGAAAATACATCATGGAGTTTATGCAAGTGTTCAAAATAAGCATGAGGCATAAAGAGGAGAACCTTACAGTAAACTGAGAGAGAGAATGAAGGAAGAGAGAGAGAGGGGGAGAGCAGATTAAAAGTATGTATGGAACTTCTTGCAGTCTTTTTTTCTGGTTGAAAGCTGGTCTGACTAAGAATAATTGAACCATAACCTGTCAGGAAAATCATTTTCAGACCCAAAACTATGTCGACAACAACATAGCTGAATGAATGTGGGCCAAATAACTGTGAACATTCTCTTTGACTCCACAGTATGAAATTTTGCAGAGATTTTCCACAGCTCTAATTTTAAACCCTATATTTGTTATCGTACGTGACGTGATAGAGTGATATATATTGGCCTGGCCGGAATCTGTCTACTGTTAATTATAAATTGTATAGGCATTGTGTGTATTTTGTAGTGAATTCTGAGTAAATATTGCTGAATTTTAAAACATAACTCCCACTTTTCAAATACAGGTTACACTGAGAGTCCAATCAGATGTATCTCTGCATGTCACTAGATATCATTATTGGCATCAGCAAAAAAGGGTAACGCAAAATGTGTGCTAAATGTTATGTAATAAAAAAGAAATCTTAATTTTGAGTGAAACGTAATACTTTCTCTGTCCTCTAAACAATCTCCATCACTCACTCAGTGTGTACAGATTTCATCATGAATGAATAAACTAAACTAAACAGGCAGAAGTAATGCTGAGATTCATCAAGATCCTTTAAGAACAAACTCGCCTTTAAGGGACACCGAGGGTTATTCTGTTGGTGGCTGGCTCTCTTTGAGCCAACTGCTGATTCATGTCATCAAACAAATTTTTTTTTTTTCTTCCATTTTTAATACAATTTTCATGACCTCCCTTAAGAGGAAGAACATTCTCACAAGTATGGTGTCTTATACAATTAATGCATTAATGTCCTGAACATCACGTAAAGCTACACAACCCGACCTCTGTACTTCCCCATAGGCCACATATTCAAAAGACTGTATTATAAACCATCAAGTTGTTTCAGGAAAAAAGTCTGAAATTTTGAGAAACATACTGTACAACACAAAGCCACAAGCGTTCGGCAGGCACCTCTGGAAATAATTTGAATTAGTCATAGATGATCATAAGATAATAACTGGCCAAGAGGGGCTACCTAATATGATTAATATTCCCAGCAGAGATGGGAGCAGTGATTTAATGGTGCACTGCTGCTGACTCTATCTTTGCTTTGTGCAACGAGTCACATGAAATCAACTGACAGCCTGTTTGTCTGGGCAGCTCTGAGCTGGCAGAAGACTCTAGCGACAGAAGTGTGCCCTCTCCTCCTCGACTAGGGGGGAAAAACACGCTCCAAAAACATAACGATAAACCCGGGAGCATCTTTCCTTCTCTTGTAGAATCAGGACATAGTTCTTGACCAATAAAAAGAGAGAAACCTAGTCTCAAAAAAAAAAAAAAAAAAAAAAAAAAGGATTCTGCCCCTTGTTCAGTTTAGTTAACTAAAATGAGCAAACACAACACAATTGGCAATGACATGCAATAAACTTGAATTTGTAAATTAGATGTTTACCTAATCAATTTACATTAAGGCATAATGTGTAGTTTTTTTACCATAAACGGATGTACAGAAAAACAAACTTATGGCAGAAAATAATGAACAGTATTTATTGTTGTATAACAGGGTAAAAAAAGAATGAATAATGATATCGTCTGAGAAGCATTATAGGTAATTTTCATTGCATCTAGTCGGCAAAATTATTTATATAATATAAAATAATCAAATAAAGTACTAAGATGAATATTGATATTATGTAGTAAGATATAGTAATATTTTAATACGCTGTTGAAACTAATTGATATTAAGTAATTAGTAAATGTATTTACTTTTTTTGTCTACAAGGCTTAATTTAATTGCATGAAAAAGTTTTCCTCAATTAATTAATTGAACCATTTTTTGTGTAAAATTTTCCTCAACTCATCAGTTGCACCACATGTGTTTGTTTCAGAGTGCTCATATGAGATGCACTGCCCAAGGTTCACTGTCAGTGTCACATGACCACTGAACGAGTCATCTAATTAGCCGTGGGCAGAGGCAAGAACTCTGGCAACTGTGCATGAGGGCACATGGACATAGTGTGTCCTTATAACAAAGGTCATGTCGCAGACTCGCAGTGTCTTATTGAAGACCCTTACTAAACATTTGACTGTTAACTTAATTAGACTAAAGATGCTGGAAGTGTTTTCAGGGAAGGTCACACTTTAAAAATCCTTATTACCTGACAGATATCACGGAATTCTCACAGCCGTCTTTGTAGCAGCCTTGGCTCAGTAAAACGCAAAATATGTGAAAGGCAGTAGACGGGGGAAAATAGAATTGATCAATAGACTTTTTAGCCAATCAAAAAAATCTCTGCCTGTGAATAATGAAAAATATTTTGGGGGATTGCAAAATAAGTGTGTTTTTCTGACTATTTCGAGAGACTACACGAATGTAAATACTATACCGAATTGTCCAGCTATTGATGGAAATTCCCTCCCCCCTAGAGACTTTGTCCCCTCCATGTACAGTGTTAATGTGAAGTCCAGTCTCTCATAAGCCAAGATAAACATGTCTAACATACTATTTCTGTGCTCTTTGTCTGTTCCCTCTTTTTCCCATGTCTAAGTTTCATTCTCTTTTAACAAGATCATCAGCAATACACTCATTTTTGGTTGTTACTCTGCGTAGTGAGGAAAATGTAAAAACCCTCACTATGCTAATAAATAAGGACATAGCCCTAAAGTGCAGCAAGATTACCATTTAAAACTTGCTAATGATAAACATTATATTCATTACTCTGCATGACAAAGCCCTAAGAGGACACAGACGGATTGCTCATGTTTTTGACAGCCCCCCATCAGGATGAAACACTCAATGCTAATACATCAATAACAGGGATCCAAATGTAATCTAGTGTTTATAGTGCAAGACCGGTTTGTGCCCATGTGATTAGAGGCCAGTTATAGATTCACTCTAATAATAATTAAAGCAAGTAAGAGATGATAAGGCTACTTCAGTGAACTCAAATAAATTGATTACCACCACTGAGATGTCTTAGGGTCCTAATTTATCTCGCTTCTTTATTGACATCCTTAGTGCCAAATCTGTAATATGATTTTTTTTTTTTGCTTTCAATATGGGATGTACTAAATCATCTGGCCTATTTTAACCTCTAAAAACAAATCACCAGACTTGCCTTTTGCAAAGGAATCCAAATGGTTGATTCCATCTAAATTATGAGTAAAGGAGTAGCACCATATAAAATCATCCACGAAAAACAGTTGTCTCCAAATAGGATCCAGCGTCCAGAGTCGAGATTCCCATATATGGAACTTCATCTGTAGGCATAGCCAGATCAGCGTGGTGTAGGTTGCTTACTTCAAAGCAATGCGTTTAGCTCTGTTTACATTTGTGCATGTCTTCCCATTAATCAGCTTAAAATAAGCACACGTAAGGGAGCTTTTCCATTTCAAGATCTTGGAGCAAATTCCGAGCTGTTTATCTTTGACTTGAGTAAATCTGTTATCATTACATCCTCCCTGTCATGGAAAATATCTGGGGTTCAGGCCACCTTGTCAAGTATGTGATCATACCAATAAATGATCTGAGGCTGAGTGCCAGAAGTGTCAGAAGAGGAGGAGATTGGTGAGGAGAGCCTGTTCTCTGCCAGAAGCCCTAGCGATGGAGCTCAAGCTCAAGTTGAGCATTGCAACAGTTATGGAAATGTAATTAGTCACCCAAATGAGCAGTTCTGGAACTCCAAGACATTCTGTGGCATGCCTCTACACAGATTAAGCAGATCCGACTTGTGGAAAGCTTCTACTTAGCTCATTCACTCCAAACCAGATGCTTTTTCATTCAGTTAAAACTTCAAGGACCACATTTGTCAAAGCCTTTATTGTGTGTCAAAGGTCTGTTATTGGAGGAACTTAATCACCTCAAGTAATAAAAGTATCTCTTACTCTCTTCTGATCCAGCTAAATAGTTTTGCATGCCACTTTCCACTTAAGGTGGATTTGAGGTGGAAATGCATGCTACTGCAAGAACCTATCAATAAAATAATAATACACAGTAAAGCTGACCATATCAATGTACTTCCTTAAATCACACTTTTGCCATATGCAATGGGTACAACAATGTCAAAGCCACAGTTTAAGGAGATCTGGGAGTAGCCGCTATATAAAAAACAATTTATTAATGTGAGATTCTGAAGTAAACTGAGCAAAATGGAAACATTAGAGTGAGCAAAGCTAGTGGGGAAATGAGAGGGTGAAAAGAAAGCAGGAGGTCTGCAAAAAGAAAAAACTTACAGCCAACAGATACATCAAAGGGGATAAACATATTGTGGGAAATAAAGAACATAGATTGAGAAGATAAAATCATCTGGATTGCTTGGAGACTTTGTTGAATTTATCATTTTTAATTACGCTATTTAGGGCTCAGCAGTAAAGATTTGTCAGCATGCCTGGTCAGGCTATAAAATTTTCAATTTTCTTTACATAAGAAATGTATAATAATAGCAGGAAATTCTACAGTTAATTATTATACAAAAAAAAATGCCATCAGCCAGCTAGATAATTTACTTATTTGACACGTTAAAAATGACAAGCAGAATTTGCAACCATCTGCCATATGTCATAGAAAACTAAATGTTTAACTTAAGCCATAAAATCCATTTACACAATTTTAAAAAATGTATAGCGCTAACCCAATAGAACAAGTGACATTTCGGTCATCTGACCCAAAACTAACTCAAGGCAAGTGGGCCATCCTTAGTGTTGAACACTAACTAGGGTTTTCAACAACACAAGATTATGTTGATTCCCCTTTGAATTGTGAAATAAAAATCTGCCATCCATGATATTTTTGGTCATTTTGCACCCCAATGCAACACATTCTAACTGAATAGTTAAAAGAAAAAAATGCACTCACGAAATCTCATCGTTCTGGAACTCCAAGACGCCATGAGTATCTTCAAAGTCCTCTCCTCCACCTTTTGCTGTGCCTTCAGTTGTTTTATAGGGGATTACCACTACTCCACGGGCTCCAGAGGTACGTGCCACCTTCACCTCCATCATACCAATGCTTTCACTGACATGAACCATTGGTTCCTCAAATGTGAAGATGCCAGCATGGTCATCATCAAAGATAGTCACAGTAGCTGTTGAAGGAAGGCCAAGACCTGCAAATGAGTCCACATGATTGGAGCCTGGGTTCCCATTGTCGGTTCCTTCAGACATGACCTTGACGTTGCTGAGATGAACCAGGAAGTGTTCGTCTTCTTCAAAAATGTCATCGTCAATGATGTCCACTCTTATCTCCTTTTCAGTTTCACCTGGTTTGAAGACTATAACACCCTCTGTGAACTGGTAATCAGAGCCTGCGTTGGCAGTGCCGTCCTCTGTGCGGTACTCCACCGACACAGTGCTAGTTAAGTCGCCGCCACGTCGTACCACATTCAAGGCCACAGTTCCACAGTTCTCCAGACATTGATATGTGCCCGGGTCAAAGAAGATCTTGGAGGAAATATCATTATCCGAGACTTCTGAGCGAAGTTCATGGATGCCGAGTGCTTTCCTGGCTTGGTCTGCAGCATGTTTTTTTAGTATATTACCCGCACCAGTCATAAGTCTAGTGGCCTGGCAGCGATAGAACGCACGGCTCTTCTGCTGCTGGCTGAGGACGTGGTAGTTGGCGAGCTCAACCAGCTGCTCCATCTCTTTTTCCGGATGTTTCTGTTTCATCTCCTTTAATATCCTTGCCATTTCTCTTCTGGCCTCATCCTCATCCATGTCTTTATCTTCAATATCCACCGTTCCGTCTAAAAACTCCTCGCCGTGAGAGTTAAGCATCCCGCCGTCCATTTCGATATCTGCCTTTGACTGAAGCTCCGGCTCACCTTCGGTCTCGATGATCATCCCCCTTTGTTTTCCGACTCTGTAACGCTTGTACACATACTTGTAGAATAGAAGTCTGCGGTCTGCAACCCAAGCAAAAAGGACACAAATTGGAAAGAAGAAAAGAGTAAGCAGTCCCTCCCAGACTTCCACGATACCTGGGGAAATCACCGCCAAGATCAGATAAAGCCATGTATATGCAAAGATACTCCAAGAGGCGGTGACAAAAAACACCCGCAGGTGCTTGACCTTCCGATGCTCTCCTTCTGGTATCACAGAGACACAGAGACCGATGATGACAAACATATTAAAAGCTGCACTTCCAACAATGGTGTTTGGGCCCAGCTCGCCTGCATCAAAGTTGTGTCCACAAACTTCTACCACGGAGAGCAGAATCTCTGGGGCTGATGAACCCAGAGCCATGAGAGTAAGATTCGAGACGGTTTCATTCCAAATACGAACAGTAGTGGTTGTGGTTTCTCCGTTTGGCTTCTTGATGGTGATCTCTTTCTCCTGGGATGTGATGACCTCAATGGAAGCCATAAAGCGGTCTGCAATGATGGATACCCCCAGGAACATGTAGAACAAACCAACAAAGTACACAGTGGCTCTGGCCAACTTATCCCCAAAAGATGGGTTCTCCGGCATCCATATTGGCAAGATCACTCCCTCTTTGCACTCAAAACTACCACCACATGTCTCGTGTGAAGAAGTTTCGTTAGGAGAAGTATCTACATCTAAGCTTGATTTAGTGCCGCCAGCAGTGGCTGGCATAAGCTCATAAGAGAAAACTAAGAGGAAGATGCTGAGGTTTAGAGCGAGAGAAAAACTGTATGAAGTCCCAGATTGGCCCATGTTCCTAGTGAGGTATTTTGTTCCTGCTCTCCCGTAGCCTGTGAAGGAAGAAAAAGTTCAGAGAATTGTTAAGAATGATACAACAGCAAAAATGGTTGACCAGAATAAAAAAAAAAACTAAACAACAGTTAGTTCTGATGCTCAAATTCGATTGGCTGAGCAAAGTTCAGAGCGAGCTGATATTTACAGTATACAACAGCATTGGGAAGTTTCACCATTTGTATACATGCTTGTTCACAACATTCCAGACCTGAGTATGCGAGCAGCGCTGAGTGTAAGCGGAGTTTGCCTGAAGGGAGAAACGGTTTTTGTTTTAAAGTCAGAACATCAGTGTTTTCTCTCGCTTCATGTTCACTCGGAATGGGGAAAACACAGCGAGGAAATGGAAAACCTGGAAAAGAGTTGGCCAAGAATGATTGCAGAAAGTGTTGAGTGGGGGAGTGTAACCTCTGTCACTCAACTCCACTTATATGTTCCAGACCGGTTTTTAGACTGCAAGCTGCTTGGTTACACTAATGTTTGATCTAACCATTATCTTTGGTAGAGAAGAAATATACAATCTAATTGGTAATTTTTTGTCTGAAATATACTACAAAACTGTATTATAAAACCAATAACGTGTTGTGCTTTAGTACTGAATATCAGTGAAGCTGAGATTACCTGTGGCCTGTACTCTTTTTTTTTTTTTTTTATTTAAATGAGTAGTAAGAATAGAGTGTCTGTTAATAATTTTTATTTTATTTTAAAAGCTTTGATGATGGTGTAGGCAGATATAATTCAAACAATACACACATTTACACAACAGCTGTTTTGCATCAAACTTAAAGATTTTTAATTTTATGCATATTAAGCTTTATCTTATTATAACCCTAAAGGATGAAAAACAGCTTAATCCAGCCTAAGATGATATGTTGGTCTTAGTTGGTCACCCATCCTGGTCAAGATGGTCTGTTGGCTAGGTTTATGGATTTTTTTAGCAGGTCAGACTGGGAGACCAGTTTGCTGACCAGCTAAACCTGAACACCAGCTTGGCCAGGATGTGGGACCATCTCAAACCAGTACACCATCTCAGGTAAATAAGTAAGTAAATAACAAAAAAAGGTTTACATAAATGAGCAATAGACTACAGAAAGTGCTTTAGTATTACAGGGGGTTTCTGAAAGGAAAGATGTGCAAAAGATCTGATTAACTGGGTTTGAACTTAATGCTCTAGACATTTTCATCTCATCTCTGTGTGCTCAAGAAAAAACTAATTACTACGAATTTACATTCTCCCTTTTCATCCACAATACTATAAAACACATTCACAATATTTACATCCACATGCAGACAGTGTGAAACACTATAACACTACTATAGTAAACATAGTAAAGTCCAAATACATTAAGATGTACCTTTTAAAGCGAAATGCTGTGGTGATGTGAAAGACGCCACATGTAGTTACAGCTGTGGTATTTTGACGCTCGGAGATTCCGACCAAACAACCAGTCAACCGGACCGTTTACCGGCAGCGCTCATTTGCAAAATACCGCGACCGTTCACTCTCATCCTCCAGTAGTTGAATCATTCCGGTAACGAGAGCTGTGTGTGTGACACGCGATTCATTTGGATTTGGAGCTGCACAGGGAGAGTGTGCGGAGGAGAGTTGTAGGCTACTTTTCCTAAGTGCTGCAAGCATATTTTCCGCTTTCCGTATACGGATTCTCATTTCTGATCGGAGGAGGGGAGACTGTGTTCGGATGGCTCGAAAGTGCAGTGGCTTCGTGCCAGACCCCCATGAGCTGATAACACTGACAGCACACACAACGCAATACTATATCTATAATAAAAGATAAGTCAGAAATTAGTCTACATGTTCTAATAAGAAGCAACATTTGTCCCCTTGATTTGATTTTCAGAGGCATATTTTAACATAGTTGATTAATTACCATATATATTGAAATAATTGTATAGTCTACTGAGAATTCAACACCTATCAAATTAAATGTTAAACGTTAAATAAATAAAAACACAATTCATTACCTATCAAATGAAACCAACGTTAAATACATAAATAAAAACACACTTAACAATATTAATCGTTAGGCTAAATAAAAATCAACATTTTATGTGATACAATGTATAATTTCACATTTTCTGAATAAAGAATCAACAGTGCAAAAGGTGTTGGTTGATTAGTAGGGCGCTGCTATTCATGGGTTTCAGAGGTTTCAGCCACGTGACTTTCTTGTCGCGGCCGCCGTCTTTAGGACCTTTGCGTAGCCCCAAGGGGGTAATCCAGCACCCAGAAAGCACAGAAAGCATACCTTCCATAGGGGCAGCCATTGCTAACCAAGCCATCACCTGCTGTTAGCGTTCCATTGACTCCCATTCATTTTAAGGTCACTTTGACAGCTAATAACTACAACTTTATATATATATATATATATATATATATATATATATATATATATATATATATATATATATATATATATATATATATATATATATATATATGCTAAATTAAAATATTGCTTTTTAGCTGCCAAGACAACACTTCTGTTTCATTTAGTTTAACTTTATGTAGCCTAGGCCTAACATTACTCAAGAAACTAAAACTACTTTTTACCAATAACGTTAGCCTATGGAGAAACTTGAGCAATACGACTGTAGCACTCAGCTCCGTTTTTACAATGCTTTAATTCATTTTCTCAACAAAAAAATCTTAATAATCAAATTTCACATCCAATCACAGTGTCAAATTCTATAAATATAGAATATCTTAGTATTATACTTTTAGTAATATATATAAATAATATAATATGCCATTTGTCTGATCATATATAATCAGAGATTTTGTAAGATGTTTTATGCTGCAATATTTACTTTAGGATGCATGTGCAGTTAACATTTAAAAGAAATGTATCAGTACTGAGCCATGCTATGCTGCTCCCTTACTGTGTTCGTCACTCCTACTGCGGAAAAGACACTTTTGTGCCCTATCTTGAGTCAGTGGTATGCCATGCCAGGTCACATTTGCCAGTGACGTGATATCTGTCGTGATGTGTCTCCCTGCGTTAGACCAATATGACCTGAAGGGCGTCCATTAATTTGAATCATGTTTCTTATTGTGCCTTGCCGATGGCTCCCTAGACGGAAGCAATGCAGAAGCAAAGCAATAGAAATGCAAATATATGCATGCATACAGTGTAGAGGTTGTCTTACATATGTACTGTGTGTAATTGATTTTGTGGGTTGACTTACACTGACACATATTTTGGGTAAATTCACACATGCAAGATTACATTCTGCACCATCCAATGTGTCTGAGCGCAAAAGAGAATTGATGTATACCAGCTAGATCAGTACACATGATGAATTGGAACAACGATGACCACCAAAAACATGCATGTGTCATATGAAGTTTTTCTTGCTTGAGAAGCCGTTTTACTTGGATACGTCACAATAGTGAAGAAAAGACAATCGCAACTTTCATTCCATGCCAATTTTAAAGCTTTACCTAAATAGCACATTTCCCAGAAGTACAGAAGAACAATTCATTACATGTATTGGTAGAAAGATGCCAATGATTACTTTGCATTTCACCTCAGCACATTTCAAAATGTGTCCTTTTGCAGAAGCAAACACAAAATGCCCGAATGCAGTTTGCCGTGAACTTTACATCTTGAGGCTTTTGCTGTTGTGGGCAGCTTTCACCTCGCATAGCTCCACAGCTGTGCACAGCTGAGGAGGGGAGGCCTTGAGACGGAGTGAGCTCACCATTGACTCAGTGAGGTGTGTTATTCTCTCTGTAAGATGACTTATTTGTGCTTGCAGTTCCACAGACATGCCTGACCTAGCAAACAAAACCTTTCCTCCGTAAAACAAATAAATAAGCAACAGCATGTTGTCATTTGCTCACAGGCAGTCTGTCAATGTACTGTAGTCATGTCATGGAAGAGCTAGACTGTTCCCAACTTTCTCACCTCATTGACATGAGGTCAGAACTGGCATGGATGAGCTGTAGCAATTTACTGGGCTGAAAGTCTAAGGGTGGATTGCACCAACAAGAGCAAATTTAGAGCTAAACTAGGAATTGTTGATCTAGAGATAGCTTTACTAAGTTTTGGTAGAAATTCCCTGAATCTATACAACAGCTGCGATGATGATGCATCCTGCTGTTTTTTCCTTTCTCACTCACTTTTTCTCTGTTTGCCTTGGCTAAGCAACTCGCAGGCCCTTAAATGCAAAGTCAGCTCAAATGAAGTTTGAATCAAAATATTGTCACCGCTAAAATAATATAACTTCCAAGCAGCGATAATGATCTTTTTGTTGTTGCCAATAACGAGTAAAGTGAGAAAATGTATAAGCTGTATATACATAATTTCCCCGTAGGTGACTGAATAAAATGCCCATTTATTGGTAAAACTATACCATCTCTTCAGATTCTATTCCTCATATTTGCATTTTTGGAGGTTAATGTGAGAAATAATCAACATGTGTCGCCACATGGAGTTCTGAAGAAACACATTTAGATATCCTTGATAAACCTCTGACGGTAAATTTTCCATTGAACTAAAACATCTGATTTACATTAGCGAGCATCAGATTATCATCTTATAATTCAATTCAAACCACGCATTATATTCCAGTTCCAAAAAAAAGTTATGGCCAGATGGCAAGTAACATTTTATTTACAAACAGCCAGATTTGACTCTCATTTAGCACTTGGTGACTGATGACATTTTTTTCTTCTTCAAATAATTCTTTCTACAAGAAAATAAATCAATGGCATCAGAAAATGTGCCTGCTTCTTTTTTTGTTGTTAAAACAGTAGCAATGATGTAGCGTAAGCAGTCAGACATTTGACCATATAGAACATTTCACTCAGCAACAATCAAAATAAACCATTATGATCCCACTGCAACTAATGCCAAAACAGAGAAACATATTAATTAATGCAAATTATGTCACTTTAACGGTCGTTAAGCCATCTAATAAGTCATTCATCCAATAACATAATGGCTTTCAATGCAACTCTGCCTACCTAAGATCCTTGAAGCAATCAATCCCATATGGACTCACCTCCGTATTCCCTGTGGTGCTGTGAGAGACTGTCTAGGGAGAGGAGCGGTGGCCGATAACCTGTCTAAATTTAACAGAAACAGGCATTGTTTCTGGCCCGTCGGGCCCAGTGAGCGCCTCTAAACATGGACAGCATAGTTGGGTTGTTGCTTATCATTCTCCTCTCCCTCAGCCACTTCCATACAAGGCTGTGCTCGGAGCCTGTCACTTGCTACCCTGTCTGTGAAGCTCTCCTATCTGCCAGCTTCTTGTCGTTAACAGACACGTGCGAGATAAAGGGGCTCCGCTGGCAGGTAGCGTTCTTCTCCCCCTGTACGTGTGGGCATAGTATATGTGTCTGTGAGTAAGTGTGTGTGTGTGTGTGTGTGTGTGTGTGTGTGTGTGTGTGTGTGTGTGTGGGGGGGTGCAACGAAGGCAGAAATGCGCTGAGGATGTAAGAAGCACTCCTGGTCATTTTCTACAGTTCCCAGGACCCCGGTTGTGACATCTTCTGGTCCAGTGAGACATCCTGAAAGGTTTAGAGAAGCTGGCTTACATTCAGTGTTATTTTAGTATCATTGAGATACTATTATAGTTTTTATTATTATTTTTATATATTTTCTGTTTTCATTTTCATTCTGCTTAATTTTAAAGTTTTAGTAATTTTGTTGTAGTTTTGTTTTGTTATAGTTTTTATTAATTTAAAGAAATTTTGCCTTGTCAACTAGCTGAAATAAAATATTTGATTCTTTATTTTATTTCAAGTAACTCACCTTTTTAAGGTTTTAGTTTTAGTTAACTATAATAACCCTGCTTGCATCCTTGAGTTGGAACGAGACCAGATGAAACTCACATATTGGAGGCGAGAGGCACATACGTTATGAAATGAGACAACAAAAGTCAATGGTTATTTCGATGGTCCTCTTTAGACATACTAATTTTGCAACATGTCAACTCACTTCTCAAAGGGATAGTTCGCCTAAAAATGAAAATTAGCCCTCACCCTCAAGCCATTCTAGGTGCATATGACATTCTTCTTTCAGATGAATACAATCAAAGTTATATAAAAAAATGACCTGGCTCTTCCAAGCTTTATAATGGCAGCGAATGGCTGATTCTGTTTTGTAGTCTATAAAAGTGCATCCATCCATCATAAAAGTATGGCTCCGGGGTGTTAATAAAGGCCTTCTGAAGCGTAAAAGATATTTTTGTGTAAGAAAAATATCCATATTTAAAACTTTACAAACTAACTGTTGTACGTGCGTTCACGAGAGACTGGCGATCCAGCGTAGGACGCAGGCGTAGCGCAAGTTCTGTTGATAAACGTGGAAGCGCAGAGGATAGAGCAAAACAAAACTTGGTTCTCGCAAGAACTAACATATTCTCCCCGGAGCCGTGTGGAGCAGTTTTATGATGGATGGATGCACTTTTATGGACTTCAAAACAGAAACAGCCATTCACTGCCATTATAAAGCTTGGAAGAGCCGGCACATTTTTTAATATAACTTAGATTGTATTCATCTGAAAGAAAAATGTCATATACACCTAAGATGACTTGAGGGTGAGTAAATCATTGGCTAATTTTCATTTTTGGGTGAACTATCCCTTTAATGTCTGCTAACATTTTATTTTGATGGTCCCTCAACAGACATTTTACTGACTATAAGTAACTTTACTGCTATATGTAAACCTATTCTACTAACCCGAACCCTAACACCTAACCCTAAACTAACAGTCTACTAATACTCTAATGAGAGTTAGTTGACATGTAGTTGCAAATGTACTTATAGTTAGTAGAATGTCTAAAGTGGACAATCAAAAATAAAGTGAAGTCATTATTACCGTCACTAAATTTGGTATCAGTATTTCCTGCCTCCAAATCAGTTCATTTACATTCAACATCTCATGGCATGAGTTTAGTTGCATGAGGGCAAAGTGATATAACACTTTTGGCCGCTTTAGACGTATTGCGTTTTGACATCTGTCTAACTGGGCTCTATGAGAAGGGCAAATAAAAAGCACATGGACTTGCAAGCACATGAATCATGACCGTGTTTGCCTAAAATGCAACATCCTATAAACATCAACGGAGCAATGTTACATTTCAGTATGCGACAAATGCAGGAAAAGAATATTTGACTTCATAATCTCTGGTTTTGAATTTGTTAAGGGATTTTGACAGTGTCTTTAATGCTATTCCTGCCCTTTATCACAATCAAGTGATAAAGTGCACTTAGGCAAGTACTTTGTTGCTATTTTTATAATGACTTGCTGACACTTTGAATTCAGTTAATTTTTCTCCTCGATGGTATTTATTTACATTTTTACATTATTAAAGGACAAGATGTCTTGTAATGACATTTAAATAAATTGTATGGGAAAAAATGCAATTAAATAAGTAAATTAACTTTTTGACAACCTCATTTTACTCTGAACATTGAATTGGAATCACTTTTGTATTCAATTTTGTATAAAATACATGTTTTTAGCTTTACGAATCATAAAACGAATCATTTCTGTTTCTGCATTCAGCCTATGGGGACTTGAACGAACGACTCGAACCCGCAGACTCGAGAGATGAACTAATCAATTCTGTTTCCGGTGACTTCATGCTTTGCATATGAGGCTGTCACGGCCCAGATCAGACATGATGACGGAACGGCTCGAACCCGAAGACACGAGAGGTGAACTAATCTTTCCAGGGAGGGAACAGACGTGATTAAATGTGAAGTGATTTGGATCGGGAGGTGAGGTGAACTAACAGACTGTATACATAGCCTGATTAAGCATAGCCATAGCCCAGCTAAGCAATTCATCATTTCTTTCTCAAAGTTTGGCCATGGCTACATTAGCTTATAGTTTATTTTTTTTAATTCCAAAAGTACTAAATGTGTTGGAAAATGTAATGTGTATCATTTTAATTAGATTCTGCTGAAATGAACGAAATTACTTGGAAAAAAAGATTAGTTCATTTTGCTGAACGAGATTCAAAGATCCAAGTCAGTAAAATGATCCGAACTTCCCACTACTACATTGGTCTGGGGAGTCTGCTCTGCACTTTCTACTGCACAAGAGGCGTGATCAACGAGCATAATTCAAATGAATCTGTAAGCAATTGGATAGTCCTTCAACCAATCAGACCACAAGAGGCGTGATCAACGGGCAATGACCCATCGCTTCTCTATCGTCATCGTGTTAAACGCACCAGTCAGTCTGTGATTGGTTCCCGCAAAAGTGTAACAGAAGCAGTAGAAATGAATGTACAGGTTTCCAGACTAAGCTCCAGGCCGAAATCAAATTGCTGGCAGATCAGGCTGGGTTTACCCAGGCTAATATATGATTAATTATTTTAATTATTACATTTGTTTGTTTACAATTTATGCTAATTATGGACTACAAGCTGATAAAAAAATACATTCATAATAAATAAATGCATATCATATGAGTGAAGGAAACAATGGGGTTTTAGACACCTGTCAAATTTGAATATTTTTCAAAAGTCAAGAGACTTATTTTTATAATGATCCAAAAACACCAGGGCTCTGTCCCTATGTTAACAGAGATTACATGTTCAATGTATCGCCTTACAACTGAGCTGTATATGCCAGCGATACGGATGAACGAATCAAAGCTCATATTACACTACAAAGAGAAGACATGTACACTCACCTAAAGGATTATTAGGAACACCTGTTCAATTTCTCATTAATGCAATTATCTAATCAACCAATCACATGGCAGTTGCTTCAATGCATTTAGGGGTGTGGTCCTGGTCAAGACAATCTCCTGAACTCCAAACTGAATGTCAGAATGAGAAAGAAAGGTGATTTAAGCAATTTGAGCGTGGCATGGTTGTTGGTGCCAGACGGGCTGGTCTGAGTATTTCACAATCTGCTCAGTTACTGGGATTTTCACACACAACCATTTCTAGGGTTTACAAAGAATGGTGTGAAAAGGGAAAAACATCCAGTATGCGGCAGTCCTGTGGGCGAAAATGCCTTTTTGATGCTAGAGGTCAGAGGAGAATGGGCCGACTGATTCAAGCTGATAGAAGAGCAACTTTGACTGAAATAACCACTCGTTACAACCGAGGTATCCAGCAAAGCATTTTTGAAGCCACAACACGCACAACCTTGAGGCGGATGGGCTACAACAGCAGAAGATCCCACCGGCTACCACTCATCTCCACTACAAATAGGAAAAAGAGGCTATAATTTGCACAAGCTCACCAAAATTGGACAGTTGAAGACTGGAAAAATGTTGCCTGGTCTAATGAGTCTCGATTTCTGTTGAAACATTCAGATGGTAGAGTCAGAATTTGGCGTAAACAGAATGAGAACATGGATCCATCATGCCTTGTTACCACTGTGCAGGCTGGTGGTGGTGGTGTAATGGTGTGGGGGATGTTTTCTTGGCACACTTTAGGCCCCTTAGTGCCAATTGGGCATCGTTTAAATGCCACGGCCTACCTGAGCATTGTTTCTGGCCATGTCCATCCCTTTATGACCAGCATGTACCCATTCTCTGATGGCTACTTCCAGCAGGATAATGCACCATGTCACAAAGCTCAAATCATTTCAAATTGGTTTCTTGAACATGACAATGAGTTCACTGTACTAAAATGGCCCCCACAGTCACCAGATCTCAACCCAATAGAGCATCTTTGGGATGTGGTGGAACGGGAGTTTCGTGCCCTGGATGTGCATCCCACAAATCTCCATCAACTGCAAGATGCTATCCTATCAATATGGGCCAACATTTCTAAAGAATGCTTTCAGCACCTTGTTGAATCAATGCCACGAAGAATTAAGGCAGTTCTGAAGGCAAAAGGGGGTCAAACACAGTATTAGTATGGTGTTCCTAATAATCCTTTAGGTGAGTGTATAGTCTTCATATCTCTTCGATCATCTTTACATAACATTGATGCCACATTATCAAATTAAGTACGACACATTCCCCTTGTCATTTTGCTGTTTGACATGATTTATCCATAGATCTGTCGTCATGTGAGATATATGACTGTTTTCCAGAAGCGTAGCCCAGTCCGAGGTCCATTTCAAACTGCCTGAAGGTACCCAGTGCTTTATTTAAGGCATATTATGATGATTCATGATGCCCAGTCCTCCTATGCCATATCCTACAGTCTCATGTATACGAACATATGAAGTGACTAACTTGCAAAGTCATATGATTTGGCTTGTATGACACTAGCAACCATAGACTGCTAATCTGAGATTAACTCAGCTGTCAGCACCCTTAAAAACTGTGCTTATGGGATCTTTCTTCAAGTTTGCTGAAAACAGCAGTAATGAATCATCTTCTTATGAGTCATTAAACAACTTTGAAGTTTGTTAGATTAAGTATTATCCTTTCTGTAGTCAGCGGCTGACGCGGTCATCGTCGGCATATAGGGCGGATTGTCACAAACACGTGCTCCATTTTATTCATCTCTAACTCAAACATTTTCTGTTCCAGTTAAAGTGTCCTCATATGATGTTTGTGTTACATAAGTGAACTTCCATCCTGAAACTTGTAGTGAAGCGTAGATAAAATCCTGTTACATATGAGCCAAATCTGAGGCAAATAAATATGATGCCATTTTTCTTTATATTTTTTTCTTTTGCCTCTGAGAGGGGCCTATAGAGCTTCTAAAAGAAAAGATTGGTTGAAAACACAGGGAAAATAGGCAGTAAGTATTGTAATATTTCCAAATAGTGGCTTGTCTAATGTTAGGAAATGGGTCACTTACATGTGATAATCTCTTTTATGTCACTCTTACTTCTCACAAAACGAGTGTAGAAGATTTCAGTTCTTCGCCAGTGGACTGAAATGACAGAAACTGCAGCTGTGCATTTGGGTGGTGGAAGAGGAATCATCTGAGATTGACAAGGAACATAGAGTTCCTTGTAAGAAGAATATTTGCATAATCTCAGTGACAGAAAACGATCTGAATTTCTGTCAGAAAATGTTCTGTTGTGATTGCCCTCATTGTTTTAGTTTGAAGTCACAGAGGCCCTAATGCTGTATGTGTAAAATAATATTAATTGACAGACAGCAACATTAACCTCTTATTTTACACTTGAGGGGCCCTATCATACACCCGGCGCAATGCGATGCCAGGCGCGACGCAAGTGTTTTTTGCTAGTTTCAGCCTGATGCAGTTATTATTTTCATGTCCAGTGCCACGTTGTTTAAATAGCAAATGCACTCGCGCCCATATGTTCGTCCATGGGTGTGCTGGTCTGAAAACAAGGTGTGTTCAGGCGCATTGTTGGCACGTTGCTATTTTGAGGCAACTGAAATAGACTACACCATTGACCAACAAAAACCTGGTGTAAAGTCAATAGCGCAGTATTTTTTGTATTATTTAATGGGCGCGTTAGTAATATGCGCCTATAGGCGGGTGCACAACATGTGTACACTCTGCTTATTACACACAGGGAAGTGCAGGAACACACAAACATTTTTAAATACATATAAAAAAGGAATCCTCTCTGGAGAAGTGTTCAACTTTTCTGCTCGCAAATTCCACCATGTAAACAGCGAATCTGCCATGGTGCAAGCGCAACTGGCTTTTAAAGGGAATGGAAGACTCTGATTGGTTTATTGCACGTTACGCCCAAAACACACTCATGACTCGTTAAGAGACTATAGGTACAACCCTTTTGGACCATATGCCTGGCGCGCCGACTGTTTTTATCATCGTTAAACTATCAAAAGTGGATTTGGACACGCCCTAAGTGCACCTGCGCCATGCACTTCAGACCATGCACTCAGATCATTAAAATAGGGCCCAAAGTATTTTAGTTCCTTTGAACTAAACCCATTGTGATGTTACTGAAGCTGTATCCCTGTGTTGAATTTGTTCCTGGCAAAACAACATTGTAGAAATATACACTAAAATAAATTAGAATAAACAACTAGAAAAATTCAGCTTTGCCATTGTGGAAATTTCTTGAGTCAGGAGTTCCAGGTGTCAAAAGAGAAGACTTTATTGTTTCAAGCAACAAAGCCAAGATGCCAGTTAATCATTTAACAATCTCACTCACAATTTATACAATCTCTTTAAACTAGTTTACCCTTTGCTCAACCAATGGTCATTCGTTGGGTTATCATTCATTTTTATTAGCTCATACTCTTCCTGCTCTTAAACTTACACATCTCAACATCAAAAGGATATCCTTATCATTCATTTTTGTATTTGACGCTCAGAGCTATAGAGGGAGACACAGTGCACTCTGAAGCCTCTTTTGAGTTTTACATTGTATACTGAGAAATGAAACATTTCCTATGTTTAATAATTTATATACTTATACAGAAATATACTAAACCATCTCAGCAATACATGGCATTTTAATAGAAATTTACATTATAATAGAAAACAGTTTTTAGTTTGTATTAATATTTTACAATATTACTGTTTTTACTTTAATTTTGATCAAATAAATGCAGCCTTGAGCAATTCAAGTATGCCGTATACTGTATAAAATGGACTTTGAGACCCCAAACAGACATGTTAAATTAGAATTAGATGCTTTGTTTAAGCTGAACATAGAACAGATTTGTACATTTTACCATAAAATTGGGTGTTTTCATCCTCTGAATCTGTTGTGAAACTGTAAAAATCTCTGTGTGTCTTCACTTAGAACACATACAATATAACATTGACCTGAAGGTCATAATAATCCGCAAAAAAAAAAAAAAAAAAAAACATATCCAAAATAATTTTATTTAAATTTCCTAAAGGTAAATTCTTCTTCCAAAAGATATAATTAAAAAGACCTGTCCTGCTGCTAGATTATTATGTTTTTATAATAAAACCGGAATGATTCTTGTAGACAGAAAGGCCCCTAAGGCCGAAAAACATGTGTGCTTCTTGCCAACTAATACTGAGGTGAGTCAGAGACAGTTTGCTACCTTTTGAGTTCTTTCGTCTGAACACCCTAAAAAGAGATTTCATGTGACAAATAAAAACTGAATTCCCCCATTTCATCTATGTGCATATTAATATTTCAATCAATAGCCGTGAATATGTTTTTTTGGCGTTCAGCATTGCATTCTTTACTGTTAGTGTTGATGTAAAATGCAATGAACAGTGCTCCTCTGATTAAAAATATTCCCACCATAATGTACCAGCCAGAAAATGTCCACATGTCTGATTAAAGCTGGGGACACATCTAAAGTCTTATCCTTGTTGAAGTTCCACTAGATCAACTATTTTTAACCACAGTTTCAAAGCGTCGAGGTCTGGGTGACAGAGAATCAGGTTCTGAAGTATCAACGAGATTGCAGGGACACTCACACCTTTCAAAGCTATTTTTTTCTTTGTTCATCTACTTTCCCAGCCAGATATCCTCTTGTGCAATGATGTCAGTGAAAATGGCATTTTGTGTAGTGTCAGCTATTTTTTTTGTGAATAGTGGGCTGTGGTTGTTAAATTTTTTTATTTAGTAGTAGTATTATTGATGCAAAAGAAAAAACAAAGAGTTAAGAGTTTTTTAACAGTTAACAAGGACTGCTGTAAAAATGAAAGATCCTGGTGGAATCTTTTGGAGTTCTTCACTTTGCCACACTGACGGAACCCTCTGTAGAACCTCTAGGAACCCTTTCAAAAGTGTCGGTTCTCTGAGGAAGCACCCAGGTTTCATGAGGAACACTTATATAAAGCACACATTTGAACTACTTTGGGTGCCTCCAGAGGGGTATTCCAGAAAGCAAGTTATGTGCCATAACTGGGTATGTTTCAGAGTAAGTAAGGGGATAACCTCAACTTTCTGTTCCAAAAACGGAGATAACTTTCAGGATATAGCCATAGCAACTCCGGAGCAGGTTATGTTCCAGGGTTAGTTTGCTTAAGAGGTTCAGATGCATGTTATATAATATAACTAAATATGTTATATAGTTACAGTTACATAATATACAATATTATACATTAATTCTATTTTAAGATTCAAGATTCAAGATTCAAGAGATTCAAGAGTTTTATTTGTCACATACACAGTTATATACAGAATATACAACCGGCAGTGAAATGTAAACAGGTCCGCTCCATGGACAGTGCAAATTCACAGTTAAAAACACAAGGAAGAAATTATAATAGAAATAGGATATAAAAAAAGTACTCTCTATATATATATATATGTCTATATCTGTAGAATTATAAATAATCAAGTCAAGAGAAAAAAAAAGGTAACAAATAAGGATAAAGTGGAATAAAATAATTGAAGTAGACTTTGCAGTGAGTAAACTGTAGACTTATAAATATGTGGTTAACAAATGTATAAAGAGTATAAGGTGCAAACAGGTTTATGACAGGTTGTTACACAGTAACAACGAGAACAGAAAGTGCAGTGCAATGTCAGTGTATCGATGTTTATCCTGAAGTGAAGTCACGTGACGTTAAGTTCAGGAGTCTGATGGCCTGGGGGAAGAAGCTCCTCCTGAGTCTCTCAGTTTTGGCCATCAGGCTTCGGAAGCGCTTACCAGATGGTAGCAGCGTGAAATGAGGGTTTGCAGGGTGATTAGAGTCCTTGATGATCTTGGTAGCTCTACCTTTGCAGCGTTTGGTGTAGACGTCCTGCAGAGACGGGAGAGCTGACCCTGAGATACGCCGGGATAAGCGCACTACTCTTTGCAGGGCTTTGCGGTCATGACTGGTGCTGTTCCCATACCACGCTGTGATGCACTGAGTTAAAACACTTTCTATCGCCCCTAAATAGAAAGTTTTCAGGATAGCTGGTGAAACCCTGAATTTCCTCAGCTGGCGCAGGTGGTACAGTCTTTGCCTGGCTTTTTCACCTGTGTCTGAATGTGAGCAGTCCAGGTCAGGTCCTCGGAGATGTTTACTCCCAGGTACTTGAAGCTGCTCACTCTCTCTCTACTGGTGACCCGCTGATCATGAGGGGGAGTATGTCCGTTGCTGTCTCTTCCTGAAGTCCACAATCATTTCTTTGGTCTTGCCAACATTCAGAGAGAGACAGTTGTCCTGGCACCATGATGTTAGATGCTCCACCTCGTCCAAGTATGCCGCCTCATTGTTGTTGGAAATGAGGCCCAGGACAACAGTATCATCAGCAAATTTGATGATAGAGGTGGAGCTGTGTGTGGACAAACAGTCATGCGTGTAGAGAGAGTAGAGCAGGGGCTCAGGACACAGCCCTGTGGAGCTCCCACACTCAGGGTGATGGAGGTGGAGGTGGACTGGCCTATTCTCACCACCTGAGGCCTGCCAGTGAGGAAGTCCTCAATCCAGTGGCAGAGAGAAGGATTCAGGCCGAGATCCAGGAGTTTGGAGGTTAGCTTGGTGGGAACTATGGTGTTAAAGGCTGAGCTATAGTCAATAAATAGCAGTCTTACGTAGTTCCCACTTTTGCTGTCGATGTGAGTGAGGGAGGAGTGGAGGACATGAGAGATGGCATCTTCAGTCGATCTATTGGGACGATAGGGGCAAACTGAAGAGGGTCCAAAGTGTCAGGAATGAAGGCGCAAATGGTGTTTTTAATGAGTCTCTCAAAGACCTTCATGACTATAGACGTGAGAGCCACTGGACGATAGTCATTTAGGCAAGAGGGTTTACTGTTCTTAGGGACAGGGATGATGGTGGATTTTTTGAAGGAGGTGGGGACCACAGATGTAGCGAGGGACTCATTAAAGATAGATGTAAACAACCCGGTGAGCTGATCAGCACAGGACCGCAGAACACGACCTGAAATACCATCCGGCCCAGCAGCTTTCCTAACGTCCACACGCTTGAGTGCTCTCCGAACTTCATCCTCCGAGACAGAGATCACGTGATTGTTGCTGCTCTGAGTAATTTCCTCTAACGCGCCACTTGGCGGAGTCGCGTTGCCGCGGTTACAGTCAAAGCGAGCATAGAAAGAGTTTAACTGCTCACGAGAGCAACGGATCAACGCTTGCCTCTGCAGAGGATTTAGATCCAAAGGAGCAGATGGACCTCAGACCTTGCCACATGCGCTGCGAGTCGCTGAGTTGGAAATGAGACTCCACTCGGTCTTTATAACGGAGTTTTGCGGCTTTAACTGCTCGTCTGAGAGCATAGCAGGACGATCTGTATTCATTCATATTCCCTGAATGGAGACCGGCGTTGTAAGCAGCAGTGCGTCGCGCTTCACTGCCGCGCGGGATTGAATTGTCCACCCACGGTTTCTGATTTGAGAAGGACGTTATTGTTATTGTTTGCGTGGCTTGCTCTGTAAGCGTGTTGATGAAGCAAAGCGCCACGTCTGTGAACTCGCTTACGTCAGCTGAACTCGCTCGAACATGTCCCAATCCACATCGCCCAGAGCTGCCTGTAGCGCGGTCTCTGAATGGGGTGACCAACGCTTAACTTCCCGCCTCACCGGGGGTTCCTGGAGGAGCTTTTGTTTGTATTCGGGAGTGAGGAAAATGGCGGCATGATCCGATTTGCCAAACGCTGGAAGTGTTTTATTGCCATCTCACACATGGATCTGCAATCAATTAATTAGCATAATATAATCCTTATTCTCAGTGATTAAAGAATACTTATTACACGAAAAGGTCGAAAAAATGATTGCATAACCACCATATAGGTGGCAATGTGCACTAAGTAGGTTATGTAACTCGCCATTAAACAAAAGAAGAAGAGGAAGTAGAATGGCAGCTCTTTCTTAGCGTCTGTTTCCATGGTGAATCATCGATTCGTCGCTCTGTTGAGAATGTCTTGTGTGTTAACCGGGAAACTTAGGCCTACTCTAAATTGTCTGAACTTGCTCCGGGACTTGTTTTTGGAACCAGCATACCTCGAGTAAGCAAGATTTGGTTAAAGTCCCAGTGAGCCGGAAGTTGCAACTGATTTTATTTCAGTGCTGTGATGTATTTCCAAGTGAAACGGAATACTGAATAGAGGGCAGGGTTTTACTTCAGTGCTCCTCCTCTTCATCTCACGTTCATAGCAGACTAACGGTTGGAGGGGAGTGGTTAAGGATATTCAAACCCAAGCTGTCAAACTGCCGTCATTGGAAAGGGAACGCCATTCCAGACCGGAAGTTACTTTTCAAATTCTGATTAAAGATTACCACGGCAAACAGTTTTTTCCGGTGTATTAACTTGCACAGATTAATTGCACTCTAAAAAATGCTGGGTTAAAAACAACCCAAGTTGGGTTGAAAATGGACTAACCCTGAGTTGCTGTTTTTCCCAACTGCTTCCCTTATGTTATAATAGCACTAATAGTTTACTGTGGAATATTTAGTAGTGAGGAAATTTCACAAATGGACTTATTGCACAGGTGGCGACCTATCACGATATCGCGCTTGAATTCACTGAGCTCCTGAGAGCGACCCATTCTTTCACAAATGTTTGTAGAAGCGTCTGCATGCCTAGGTGCTTGATTTTATACACCTGTGGCCATGGAAGTGATTGGAACAGCTGCAATTCAATGATTTGGAAGGGTGTTCCAATACTTTTGGCAATGTATACAAAAAAAATTACTTTCACTGTTGTTAGTTGCACTCATGTAACTTGAACTTAAACTTACTGAGTAGTTTCTACTAAAAATGAGTATTGACTGCTTCACTTAATAAGTGTTTGTTCAGTCAACTTAACATTGCTGAGTGAAACGAACAAACTGGGCAGTGGATCTGTAGTTCCCAGCATGCTTTGCAAGGGACTGCATTAGAAGAGTACATTTAGGGATTAAAGTGTTATTTTATGTGTTTTTCAGTAAAGGGAAAGATGTTGTTAATTTATGTTAGTGTTTAATGTTCAGTTATATTGGACATTTGGAGGACTTTCTGTAATTTTGTGGTTACCATTATGCAGAAGAGTGGTGCCTGCGTTAGGCTGTGGGCATGAATTCCATTTCTAAATTCATGCCTATTTCTAAAAATATGCTTGTTGTTATTTAATAGTTTTCCACTTACACTTGTAAAGCAAATAGTTAATTTAAGTTAATAAGGTAAATTAACCTAACATAATAAACTTTTATAAATTTAACATAACATTATTAAGTAAACCGCACATATAAATATTATGTAACAGTGACAAATTCAAATGGTTTGTTTGTTATTTACTCAAAGAAATTTTGTCATCTTTACTTGAATTTCTTTTGTTCATAAGAACAAACACTAAATTGTTATTTGTAAAAACTACTCAATATAGTTGCATGGAACCACTTGACGCTGCTTTTCTAAATTCAACAAGTCATTTTTTCGAGTGATATATATATATATATAGAAAGTCTGAATCTCTATGATAAAATATCTATAGTTTTAGTTGATTTCTCACCGGTTTGCCTTGATGCTTGCTTCTTGATTTTTTTATTTTTTTCCCCTTGTTTATTTATGTTTTGTTCATTCATGTGGATGTGTCTTACGTTGTTGGATGTCCCCTGTCTTGTACTGTACATTCTGCAATATAAAAACAACAAAAAAAGCTTTAAAACATTTATGTCTCAATCCGCTTGTCAAGTCTGACAGCACAGTTTCTGGGTCAAAAAGCTCTATGAAACAACAACGGTAACAAACGGTGAAAATATATATATATAAATCTCAGATGGTCAGACAGTTAAAGTCAGCTTTTATGAATCATTAAAGTATTGAAGTCACCATGACTTTTGAAAAGCTTAGTGTAACAAGGTTTTTGATAAGGGAAACAATAAATGACACAACTTTAATCACAAAAATAACATGGTAATACTTCAATAAGGTCTAATTTGTAAACATTTGTTAATGTATAAACTAACATGAACTAATAATGAGCAGTACATTTGTTACAATATTTATTGATCCTTGTTAATGTTAGTTAACAAATATCCGGTTGTTTATTGGTTGCTCATGTTAGTTCACAGTGCATTAACTAATGTTAACAAAAACAGCATTTGATTTTGATAATGTATTAGTAAATGTTAACATTAAGATTAATAAATGCTGTCAAAGTATCGTTCCTTCTTAGTTCAAGTTAACTAGTGAAACCTTATTGTAAAGTGTTACCATACATAAACAACAAAACAAAAGTAAAGCAGCAGCCCTCAGGAACGACTGCCGCATAACCTGAAACAAAACATGAAGTCCTGGTTTGGGTGGGGGTTATTCCATAAAGCAGGTTATGTGACATACCCGGATAAGTTTACTCGGAGTAAATGGATACCCTCAGCTTTCAGTTCCAAAAAGGGAGTTAACTTTCAGAATATGTAAGCAGGTTATGTTCAGGGTTAGATTGTTTCTGATGTATTCAGTGCATGATTTCACACAATATTATATATTTACATTACATAAAGCAAACATTTTATTTTACTCTAATTTACTTATTTTATTCTCTTAATAAAATGCATATGTGATACATCTCACAACAAATGTGGAAGTAATATAAAAATAAACTTATACAGCCATATTATCTTTGAAAGCACAGAATATTTTTATTGGGATCAAGCCATCTCTTTTTTATTTTATATATTTTAGCATTAAAAAAAAACAATATAATTCTTGTACAAAGTAATACAAAATTGATTAAAGATTAAAAGGTTTAATATTAAAAAGATTACAAACTGTACTAAAGAATGTAAATTGCCATTTAAACAAAAGAGGTATGGCCCGCTTCTTCTTATAGTGTCCATGGTGACTCATGGATTTAGCGCTTGGTTGAAAATGTCATGTGGTCACCGTTAAATCTCAGTTTCATGACTGAACTTACTCCAGTTTGTGGTTTTGGAACCTGCATACATCGAGTAACCATGGTTTGGGTTAAACAACCGAGAGTTCAGGGTATGTGACGGTTAACCTTGCTTTCTGGAATACCCCCCGGTCTCTTGCGCCACCAGCCTCGCTCTGTTCCCATGGCTCTTGGTCTCGCCTTTATTGCCACACTTAGCTTAAATGTGTGACATGAGTCAGTGCTCATAAATGACTGTCAAGTATTCTCACTAGAAACATGTAGAGGCTTGGACCTGGAAACAGTATTCCTTGCGTCATGACTTTACAAGCGGATAACATTTTTTTAATGAGTTAAGGTGCTGTCACATTTACTGTGAATTACAGTCATATCAATAGGAATCCACACAATCAGGAATCTTGTGTGAGTGTGGGTCAAAGTTGGTCACTCAAATGTTCTGCACTGATCAACAGAAAGCTGTTTGAAAAGTGACTTCTGTGTGAGCATTACATACATTACGTTGCTACACTTGGCAGTGGACAATAGACCTTTTTGCCCACAAAATTTCACAGAAATTTTAATAATGTTTACTTCATTGCAACATAAAATGCAACATAGATAAAATATTCACAAGGGACATCTGAAGTAATTATTGAGGCAGAAATGTAAAAAGGTGCAGCAGCTTTGGTTTCTGCCAGGCTTCTTTTTCCTCTTTTCTGGTAGATGGTCCAGGCACTTGATTTTCAGCTCTACAAGAGGTTTTCGTTCATGTTCAAACTTGTTTCAGCAGATCTCTGCAAAGTACAACATTTACTGTTAGTAGTCAAGTCAAGTCACCTTTATTTATATAGCGCTTTTAACAAGTCCAATTGTTTCAAAGCAACTTCACATTGTTAACAGGAAAATAACGGTGGAAAGGAACCTAGTTAATGCAGCCTAACAATTATTTACTGATTTGAATAATAGAAATTGATAATGTTTTATGTGTATGCCATAGTAAACAGATGTGTTATCTATCTATAATGCGTTAAGAGTTTGTTCAAGTACTGGGGAGCTAAACCATTTAGTGCTTTGTAAGTAATAAGCAAGATTTTAAAATTTATACAATGTTTAATAGGGAGCCAGTGCAGTGTTGACAGAACCGGGCTAATATGGTCATACTTCCTGGTTCTAGTAAGAGCTCGAGCTGCTGCGTTTTGGACCAGCTGGAGTTTATTAAGCGAGCAGGGCAACCACCCAGTAGAGCATTACAATAATCTAGCCTTGAGGTCATGAACGCATGAACTAACTGTTCAGTATTTTGCATTGAAAGCATGTGCAGTAATTTAGATATATTTTTAAAATGGTAGAATGCAGTTTTACAGATGTTAGAAACGTGGCTTTCAAATGAAAGATTAGTATCAAAGAGCACACCCAGGTTCCTAACTGACGACGAGGACTTGACAGAGCAGCAATCGAGTGTTAGACAGTATTCTAGGTTACTACTTGCAGAGTTTTTTTGTCCAATAATTAAAAATTCAGTTATTTCTGAATTAAGTTGCAGGAAATGACTAGACATCCAATGTTTTATATCAGCTATGCATTCCGTTAATCTTGTGAATTGGTAAATTTCGTCAGGGCGTGAAGAAATATAGAGCTGAGTATCGTCAGCATAACAATGAAAACTAACACCATGCTTCCTAATGCTACTTATGATATTAGTAATGTTATTAAAGTTACAGTTTAATAACCAAATCATGTGTTAAGTCATCTGAAGCCGTATAATATTTAAGTTAAAACAGCCGGAAAGTGTTCACAGCACTTCACTTTTTCCACATTTTGTTATGTTACAGCCTTATTCCAAAATGGATTCAATTCATTATTTTTTTTCCTCAATTCTACAAACAATACCCCATAATGACAAAGTGAAAGAAGTTTGTTTGAAGTCTTTGCAATTTTATTAAAAATAAAAATCACACAAGTATTCACAGCCTTTGCTCGATACTTTGTTGAAGCACTTTTGGCACCAATTATATCCTCAAGTCTTTTTGAGTATGAAGCTTGGCAGACCTATTTTGCGGCAGTTTCTCCCATTCTTCTTTGCAGGACCTCTCAAGCTCCATCAGGTTGGATGGGGAGATTCGGTGCACAGCCATTTTTATATCTCTCCAGAGATGTTCAATCGGGTTCAAGTCTGGGCTCTGGCTGGGCCACTCAAGGACATTCACAGAGTTGTCCCATAGCCACTCCTTTGTTATCTTGGCTGTGTGCTTAGGGTCGTTTTCCTGTTGGAAGATGAACCTCCGCCCCAGTCTGAGGTCTAGAACACTCTGGAGCAGGTTTTAATCAAGGCTGTCTCTGTACATTGCTGCATTCATCTTTCCCTCGATTCCCTCGATCCTGTCTCCCAGTTCCTGCTGCTGAAAAACATCCCCACAGCATGATGCTGCCACCACCATGCTTCACTGTAGGGATGGTATTGGCCAGGTTTCCTGCAGACATGACGCTTGCCATTCAGGCCAAAGAGTTCAAACTTTGTTTCATCAGACCAGAGAATTTTTTTTCTTCAGGTGCCTTTTGGCAAACTCCAGGCACCCTTTTACTGAGGAGTGGCTTCCGTCTGGCCACTCTACCATAAAGGCCTGATTGGTGCAGAGATGGTTGTTCTTCTGGAAGGTTCTCCTCCATCCAAAGAGAAATGCTGGAGCTCTGTTAGAGTGACCATCGGGTTCTTGGTCACCTCCCTGACTAAGGCCCTTCTCCCCCGATCACTGAGCTATAGGAAGAGTCCTGGTGCCTCCAAACTTATTCCATTTATGGATGATGGAGGCCACTGTGCTTGTTGGGACCTTCAATGCTGCAGAAATATTTCTTCCCCAGATCTTGGAGGTCTACAGACAATTCCTTGGACTTCATGGCTTGGTTTGCACTCTGACATGCACTGTTAACTGTGGGACCTTATATGGACAGGTGTGTGCCTTTCCAAACCATTTCCAATCAATCATTTACCACAGGTGGACTCCAATCAAGTTGTAGAAACATCTCAAGGATAATCAGTGGAAACAGGATGCACCTGAGCTCAATTTTGAGTGTTATGGCAAAGGCTGTGAATACTTATGTATGTGATTTATTTTTTTTTTTTTCCTTTTTAATAAATTTGCAAAGATTTCAAACAAACTTCTTTCACATTGTCATTATGGAGTATTGTTTGTAGAATTGAGGAAAAAATTATGAATTTAATCATTTTTGGAATAAGGCTGTAACATAAAATGTGGAAAAAGTGAAACGCTGTGAATACTTTCCGGATGCACTGCATGTCATTAATAATCTTACCTTCTGACAGAGATGTCTTATATTAAAATTTTGTCATAATGTAAATGATTATGGCATAAGAAAAAAGGTATATCAATCATCATTGACACCAAGCCTCTCATATTGTTTTTAAGTAACATTATAAGATTTGAGAGTTGCAGCATGGGGGAATATTTTCAGAGAATAACAGATTACATTTTTGTCTGTTCATCACATTATTAATATTAATAGTAAAGGTACAATGCTGTAGGCTACATCTTATTATGACCTCAAAGAACTTTCTGGTTCCTCAAGAGGCTGGCTTTACAACAAAAAAATCTTCCAGGAACCACTTAAATGTTTACAGATCTTACAATAGGCCCTTTTAAAGAATTTAAGTTCCTCTAATTTCCCTCAAAGCACTTCGAGGTCTCATGGTAATGAAAAGGTGACTCCAGAACCGAACTGCAAACAGAGTGCTTAAAGGCTCTCACAGGTTCCTTCAAGATCTGTAAAGAATGTCAATGGTTCCACCAGTAACCCTATTATCAGAGAAAGAGTTTTGAGGTACTTAACATTTTGAAGTTCCCTGAGTACCCAACAGGATGTTTGAAGTACTGTTAGTTTTACAGTATGGTTAAACATTGTCAGGGCTGAAATTAACATAATTTGTATAAAATAATAATAAAAATGTGGTTTAAGGCAATGTTGTTGGCAACTAATTAAAATAATTTTAGTTACATTTACATATGAAGAGGATTCTTCCTCACCCTAAAAAATTAAAATTTGGATATTAACCTCATGCTGTTTCAAACCCTCCTTTTGCCCTTACTTTCTTTCAAACAGTGAAAGTAAACAGAGACTTAGACTTTCATTCTTACTAACATATTCTTTCACGGACAAATGAAAGTCATACTAAGACATGAGGGTGTGTTCATTTGTCAATGAACTATCCAAAGTATGAGTTTGAACCTAATTTATTAATGTTATTATTAAAAAAACTAATTCAATGTGTGCTATATATTAAAACAAATTTGATATTCTGTTATCTAATGCAATATCATTCATACATTTTTAAGTGGCTTATCATTTTTAAGTAATCATATCATAGTATAATGCACCTGGACTCTTGGAGTCTTTTCCCCACCTGTCCTACCCTCATGAATTAAATATTTTGATACAGTTCCCAGACATCACCTTACAGGGCCCAATTGTCCCCTGTTCTAAATGTGTGTGAACTCACACTCCCTGTGTCCTGTTACTCATACTTCATTCCAGACCCATTAAGAACAGGTTATACCAGTTTAAACAGTTTAAACCAGTTTTGGAAGAGCAAGAAAGTATAAAACAACAACGGATACACCACATGCTTTAAGGAACAGAAAGACACACCAAAATGCACAGGCTAAAACAAACACGGAAAAAAAAAACCTTAACTGAAATACTGCGATTACATCTACACATTACTCAGGTTACGGATTTGTTTACTGTCATAACTTATCCATGACCACATTATTGTGGTGCTGATAAGGCCATACACTCTTAAAAAAGAATACCATGGTATTATAGTATTTTCTTTTTTTAAATAGAGGTCCCATAAACTATTTTTAGTTCCTTTCAGTGAACCATTGTTTCCTTATTGTAAAGAACATTTTAATGATCAAAAGAACCAGTTTTGAAATGGAAAGTATGGAGCTCCTAAAGGGACATGGCGATGGGAGAAAAAAAAAAAGTATGTCAACGCTTTTGTGTTTTCTCTCTCTCGCAACGTTTTGCGTTCCCAATTAGATATGTTGCGTTCACTGGGAACGGTACATCACCCTGGCAGAATCTAAAAGCAGGTGATTCATCCCAGAAGATCTTCCTATCGTTATATTTCAAAATAAAGTGCAATTATCTAGTTTATAATGAAGCCCTAAGAACACATATGTATCCAGTGCCACACCAAAAGATTATTCTCCACAGATCATTGGTAATCTCCTTTATTAGATATACTGTCATACAGTAATTACAATAATTTATACCTAAGGTGAGACTAGTTTACAAAAGAATACCGGCAAAAAGTGTTTTTAAAGAAAGTCTGTATACACTTTATAGAAGAGCACAAGAAGACAATCTATTATCACATGAATTATTACTGATGCACTAAATGACATTTGTGTAATAACTTTGCTTAATGATGCAGTTCAAGGTTGAGGGCAGATGTTTTAGAAGGATTTCCATCTGATGGCTGAGAAAATGGTGTGGATGAAATACAGTAATGTAGTGAGAAAGGAAAACACCTGAAATTAAAGAGAAAAATTGCCATTAAACACTTCAACAGGAAAATTGTACAGTTGCTCCTTTAAAATGACTTTTGTTGGTGTAATGTAGTCAAGTTGATTTTATATTAAGTTATTTGAATGATGATACGTTTAGTAATCTAAATATTCAAGATTTTTCAGAACATCAGCTGAATGTTTTGTCATTTTTGTTCACAAATTTTATCTTCTTACTATATTAGTATTTGACAGGTAAAACAGTGTTTTATAGATTTGGAACCTTTTTGGCTAGAGGGACTCACCACGGCAGATATATCCAGCTTGTAATATTTTATCACTTCAGTGGTGTCATAATAAGACAAACCAATGGTTGTTAAAGCTAGAAGCACAGAAGCACTGAGATAGAGAAGTGTTGCAAATCCATGGTATGCTACATCCTGTGGAGAGAAAATTAAGAAAATGTATATTAAAATAGGAAAATGTCTTCATGAGGAGAGAGGAAGAGAGAGAAAGAGGAGATGAAAAGGCAACTGACAAAGAAAAAGATTATGAACCTACCGCGGTTGCCCAAGAGCTTCTGTTACGATGAGACCCACAGGCAAAAACCATGAGCCAGAGAAATGTCGCGATGAAACAGAAAATTGTCACCGTAATCACATACGCCTGGGGATTGTAAGGAAAGAGTAAAGTGGACGCTACCAGAGACAATACCAGACCGCCAAAGACCTGTGAAATAAACAATGAAAAATGAGCTTCCAGATCGTTGGATTTTTTGTACAAGAAAATATAACGCATACTCAAATGGATGAAAAACTCTCTTTCCCCTGTAAACATCTTTGCTTATGAACTGTTTTAAAACATTTCTTGAAATATAAAATGAATATCAAACTGTAAACATCTAAATGGGATATGAGGAAATAATGATACTGAAATAAAATAGAATTAAAACAATTCCTGACATTTACCAGTAATATTTGGCCTATTGAAAATTTTAGAAGATTACAGATTTGCTTACTTTTTATGTATATATTCAATAATGAATCAAATCACTTCAAATAACTTGTATTTAAAAGTATAAACTTTTAATTCGCAAACTGTCATTTTTTTTATCATTCACATAATAGTTTACATTTTCTGTTAATATGTGTTTTCTTTTTAAATGACTGATAATTAAAATAAATCTGAATAAAAAAAAGTTAGATTCTCCGGGCTGAACTGTCACGATGATTGTTGCCAAATAAATAAATACAGTAGATACCACTTATCAATAACTTGACTCATTAACAAATATTTTATAATGTTTAACATTTCAGTGTTTGAATTTACATCAAATAGATAACATAACAGCCCTTTGTTTCAAAGTGACTTTAATGAAAACATAACATAAAGTTAATTAAAATGAATTAAAATATACTCACAAGCTCTGGGATATAGAGGATGTCGGGTATGGTGCAGAATATGGCCCCTCCGCTGGGCAGGTAGCCCATTTGCCCTGTATTGGATGCCATGTGTGTTCACCTGAGTGTTCTCTCTGCACAGGTAAAACGAATGTGTAGAATTGCTGAAGATATGCTTTATTAAAGAGGCTAACAGACGCTGGTCAGACCTGTTCATCTTGATGCATTCCATTCCAAGACCCACCCTGTGCACACCGCTCTCACAAGGGCTGCTGTTTTCTTGCCAGACATTTGTGGGACAAAGTCAACACTTGTTTACAAATCGTTAGAGCAAACGATGCACAATTATTTTTGACAGTGTTGTTGGTTGTTGTCTTTACAACGACCATGACAACTTTCTTTATTGTTTTATGATAGGCCTACAACAACATACAGATTCAACATCTTAATCTAATTCAATCAGTTTATCAATTCATGGTGCTGATCAATATATGTCAATGCAAAATATGGGAGCAATAAACTGAGTAAAATTCATAATTTTAAAACGAAAGATTTGTATACACCTGCCATGTTGTGGTATATCAAAGACATAAAAAAAAAAAAAACATTCTTGAAACATTTTCCTAACAGTATAGGTAATCAGAAGTCGATCTGGTTACATGGGTGGTTTAGATTTCCTTTGGTCATGTGTCATCATTTACTCACCCTCAAGTTGTACTAACCAAACAGTTGATGGGCTCCACTGACTTCCATAGTATGGAGGGAAATACTATGGAAGTCAAAGGGGTCCATCAATTGTTTGGTTACCCATATCCTTCAAAATATATTATTTTGTGTTCAGCAGAACAAAATGTTTTTACAGGTTTGGAACAACTTGAGAACAACTTGAGAGTGAGTAAATGATTTTTGTGGGGAACTATCCCTTTAATTACTTTAGAGTGTGACTCAGGATTCAGTTTCATAGACTTTTTTTGAGTGATGAATGAGATATTTCGTAATCCTAGGGAGGCTTAATTCATTACAGTATCTTATTTTATTAGCATTTGATTATGAGGAAAGTTCCAGGCTTTAGTATGTTTTATTAGCAGAGGTGTAAAGTACTTCTTGATTACTGTACTTAAGTATTATTTATGGGGATTTTTACTTTACTTGAGTACAATTAAAAATCAATACTTTTACTTAGTTATATTTTTTAAGAAAAAAAAGAAGTACTTTTTACTCCTTACAATTTTATTTACAATCAAAAGTACTTCTTTTTGGAGATCACTTCATTCTATTTTCCTTGCTATTACCAAACCAATTGAATTGCGCTGATGCCCAGTTTAATTTAAATGTATTTATTCTGCCAATGAGATTCATTTTCACATTCCATGAAATTGGTCAGACATGTTCATTGGTCCTGGAAGTGACGTCATGTCGCATTAATTACCACAATGCACAGCACCTTGACCTGGAAATTAGAGTGAGAGGCTTTTCAGCACTGCAAGATTGCTTTTCAGCCCCAAAAGAGGCTTGACACTCACAATTTTGAAAATCAGCTTCTGCTTAAAGGGATAGTTCACCCAAAAATGAAAATGTGATGTTTATCTTCTTACATGTAGATGTCTTTGTTTCTTCAGTAGAACACAAATGAAGATTTTTAACTCCAACCGTTGTAGTCTGTCAGTCGTATAATGCATGTCAATGGTACATGACTACTAGCATCATCTATGAGAGTAAAAAAAAAAAAATCATGCACAGACAAATCCATATTAAACCCTGAGGCTGAACGGGTGTCGGACATAGATCGTATTCGAGGTAAAAATATGATATAAATACTTTTCGGTTTCTTGCACAAACCGATCGTTTCGTGTCTTAAGACATCATTGTGTCGCAACGAGCCGCAGGGTTTAATTTGGATTTGTCTGTGCATGTTTTTTTTTTTACTCTCATAGATTTTGTTACCATTCACATGCATTATCCGACTGACAGACTGCAATGGTTGAAGTTAAAAATCTTAATTTATGTTCTACTGAAGAAAAAAAGACATCAACATCTTGGATGCCCTGGGGGTAAGCAGATAAACATCAAATTTTCATTTTTGAGTGAACTATCCCTTTAAGTTAAATCCAAGGTTTTACAACTTTGAATAGCATGTTGCATACTGGCATTAGGTAGTAGTCTTATAGTTTGATAATTATATACAATTAAATACAAACAGTTCTAAAGCAGGATAAAACCTTTTATGTGGTTCATTCAACTTCATGTTTTTAGAGATTAAAAACTTAAAGAATCTCTAGTTTTCATCCGTGCTGCTACTAACTGTCTCTCTCTGAATGTTGGCAAGACCAAACTTCAGGAAGAGACAGCAACGGACATACTCCCCCCTCATGATCAGCGGGTCACCAGTAGAGAGAGTGAGCAGCTTCAAGTACCTGGGTGTAAACATCTCCGAGGACCTGACCTGGACTGCTCACATTCAGACACAGGTGAAAAAAGCCAGGCAAAGACTGTACCACCTGCGCCAGCTGAGGAAATTCAGGGTTTCACCAGCTATCCTGAAAACTTTCTATTTAGGGGCGATAGAAAGTGTTTTAACTCAGTGCATCACAGCGTGGTATGGGAACAGCACCAGTCATGACCGCAAAGCCCTGCAAAGAGTCGTGCGCTTATCCGAGCGTATCTCAGGGTCAGCTCTCCGTCTCTGCAGGACGCCTACACCAAACGCTGCAAAGGTAGAGCTACTAAGATCATCAAGGACTCTAATCACCCTGCAAACCCTCATTTCACGCTGCTGTCATCTGGTAAGCGCTTCCGAAGCCTGATGGCCAAAACTGAGAGGCCATCAGACTCCTGAACTCAGTCACTGAGTTCTACAGATGTATATATAGTACTTTTTTATTCTATTTCTATTATAATTTCCTCCTTGTGTTTTTAACTGTGAATTTGCACTGTCCATGGAGCGGACCTGTTTACATTTCACTGCCGGTTGTATATTCTGTATATAACTGTGTATGTGACAAATAAAACTCTTCAATCTTTAATCTACTTTTACTTTTTAATACTCAAGTACAATTTTAATGTGGTACTTTTTTTTTTTTTTTTCACTCAAGTATGATTCTGGCCAGATACTTTTACTTTTAATTGAGTAACATTTTCACTCAGTACTTAATTTCACTTGAATAACATTTTTGAGTACTTTTTACACCTCTGTTTATTAGTATGTAGGCTAATATGTTCAAACTTAAAGTGCCCAAACTTTACCTGTAAACTTGAAAGTTTTGAGTTGGTGATTTCTATTATTTACTTATTGAGATGTTAATGCTGAAATCCACTGCGATGATATTAAACAAATTAAAAATTTGCAGACTGTAACTTACATTTGATGATCTGCTGATATTTAGGCTACAGGAAACCTACCTGTTCCCCTTTACCTATTGCACATCTCACTCCCACTTTTTAATCTGCTATCACTAATCTCATTCTCATACCAAAAATCTCTCTTTTTTGGAATATTCATCCTGCCCTACGCAAGAAATAGTTCACGTCAGACCGTCTGTTACCTGACACTCCCATCTAGTGTCTGGTGTGGTGATTACAGCGCTTGAAGGAGTTATCACGTGCTTTCTGTTACTTTACTCAGCGCTGGTTACGATGACCCAAACATCTAAATACACACACAAAAAAAACGCCCTGAATGCGAATTGAATAAACAGAAGATTCCACTTTATGAACCATCACGTGCGCCCTGGATCCATTCAATGCGCATTTAATTCACTTTACCGCGAATTAGATGCGCATTTTGTCCATGTTTTACGGTAACATTCAGCGCATTCGACAAGAGGACCTATTTTGACGCGCGTAGCAGCACGTACTACGGTCGTCCAGAGTGATGTTTGACGTGCTCTTTGGTTTCGTCTGCAGCTGTCGTCAAGGCACGTTCACATTCTGAGAGGTAGAAATGCTGAAATAGTTTATTCTTTGTTCCATTTCTAAAATATGTAACTTAACGGGTCGTTTACAGACTGATACATAGATTCTTCCGGGTTTGTTTTACAAGCGTTATAATACGCTGATTCATATTGTTTATTATGCTTTCTATGTCTCTCTACCTAGCTCTTTTTTTCACATAAAGAAGGGTCATTTCATGAAAAGGGTGGCTATTGAGTGTCGCAAGAATGTTCATATGAAAAGAGGACACTAACTTTTATCATGTTATTATAAACATTTTATAATAACATATCAAAAAGTCAAGTACATGAAGTACATTGATTGTCAGTGTATACTGTACATAATGTTTTGACAATATTTAGGCAATTATTATTGAATAGTAAATATGTTTTGGCAAAATATTAGGAGGGGGTTATGTGTTAAGGGTTTACTTTAATTTACCTTAATAAAATGTCTTTTCAAAATTGAATGTAAGGAATGACCCATGTTAATGTTTTATTTACAAGAAAAATAAGAGTATGACTCCCTATATCTCTCTTGTCTACAGATACAAGTTGGAAATATCTCTGAAGTTTTTAATCTCATATGTGAGTCCTTCAGGTGATTTTTATCAGGATCCTCCACTTGTGCAACATATTCGTCACCTTTGCACTGAACTGTCACAGAAGTGAATTGTGATCAGTTTAAACAGACACCGATGCCTCGATGGGGGACTTGTACCAGCCAGCACTTTCGTCGGTCAAGCCCAGTAGCTCAAGGCCTGATTTTGTGTGTTTTAACCTTTGGAGTGATATTGCCAGTATGCTGCCATCGTCTACTTTACTCGCATTATTTTTTAAAGAATGTCTATCTTGATTCTATAAGTGATGCATCACTACAAAAAAGCTACGACCGAGGTCAGGAGGCCCTGCATTTCTGGGAGAATGCTGCCTCTACGAAAAGCCTGAAGGACCCGTTGGAAACGGAAGCTAAGAAACCCTATCTCCTGGTCACCATAGTGACATCAAGAAGAACAGAGGGGAGGGAATATCACTACCTGTTACAAGTGGCACAACAGCTCAAATCGCTCCTTACGGCATGTGGCGATAAACCATGTGCTGAAGTCATGCTCTGTGATGTCGAAAGTGGTCCCACTTTGAACGAGGACGCTTTGCTTCTGGAGAAACAGTTCCTGGTTGTTAGGCGTTCACCAGAAGAGAAATGGAATCACAAAGAAGTGGCCAACATCTTCGAGAAGGAGAAAAGAGATTACGTTTACTGCCTGCGGAAAGGATGGGACCTAATGCGGCCAAAAAACGTTGTTGTCCTGGAGGATGATGCACTTCCGATGACCGATTTCTTTCTGTTGATTAAAGACTTGCTCTCGCGGAGATTTGCCCTCAATACTTTATACATAAAGCTGTACCACCCGGAACGTCTGCAGGGATACTGGAACCCGGAGCCGTATCGCATTCTAGAATGGCTGGGTCTCGGCCTGTTTGGGGCTACAATCCTCCTCCTCTTGTTATCTCACTGTACACCTCTTTCTTTTACCTTCTCACCTCTTCATCTTCTCTTTCTAACTCTCTACGTAATGGCCGTGGCTGAGCTGGCAGGGAGGCACTATCTGCTGGAGATCAGACGGCTCTCACCACAGCTGTATGCTGTGTCTCCTGCCACTGAATGCTGCACCCCTGCTATGCTGTACCCAGGAAATGCCTCCATCCGAGCCGCTGAATACCTGAACAAGGCCGTCTGTGCTCAGGGTAACGCGAAAGACATGGTGCTGTACAAGATAGCCAGGTCTATGCCAGGTGAGAAGGCACACAGCGTTGAACCCAATCTCATCAAGCATATCGGAGCTTACTCCTCCATCAGGACAAACCCTATTCAACCAAGATTAATTTAACATCAGAATGTTTCCTTTCTTACAGAGGTTGAATAAGAAACCCATTTTAGGCACTGTTTTTAAATAAAAGTTTAAATTTTGTGGCTGAAAGATGAATATCTTTTAGGAAATCGCAGCTGTCCGCTTGTCAACGGCAATGTCACGATGCTTGTCTTTTAAGCTATTTTTAATCAACATTTGTCATTGTAGCATCAGAAGGGAAATTCATAAGGTTATGGAAATGATTTTATATCTATAACTACAAATGAATGCTAAATGTGCACACTCAAAACACAATTTTAATCAATTCAAATCATATTTATATTTTTTTCTTTATAGGATTATCCTCAGAGATTGTTTACACAGATTTGTATTGATCTTTCACACCATGGCGTTTATAGAAACACTTTTTGTAAAATATAATAAATATTATATAAAGTTTTACAGTCGTTGGCTTCTCTTTTTTTGTGGTAACTTACAGGCTCTTTCACTGTTTATTTTACAAAGGCAATAGTTATAGCCTACTGAAAAAACGTTCAGTTAACAGCATCGTATAATAAGAATAATACGATGCTGTGATGTTCCTCTTCTGTTGAGGTCTCAGAGTAAATGACTGTAAGCATAAGAGAACAATGGGTTAACCATAACACAGTCGTTAGGGTGTTCTCTTCCAGAAACTCAGCCTGTGGCTCTTCTCCGCTATTTCCGCTGGATTCAGTCACATGACCAGTCAAAATACACTGCATTGCAAACTCTGTTTAAAGAAACAGAGTAACATTTTTATATATGTGCTGTTTCCATACAATGTATTCGCTCAAGAACTGTTTACGTGGAGATTAAAGCCAAATAACACACGTGCGTGTGTAAAATGCGGGATTTAACCCATCGAATCCTACTATGGCGAAGCCTCATCTTATGAATATTAATTAGATAGAGCGTTCATCCTATCAACGCTAAGCTTCTTTCCAATGGAAGGCGGGGCTCCTTCGTATAATTAGACCATGCTCATATTGATTGGTGAGATGGCTTGTCTACTAAATATTAATTTGGCAATGCTCGGTCATTTTCCACATACGAAGGCGTGGGTTATGAATTTTTAATAGAGAGGCCTTCGCCATACTATGATTAGTAAATTCGCTTCGCTTTGCAAGATAAACTTTCTCGAGACGGGATTTCCTGCGAACTGGATGTATCTGCGTATGGATAGGGAAAAGTTTGGGGATAGAGAAAATGTCTGAGACCGAAAAACCAAAGGGCCATTCTTTATCAAAGGATGAAGGTTTAACCAATGGAGGAAATAATGTTTCCAGTAACGTTGCAGATGAGATGACAGAGGTATGTTGCGTGGACAGAGCTCTTGGAAACTTGTACTCATTAATGTGCCACAAAATGAAAAAATCTCGAAGTTCGAGTTAATAGATGGCACTCTGATTTTAAGATTTGATTGTTTGGTGTATTGATTAGTATAGAAACTCTCTTGAACTTATCACAGCATTGATGGTCCTTTTAAATCTGGAGCGTTTTATGAAATAAGAAAAAAACATCTGGTGTCCTGTTTGCCAAGAAAGCACTGGAACATTTTGCCTCCTTGTTTGTCAAGAAAGTGTCAACTGAAGCACATTTGGAACATTTTAGAAGTATCTCTTAATTTGTAGAGAAATTGATTGTCTGATGCCATACGAATTAAATTATGCATGGAGTAAACTGTTTAGAGAAATAAACGTGCATATCATATGTAGTCTGGGAGGGAGGTTATAGCATCAAATAGTTTTGGTCCTACGCTGTACTTCATGTGACCAGCTTTTCACAGGTTTTGCAAAGTATTTGATTCGTTAATTGTTATTTATACAGATGTTATGACATCATATGTGAATTGAGAGACTACATGAAATATTTGTCACTCCAAGTTGCTTCTCATTTAAAATGGAAAGGTAGAAAGTGATTAAAGTTGGCCAATCAAACTGATTATTCTCTCTCTGATATTTGCTGATGGTGCTTTAGAAATTCGACCTTGCCACTGTCTATGTGTCAGATGCCCAGTATAACAGAAACATCTTTTTTGACACATCACCACAGGCTGTGAGGTAAGAGATGACCTTCCAGCAATCATTTATATAACTTTGACTATTACTAGATTGTGTATTATAAAATCTGTAAATTATTCCACAGGCTGTACCTGCTGTACAATCACTGGTTCATGCAAACTCTGGTATTTATGTTCATCATCATAAATCTGGCTCTGGCTCTCTTTGAGGATCCTGCTGTTGTGCCACTTCCTATATGGGTATGTATGGAAATATAACTTGCATTTAAAAATTGCCATTATAAAGCTTGTAAGAGCCAAGACATTTTTTTAAATGCTTTTAATAGCTTGAGGGTAAGTAAATCATGGGGTAATTTTCATTTTTGGGTGAACTATCCCTTTAAACACAAAACGTGTATGTAATGCATGAAATTCTATAATCTGAAATGAAGAATTGGGGTGTGTTTTCAGATTAAAGTTACCTATATGATTGTGTGAACAAGGAAAACATCCCAGACAGTAATACTGTATATTTAATAGTTTTTAAAGCTGCTGCCCATAACTTTTTTTTTTTGTGTGTTCAAGATTTACAAATTATATAATGAGACTGTACAACATGAATCCATTTTCCCAACCGTGTTTTTGTCTTACCCTGAATCATTTATTGTACACTTATAATAAGTGTTTATATTGGGACTATTTCAGACCGGTCTGGTAGGAACCGCTGCGGAGGAGCACAGTCCCTGCGTGACTCGCCATAGACATTAAACCAAGAGAAGTAGCTCCGGCTGCAATGTTCTTCCGCAAGACGCATGCAGTTCTGTTTATTAACTACTAGAGCGCAAAAAGTTACAGACTGCAGCTTTAACATTTAAATATTTAAACACTGATTAAATTTCCAATATATTCTAAATGCACTGTTAGAAGAAAAGTTTCTACAGGTAAATAGAACCGTAAATGGTTAATTTAAGAGCGGTCATAGAACCTTTTCGGAATATAGTGTTCTTTAAAATTGAGTCGAAAATCTAGGGGTCTATATATAGTAGAATCACACTAAAACCTTTTTTTCTTGCTTACTGCTTTTATGACATCCTGGAATCCAAGGCAACGCTCCATATGACACAATGGGATATTTCCTGGAGACTCTACTTTATTGAAGAGCAGCTGTTTCATTGAAACACTTTCAAATGAAGAACATCAAAAGATTTAGATGCAGTTTTTATGTGTCAGTAATATTCACACTATTTATTTGTGTATATACATCGGCTGATTGTGTTAAGGACAGATGTTCACAGCCAAACTATTTGGCAACTGGAGACTGGCGAAGTAACTTTTTATTAATCTTATTTGAGAAACAATAGACTAGTAAAATATACTACATTGTGTTTGTGGTTCAGGTATACCCTACATTATGGGGATGGCAATCTTGTGGGGAAATCTTTTGGTTCCCATGAGGAAAACCGCTTCTAAATCAGACTAAATTATGCTTTTGAAAATCTAAAAATATAGAACGTTTTCTGTGATGGGTAGTTTTAGGGTTAGGAGATTAAATATACAGTTTGTACAGTATAAAAATCATTATGTTTATAGAATGTCCCCATAAAACATGAAAACCCAGCATGTGTGTTTGTGTGTGTTCTATAGGCGACTTCTACAATTGAAATCATATGTCTCTCTGCATTTACTGTGCGGATGGTACACTATGCCAAAGTCATTCCAAAGGATAAATTCTGGAAGGATCCCAAAAATATCTGCATCATAATAATTGTAACGGTAGGCCTCTAATACATTGTTTTGGATTGTATCTTATATACAGGTTCATAATCACTTTTATCTTGTGTTAATTATATAATACAATATTTATATAGTATAATACCAATAAAGTATTATGTCTGTACAAACATGTGAAACTGCTGAGAATGTGCTCGTAACAATGCTGTGAAATGAACTTTAGCCCGTGTTTTGTCATTCTCAGCAGTTCTGCAGGATCTCCAGGAAATGTGGCGTTCAATGACTATGAGTAGACATTTAGTGAAGTCAGGCAGAGGGTTTATGTGTGTGGTGAAACTGACTTGCATAACTGGACATTTTGAGAGATTAAGAATGTCACTGTATTGTTTCATTATCTTTCTTTACCCCCCCCCACCTCACAGCTCTCTTTCATAGATTTGACTATATATGGGGCTCTGAAAACAACAGGCTACTTTGCCATCCGATGGTCGAGGGTCTTAAGACCACTTCTGTTAGTCAATGTTACAGAGGGACGACAAGTAAGAACACCACATTCAAAGCACAATAAACAAATATTTTCATAATTTATATTTTGTGTATTAAATTAATTAAATTACTAAATCATTAATCCATTAATGATCCGTCTCTTGGAATAGCTCGTGTATTTTTTTTTTTTTATAAATGATTTGATTGCCCATTAAAGGTGCACTATATAACATTTTTTGTAAATTGTGAGAAAGTTGCTATTTTAACCAATGAACCAGGATGTGTGAGGGAGTCGCCTGTCAATTGCATCATATCTGCGTTACTCTTGGTTTCCGGTTTTATTTTGCAGAAACGCTTTACTCTCACTGCAGTGTGCAACAAGTGTCATAGCAGCTGCCGAGCGAACGCACAGAGTAACGTCATAACATCATTTAACACACTCAGATGTATCTAATATGATAAACAGAGCTGTGTTACCTCATACTCACGACCGGAAAAGCGGAAATTGCGCCGGCGACTGTGTCATAATAAAAGTCCCGCTGCTCGCGAGCCACGTGTTGCGTTGCGTTCATCTTATTAACAAATCGCTCCAGCGGCCTTGCTCAGCTCCACAACACTCGGTCCTGCTCTGCTTCATACTACAGTAACGTTAATAATCGCATCCATGAATATGATTTCTGCCCGAGTCCTATCCCAATTCTTTCCCACTGGCTGTGAGGTGAAGACCGCATATCCCAAGATTCTGCACTCACACTTGGCGTCATCAAACTACGCCCTTGTTTTAAATAAGCGACCTCTAGCGGATGGAAAAGTTACATAGTGCACCTTTAAGACAATTTTGCCATAAAATTCAGTCATTTTAAGTTTCCTGTCAGTTACTCTAGTCCTAATGTTGGCGAAAGCATATACTACCATTCAAAATTCATCTTTTTTTAATTATTATTATTATTATTATTATTATTATTATTATAATATATTTTTTTTTAAAGAAATTAATATCAACAAGGATGCATTAAAATGACAGTGAAGACATTTATAATGTTACAAAATATTTCTCTTTCAAAAAAGCTCTTTTTCTCTTTTCTCTTTTTTTTTTTTTTTTTTACTTTCTATTCATCAAAGAATCCTTAAATTATGGTTTCCACAAAAATATTGAGCAGCACAACTGTTTTCAACATTGATAATAGTAAGAAATGGATCTTTAGTACTAAATTGTCATATTAAAATGATTCTTGAAAGCTCCTGTGACACTGAAGACTGGGGTAATGATGATGATAATTCAGCTTTGATCACATTAATAAATTACATTTTTAAAATGTATTAAAATATAAAACTGTTATTTTAAATTGTAATGATATTTCACAATATTACTGTTTTTACTGTATTTGTGATCAAATGAATGCAGCTTGGTGAGCATGAAAGACTTAAAAACATTTTAAAAGTCTTACCGACCTCAAACTTTTGAATGTCTATAGACTTTATTCAGAGCAGCGTCATGACAGGTATGAAAGCGAGGCCGTGAGGGATAGACTTGCCTTGTTTTCAATGGCATCTGCTGTAAAAAGCTGTATAAAGCTCAGAGATCACTTCTAATTTTCTAACAATCCAAAAACACAGTAAATAACAGGACAACCCACTGAAGAGATTTGTCTATCCCTCACAGCCTTGCTTTCATTCCCATTAAAAATCAAAGATGACACTGCTGTGAATAAGGTCTATAGGACACAAATGTCTCTTCTCCAGAATAATTTCTTCTCTATTTATTCTTCTGTTTGTGTCTGTAGCTGCGAAGGGCGTTCAGGAGTATTCGGAATGCACTGCCTCAGATCTCCTATGTGTTTTTCTTATTCATGTTCAGCGTGTTGGTCTTTTCTCTCATGGCTCTTAAATTGTTTGGGAAAAGGTAAACCTAAATAAAATGTCCTCCATTTATGCCTCTGATTTTCCATTCATCTCAATTTTGTCCCTTGAAAAATTGTTTATATAACCTGTTAAACTGCTTGTCATATCTTTTTTCCCAGGGGCCTTCTTACCATTAATGGTTCTCCATATTTCACAGACTATTTGGATATTGTTTTCGATCTGTATGTTTTGGTGACCACTGCTAATAGCCCTGATGTCATGTAAGTTTTGAGCTATTACAGGTTTTTTTTTTTTTCTCTTTGTGAATCTTTAAGTAGTGTGCAATTGTATATTCAGCAGTATAAAATATTTCAGTTGCCCATTATATGCTTTTAAGCATGCATTGTAGATAACGCAAATGCTTCTGTGATGTTTTTTTTTATGTTTTCATTGTAGGATGCCGGCATACAACTACAGTGTTTTCTTCACTATTTTCTTCATTCTATATATTGTTATCAACACCTATACCTTCATGTCCTTCTTTCTGGCTGTCGTTTACAATAACTACAAAAAGTACCTGAAGGTATTCACATCTTTTCATGTCAGCATGCACATTTTTATTTATCGCATTTTATAGAATTTTTTTATTTTTATATATATATTATATATAATCTTAAAAATGCACTTAAAGTGGTTGACCAATCACAGCACACTGGTCCAGCTGACCAATCAGAACACATTAAGCTTTTCAGAAGCAGGGGCTTCATAGAGACCGGTACTAAACAGAGCGTTACAGACATAATGGGAAGAGAAGTGCTTTTAATATTGTAAAATATGTGATGAATAAAGTGTTATCTGAACATTCAAGCATGAAAACCTATTCTAGAAGACCCCAAAAACAAAATCAAGACTTTGTAAAAGTGCATAATAGGTCCTCTTTAATATTATTGTTCAACTTAATAAAATGCATCTGGCTGTCTATCTAGCTGTAGTGGAACACTGACTTGATTTCTTTCATGTTTTCTAGGAGGAAGTGCGGCAGCTGGTGAAGGCCAGAAGATATAAGATGTGCCGGGCATTTTCTTTGCTTCAGGAGACCCGGGGTGAAGGTGGGGAGCCTGTGGTGACCCAGGCCAATTGGAACCATCTGGTTAAACTCGTCAAGCCTAAAATCAGTATTGCTCACCGGGAACTGCTCTGGAGTGTCTTAGATGATCTGAATAAAGGACACATAGGTCAGACAGGTTTTTTCCCCCTATTTCATATTTGACTTCAGTTTTATTGAATTTTTCCTTACCCCCCTTCCCCCTCGCAGGAAAGTTTGCATTTGTCCAGCTGGCTGATCTTCTGAGTATCCAGGTGATCACAGTGAAGTCACAGGCGCACCCCATTCAGATCTGTTTCCCCTCGCTGTATAATTCCTCAGCCAGCAGATTCATTCGCCACATGGTTCATCACAGGTATGTGAACACAAAGGGCCAGATTTACTAATAGCTTGCATCAGCGCAAACCTTCATAAAAAAAAAAAGGATTTGATGAAGACATATTATTTTTGAGAGTGAACTTACTGCATATGCATTTGTAGGAGATTGCCTTTCAGACGGTTTGTGGTTGTCAATTTCTGGTATTTGCACCTTTATTTAATGCCCAAAAAGAATGTCTTCACCCATTTTGCACTTGACATGACTGTGATAAGCCACTGTGGCAGGTTATAGTAAGGAAAGGTTATAGCTATATTTCCATTTGAGCTTGGTTTGGCATGGCACTATTACAAACCATTCTCAGCACAGTTGGCCAAAGGAAGGGGAGAATTGGGCCCAAAATCTGGGTTGGGGCTAGAACGGATACAGCCACTGCCAGATTGTCCTACCAGGGCTTACTGGGCATGCGCACAACAATATTGTGTAATTTTTGTCACGCTGAACAACAATTATTACTGTATTTGCATTATTGTAAGGGTTGGTGTAGACGTTAATACACATTCTGATAACTAGCAAATTTTATTAATTGTTGTTTTTGGTGAGATTTTGCGTCACTTCTGGCCATAGCTGTATTGTTTCTAGCCACAACCCAAAATCTGCCCAATTATCTTCTTCTAGTACGATTTAATGGCAGTTGACAATCCAAATTATGGTTTATTACCGCCACCAACTGGACTGTAGTGTGACGCATCAATGGGAAGGATTTAAAAAATATATATATAATTACTCAAATAAAATAAAAAGATTTATGCAATATGTGATTCTACTTTCTAATCCTGTTATTTTGAGATGAATATGTATTTCTCTCTGTATTATTGAACAAGGCACAATTTAATAGATTTGATAAAGTAAAGTTGATTAACCTTTATCTCTCAATTTCTTAAATAACTTCTCTTTCCTTGGTAAATACTGCACAGTGTAGTAGAGTATGCTCAATAGTCTTTGCTTCATGACAGGGTATACCTAATCCAGTTTGATGTTTCCATTTTGTGAACAATGAATGATTTAAACCATGTCCTATTCGGAGTCAAGTAATAATGCCACCTTCACGTTCTATCGGAAATTTGATAATTCCAACTTCTGAAGTCGTGATTATGAGCTCATTCAAATTTTGAAATGGGAGGGCGTTCATGTGCAATTTTTATCCGAGAGCACGTGAATGCAGCATAAATTATATCGTCTTTCCTACTGTTGAAACATATTCTCGCTTTGCCAACTTGTTTTAGGATATTGTAGAGGTATCTGTCCTTTATTTCCCCGTCCCACATTTCTTGCCATTGTTTTTATTTTTTTCATTTGTGTATTTTTTTCTTCCTTTTATCTCTGCTTTACTCAGTGGAATTTGTACTGTTTGGCCAGTTTAGCGACTATTTCATTGCCATGTCATGTGCAGGTACCCATATGAACCTCAGGTCTAAATACCCATTTTCCGAATTCTAAGCATATTTATAAGTATCTCATATATTAAATCTTGTCTTGATGTTGACTTCCGACTTAATAAACTATTTAAAGCTGACAGGGAGTCTGAACAAATAACTGCCCTTATTGGCTCAACTTCCTCCATCTATTGAATAGCTAATAAAATCACTATTAGCACTGTTGTAAAAACTGATACATAATTGGTTGTCCTTTTCTAAATGCTGATATGGAATCTCTGAATATATACAGCTGCATCTGTATGTCCTGATGTAGGATGCTTTAAACCATCTGTGAATATATGGAGCATATGTTTGCTCTAGATACTGTTGAAAAGCAACCTCCTTAGGAGCAGATTTTCATTCTTAACATTTTGATTTTCACAATATAAGGTTGATCTTGCACTGACACTGAGAAATCTGTTTGAATTACTTGTGTGTTCATGTTGGATTTCTTGTCAGTTATTTAACATGTTTGCACGTGTGCATTCCATATGGTCATGTTTGTTGTATTGTGCGTTCCAGAATGTTTGTGTATGTCTATGACCTGATTATTCTGGTGAATGCTGTGTTTATTGGTCTGGATGAGGAGAACCCTGTGGTATCAAATGCTGAGTGGGGTTTTCTGGCTCTTTATATGTTGGAGATCATTCTCAAACTCTACTCTACCGAGCCTCGGGCGTTCTTCGCCCGACATCATTTCTGGAACTGGTGAGGAGCACTTTGTGTTTTGTATGGCTCTCTGAATTTGATCATATAACATCAGCTGTGTAAGCTCACATGAAACCAAATACAATAAACTCCGTCTCTTACAGGTTTGACACTATCATTGTGGTGTCTGCACTCTTTGGCACCATCATTAACTCTGCACTTAAACACTGTAAGTGCTCATGGATGTAACTAAATTGAGCACTAGGAGGGTTTTATGTATATACTTGTGCATCACTGTTACAGTGCATTAGACATATTAGAAGATTGACACATTTTTGCATTCTCTGTGTTATATCAGAGCTAGTTTGATATAAACATACCTTTTAAGAAATCTTGTTGACTTTATCTTTACATTTGCAGCTGGAGGTTACACGAGTCGTCAGATCTTGGACATAGTTTTTATCTTGCGAGTTCTCCGACTCATACGCTTGGTGGATTCCATAAAGAGGTGAGAACATTCCAGCCAAATGCAAAAATAAAATGTGTGAAAATGCCATGTGACATTAAACTAAAAACATTCCTTCGTAGATTCCGAGCCATCATCAACACGCTTATTAAAATTGGACCAACTATTCTTACCTTTGGCCAACTCATAGTGGTGAGTATTAAGGATTAGTTCATTCAAAACTCTAAACTGTCAAAATGTTCTCTGCCTCATGTCATTCCAAACCTGTACAATGTTTTTCTTTGTGGTTTTATCTATACAATAAAAGTCAGTGGGGTTATCTGTTGTTCTGGACTCCATTTACTTTCTTTGTAGGAAAAAAAAAAACTATTGAAACCTTCTTTAATGTATCTTTGTGTTTGGTAGAAGAAAGTTGACACGAGAGTGAGTAAAAGGTACAGTAATGGGTAATAGGCATACTGAGAATATCAAAACTGTTTCAGTAATATTTCAAATCCGTAATATGTTAAAAAAAAATTACATTTTAAAATGTATTAAAATAGAAAACAGTTATTTTAACTTATAATAATATTTCATAGTAGTACTATTTTACTGTATTTTTGATCAAATGAATGCAGCCTTGGTGAGTGCATTCATTTGATTGAAAATTTTAGCTTTCCTGTAGCTCAAACAATAAGAGCGTGGCGCTAGCAACGCCAAGGTCATGGGTTCGATTCCCAGGGAAAGCAAGAACTGACAAAAATTTTAAAATATGTCGCTTGAATGTAATGTAAGTTGCTTTGGATAAAAATGTAAAAATACAGTAAAATAGTAATATTATGAAATATTATTATAAGGTAAAATAACTGTTTTCTATTTTAATATTTTAAAACTTTCAGTAGTGTGTGTGTGTGTGTGTGTGTGTGTGTGTGTGTGTATATCTATTGAATGCATTAGAAGGGTTATTGCTTTTAAATAAAAATACAACATTTATTAAAGTGTTCCTTTAGGGAAGCATGAAAACCAAAAAGGGCCATCATGGCGGGAGTGCAAGGGGTGGTTGCTGTCGCCGTCTCATTGGTGATTCCTCTATACTGCACCATACCTGACCTCAAGGACACCTTGTACAAAAAAAGTGGGGGAAGGATGCAGTGCTTGATTTATGGCTGCATTTAGATAGCTGCACCTCATCACACTGCCAGCAGTGTTCCATTATTCCACCCCCTTGCTCCCGTCATGATCCCAGGACAGGGACATAATCATTAGAAGGGAGGCAGACCCTTCATGCCACATGTTAAACTGTGATTTGTGATGAGAAACATTATCATAATCAATTTAGCTGTGTATTTATTATAAATCCACTGCTGTCCCCCTACAGGTGGTCTATTACATATTTGCTATGGTTGGCATGGAATTATTTAAAGGAAAAATTCGTTTTTTTGAGCCCAACTCTACAAGTCCTGATCAAGAGTACTGTGGAAACCCTCTCCTTAAAGGAACCAATTTTGCTAAACTCAACTACTGCAAGAACAACTTCAATAATGTGATCTCTTCCTTTATCGTCTTGCTGGAGCTCACTGTGGTTAATCAGTGGCATGATATCCTTTACAACTACAGATCAAAATACATTTTTGCACACAAATGTGTGAAATTGAGGTCTTTTAAAGTTCTAATAACATAAGTTCCATGCATTGCTTTGCCCTTAACTCTGCTGCACTGTTGACCAGCGGTTTCACAGCAGTCACACACGTTTCAGCCAGAATTTTCTTTGTTGTTTTTCACATTGTGGTGGTCATTATTATAATCAAGTAAGAATGGAGTCTACTAGAATATTGTTTTGTTTTACTTTGAAAGAAAAATATACATAATGTGAGATTTTTATTTTCATCCAGTATTTTTGTAGCATTTATTTTGGAGGCCTTCTTGGTGGAATACACAATTGACAAAAGTGACCTGCAGACTTCTCTGGAGAAAAAGATCGAGGAGCTGGATCTTAATGTTCAACAGTACGTGCCATTTAGACCTGCTATCTTGTTTAAAAATGTTTCATGCATGCATGTCAACGTAGTATCCTGTTGCTGGATTTTGGGTTTTAATGGAGGTTTATGTGGTTTTGTGTTTGTTAGGGATGGTATGGACACAGGTCTTGTAGATGCAATGGAAAGCAATGAAAATGACCTGGGTTCTTCTGAAGCTGGCAAACAGAAGCCCTCCCTCATGTTCAAGATTGCTTCAAGAAGTATTTTATTTTATTAAATTTTATTAATTGTTAGAATAAGTATTGAAGGATTTTTTTTTTGTTTGGCTTGGTATTTGTTTTGTATGTGTGCGTGCGTGCGTGCGTGTGTGTGCGTGTGTGCGTACACTATATTACCAAAAAGGTTTGGGACACCTGCCTTTACATGCACATTAACTTTAATGACATTCCATTCTTAATCCGTAGGGTTTAATATGGAGTTGGCCCAACCTTTGCAGCTATAACAGCTTCAACTCTTCTGGGAAGGCTTTCCAGAAGGTTTAGGAGTGTGTATGGGATTTTTTTTTTTACCATTCTTCTAAAGCACTTTTGTGAGGTCAGGCACTGATGTTGGACGAGAAGGCCTGGCTCACAGTTTCCGCTCTAATTCATCCCAAAGGTGTTCTGTCGGGTTGAGGTCAGGCCAGTCAAGTTCCTCCACACCAAACTCACTCATCCATGTCTTTATGGCCCTTCCCACAAAGTTGGGAGCATGACATTTTCCAAAATGTCTTGGTATGCTGAAGCATTAAGAGTTCCTTTCACTGGAACTAAGGGGCCAAGCCCAACCCCTGAAAAAGAACCCCACACCATAATCCCCCCTCCACCAAACTTTACACTTGGCACAATGCAGTCAGGCAAATACCGTTCTCCTGGTAACCGGCAAACCCAGACTCGTCCATCGGATTGCCAGACAGAGAAGTGTGATTGGTCACTCCAGAGAACACGTCTCCACTGTTATAGAGTCCAGTGGTGGCGTGCGTTACACCACTGCATCTGACGCTTTGCATTGCACTTGGTGATGTAAGGCTTGGATGCAGCTGCTTGGCCATGGACACCCATTCCATGAAGCTCTCTACGCTCTGTTCTTGAGCTAATCTGAAGGCCACACGAAGTTTGGAGGTCTGTAGCTATTGACTGAAAGTTGGTGACTTCTGTGCACTTTGAGCCTCAGCTTGCGTCGACCCTGCTCTGTGATTTTATTTTTTTTTATTTTTTTTTAAAGTGGCCTACCACTTTGTGGCTGAGTTGCTGTTGTTCCCAATTGCTTCCACTTTGTTATAATACCACTAACAGTTGACCGCAGAATATTGATGAGCTTCTGAGAGCGACCCATTCTTTCACAAATGTTTGCAGACACGTCTGCATGCCTAGGTGCTTGATTTTATACACCTGTGACCATGGAAGAGATTGAAAAACCAATACTTTAGGCAAAAGTGTGTGTATGAGTGTGTGATAGAGATATATTTATTTATTTATTTATTATTAATAATAATAAAAGATGTCTTTTGTTGTATTTTTCCAGGATCCAGAACTGTGGATGGACTTCTTCAGCGGATGTTTGAAACAGATCTTCGACCTGAAGACTTTGAGGAGGAAGAGCCAGAAAACATCAACTTTTCAAACCCTGTCTTTGACTCCGTATAACTGACATGAAACTAAAAGCTCCCCAAAACTTGGAAATATATAAATACAGTTTGTATCAAAGATTCTTTATTTGTATGCAATATTTGATAAGATTTATTATATACACACTTTGGTATGTGGACCACTAGTAGGCCTATTGATTTTTCTGTGTGTGTGTGTGTGTGTGTGTGTGTGTGTGTGTGTGTATACATATGTTTAAAATAACGTTTGTGTTTTTATAATTGTTTGTTGGGGGGAAATGTCCAACAGGCCAATGTTCTACATGGCCAACAGTGATTGCCTCAGAGTAAAAGACTGTACACATAACTAGTGAAATAAAATAAATATATATATATATATAAAATAATACATCTAGAGAGACTCGTTGATATCCTGACATGTCCCAAAAGAAGTAAACTACACTATTCACGACTTACACTGTGCTGCTAAGGGCCCACCAGCAGGGAGCGGAATACTGTCTGTAGAGCATCAGCATCGCGGTCGGAGAGGAAGAGCGATGTGTGGTGCTGATGCTGGGATCCAGACGGGCGGGGAGCAAAGCAGGGAGCATCAAGCATCCTTAGCAATGGTGGAGCGAGGTCTAAAGAGTATCCTGACGCGGGAACAGAGGCTATGAGCCTCCATACATAAGAAAATGAGCAGGTAATAAACGCCTTATATTTCAATTTCGCCGTGCCACAATATGGCTGGTTCTGTGATGCCAGGCCATGTCCTATTGGAGAACCGCTGTCATTTTAAAACATCCCCGTTGGAATGTAAATTCAACCAACTGCATCCAGAATTTCTGCCGATATTTTTTATTTTTTGCATTTCTTTGCGAATGAAAAAGAAAAATGCTTATTATAGGCGTTAGCTGAAAATAACACAGGTCTTTTGAACCCCCGTTGTTGTTTATCGGCTTCAGTTTGAAATTTGTAGTTCTGTTTTGATTTGTAGGCCTATCTTTACTTTGGCCTAATGAACTTTCCAGGGTTTTGTAATCTAGAGACTTCTCTCTAATTTTGTTTTGATGAGTAGTTTATGTAACTGTACAAAATGAACATTGACAACGGGTGTAGCCGAGAGGCGAAATGACAAATCCTACTACGGCGAAGACATAGCTTATGAATAATAATTAAGTCATGCTGACGTTTTTTTGCTGGAGCGTAATTAATATTCATAAGCCAAGCATTCCTCCAAGTACGATTGGTTAGCTGACTAGCGCAGCGTCTGCCTATTACCCAATCACGTAGCTGTACTAGACGAACGTAAGCAACGTAATAAATATTTATCCACAAAGCGTCCTCTACAGATTGTAGAGAGTCACTGCATGGGTGTTTGACGCGCTGCAGTGCGGACCAGCGCAAAGGATGTTGCGGACAGTTGCGTTCAGTGAGAGCTGTGTCCTTTATTTATCAAAATTCATTGTATGCCTCGAATATCTGGATAGAAAAGTATTCATGTATATACTCGTTTAATTTTCTGTCGTTAGGCGGTTTGCAATATGACGCTCCATAGAGCTTGTTTATACGGCGAATTAGAGCACATGTCACGTGCCAGATTTGTATATTTGCTTTAACCTTGGACTTTTTGTGTCATTAATATAGGCATGGTTTTTCTTTTTTATAGGTGTGATGTTTACGATTAGATAACCAACTACGCTTCCAGTAGGTGTTTTGTGGTTGTCCACTGGCTTGCAGTGCATTATCAGTGTTATTGAAGAATGTTTTAAGTTACAGTAATTTCGCGTTTTTCTTTACAGTGAAACTGCAATTAATTTTAGAACCTAGACAGAATTTTTGATAGATGGACTATTACTAACAAAATGCAGAAGTCACGCGGTTTATGGTTTTAGGAAAGGTCCCGGCTCATGGTTTGTGTCACTGCGAGGTCCCAAATGAAGATTTCAAAACGAAGGAAACGACTGACTTTTCGTAGTCTGTGTGCCAGGTAGGGAGAGAGACTTCCAAATGTATTTGAAAACTTGGGATTTGCTTTTTACTGTTTTACTAAAGCATGTGAAATAATCTGGAGTAAGGCTTGCAATGAAATGTTAGTCTTATGTAAGCCATTAATTGCTATTTCTAACACAAAAAAATTGTACGTTTCCTACAAACTTTACTCCACTTTTCTGACATAAGGGAGAATAGGGTAAGGTGTGTCACCCTCACTTTTTTGTGTTCAAATATTTTGAAAGGGCCCATCATGTACATCTTCCAGTGACTGAAAGAAAAGTGATGATTAAAAAAAAAAAAAAAATCTGTATTTGCATATCAAAGTCACTTTTCTACATGGCAGGAATGTACAAAATTATTTATTTTTGGTCCATTTAAGAATCTAAAAGGGTTTGAAAGTTTACTTTGTTTTTCCAGTTTTTAAAGTTTCAAATGTGTAAAGTTAATTGCACTGAACTATTCAGGATATTACACATTTCTTTGAAAACTGAACAATGTGCAGTAAAGAGTTTGGAAAGGGATAGTACAAAAAAAAAAAAAAAAAAAAGTAGGCTATAAATTATTTATGTTGTGAATGTTTTGTGAATTCATATTTCAATGGCCCTGTAGATGATGCTTCTCGTCTCATTCAAACTTAAAGCAAAAGTGGCACAGCTTACCCCCACTCTCCCCTGTGCTTTTTAACACAACATTTATGCATTTATAAAAGCATTATATGTATTTACTGTCTTGTCTTTCTCACTGCCCCATATGTGTCCTGGTGTGTTGTAATTTGTGTATGTATCTGTGTCCATTTCACTGTGTTGCACATCAGTATGTTTTGTGTTTTCTTCAGTTCACAGGGCTTTCACAACGGCGATGTTGTCTTTTCGTAATGTCAAGTCAAAGACATATTTTTCCTTTTGCGCATCAGCTTATGATTCAGTAATGCATGTATCACCTTTCTCTGGGACATTGAGTGCAAACTGACCTTTGTGACATTCATCCTTAAGGATTCAGTTTCTGTCTGACCCATGCTTACCTTAAGATGGATGGTGAGTGTCATAATAGTCAAAAGAGGAACTGCTGATGGTTTGAGATTGTATCATCGGCCAATACTGAGTCTGACCAATGTGCCAAATCCTTGATAACTAGCACAGAGAAGGAAAACAAAACAGCCGTAACGTCATTTCAAGCGCTGTATCGGCTCAAAGTGCTCAAAACCAATTGCTTGCTGAGTATAATCCATCTCTTCTCTTGTTTTTCTGGCTTGTAGGCTGGCAAAGGAGGGTTTTGGTGTCGACTAAATTGGTCAATTGCAGGATATTTGTCAGAGACGTAAGGTTATTGAAGAGATTTGTGAACATGGTGAGAGAGTTACACCGTCCTTCATAGTTCCCTCCCCTTTCCCTTCCTGGAAATGTGGCTGCACTTCACTTTTCAGAGTTTGATCACAAAATGGCTGTTGACGCTACCCTTCCCTGGGATTCAGAGGAATTTAAATGATTATTCTTTGGTAATTGAGGTGACCTGAATGAAACCCCCTCTGCTTTTCGCTCACCGTAACCTCACATCCCATGGGTCCCCTGGAACGAAACTGCGAAAAAAGCTCACATGCAGATTAGCGGGAATACAAGCCGTGCGATTGAATGCTTTAGCTGTTTCGCCAGCATTACGGCCTGTGCGCGAACAACACCCGTATGACTGTTCGGAAACTGCTTGTTAGTTAGTCGCTCATAAGGGAGAGGGTAGATGGCAGCTAATGTAGAAACTATCAAAGATATCCATCTGTCCTTGGGCCTAAAGTGGATTCCATTTATTATGGGAATGAAGCAATAGCATTTCCACACATTGAGGTTTCTCGTGTAATATAAAATTTGACATAATCTCAAAATATGATAACAAAAGAGTGCAAGAATCGGGTTCCGGAAGTAAAAACCTCATTCATTTTCTCCTTAGGGGAATAGATTTAACAATAACATAAACCTTTAAAGACAGACCTAATGTGAGTTATGAGATTATTAATCAATGGTATATGCTCCTTTTTTTTTTTTTTTTTTTTTTTTTTTTGAAGCCGTCAGCTCATATTATTTCAACTGATTTTGTTGAATACAAGTACAAAAGTGAAATTCCTGGTGAAAAACTACACTACCCATGATATTCTTCAAAGAAATCTCCACCAATCGGAGAATTGAAACAGCAAATCCCGCCAAAATATCTCTTTAGTGCCTGGCTACTCCCATCAAGCACTGCGAATGACATAAATCTAAATCATTAGTTTTATATTTCTCAAGTTTTTATTTGATTATGTCATTTGCATTGCTTCATGGGATTGTAGTTCTTTCCTTTGTTAAACATTAAAAACGGTTAAAGCCACAATATGTAATTTTTCGCTGCTAGAGCGTAGCTTGATGACGCCTTGATTTCGCTGAGTTTTTATTGTTACATTCGCCGCTTCCGCTTCTTCCGCTCATACGTATGTGAGGTAACGCAGCGCTGTTTTATCATATTAGACACAGTTGAGTGTGTTGAAAGTTATGTTATAATGCTACTCTGTGCGTTCGCTCGGCGGCTACTGTGAGACACTTGTTGCACACTGCAGTAAGCTAGATCGATATTAGGCATGGTAAAACATGGTACTCGCAGTAAATCAAGAAAATGAGATTTAAACAATAAAACTAACTGTGTTGAGCTGTATAACAATGATTCGTTTTCTGTGGATGAATGTATCCAAACAGTTGCTCACCTGTCTAATAAAACACATAATATATTAAAGCGTCTTTGGTGTTTCCATGGTTTCTACAAAATTAAACAGAAATCGAGAGTAACGCAGGTATGATGTCATTGATAGGTGACGCACGGATACGGTCCGTGTCCTGGTTAAAATTGCTTATTTCTCTGGATTTAAACATTCTTGAAATTTGGGATAATGTAAGCACACAAGTAAACTAAATATATAACATTGTTCTAGTGGATATTTTAATTAAATCTTACATATTGTGCCTTTAAGTACACAATCTTGTACCTTTTGTCTTTTTGTCTGATGTTGTCATTCACCTCATAGCTGGTGGATTTGGTTCATGGCTTATAACTCTTTGAACTCAGACTTTTTATTAATCCCTATTAATGAAAAAAATACTTCCGGAACCAAGGTTGCTGAAAAAGTGGGCGGGCACTGTTGCACTATGGCAATTGACGATTGGCTGTAATTGAAGCGATTGGAAAGTGAGGCATGAGATATAATGGACAAAAACAAGTTGAATAGCTTCATGCTTCTACAATGGCTGTTATAGTCACAACAATATACTGCAGCTGGATTAAAGAGCCCATTGATAACCAGCCACTAAAGGGTGTGGAAATGCTGGCTTGATGAACTTCAGTTGTATCTCAGTGTTCAAGAACCAACACATAGTGATTAAACTCTTCACTGCTCACATTCTTTTGCCAACTCATGTGAATTTGGACCAAACCAGATTTCAATGTTTTATATTATCGTAAACGGCATCCTTCCTCCCTGTCACTGCCTGTGTAACATTCAGACTAACATATTCCAGTTGTTTTCGACAAATCTCCTTGTTTGCCTCTATCAAGGGTACATCAGTGCAGGTGTCAGTAACTTGGCACATGAGTTGGCAATATTGCGCTCTGTCACTCTTCTTGGCTGAACTTTGTCTACCTGATGTCATAGTGCAGTTTGTTCCTAGATTGTCCGTAGAGCACTTCTACAAGATGCTGCACTAGAGACTGCAGTTCTTGACGGATGCTGGGCTGGGCATGAGTTAGCGATTGAGCTACTGAATCTGAGCTGAGCTAGGCCCTGCATGTTTAACCAACAAAACAATGGTGCTGCATGCCAAATAGCATGTTATTGGGTTCTTATATGCATCTTTCTTAACCTTAGTTTAAGAGAAGGTAACTCCAAAATTGAAACTTGGAGTAAAGTTTCTATACTGTATTAAACATTTAGTCTCTCATTTTAGTGCCGAATTTCATTTTTGTTAAGAGGCTGAAAAAGTTTTAGCGGGACAATGGTGTTTGAGAATCCAATGACCAATATGGTTTATTGTCAATCACCTGGTTTAAGAATTAGAGATAGTCCGATATAGTTTTTTTTTATTTTATTTTTTTTATGACCAATACTGATTATTTTTGTGTACGTGGCTTGTAACCGATATGCAAAACCATTTTTAATTGTTCTATTTGTGCTTTTTGACTCAGTACTTATATCATATAACACAATTAAAACACATTAAATTGCTTTACATGTGAAGTTTGTTTGCTGTAGAACACACAGTGAATCATTGTTGGATGCTATTTTTTGAATCTTACCAGATTCTGTTGTGCTGTTTATCTGTAAATTAATTTTTTTAAATTAATTTATTAAATTAAATTATTAAGCACTGATAGCTGACTTAGCAGTGAATCTGTAAAAAATATTGGTCAAACTGATTATCTATTTACAATGGCAGTAGTATTTGGCTGTTTTATTTTAGGGATGCACAAAATGTCGGTTATTAGCTGATACTGAATATTTACAGTAATTGTTCATGTTTGTTTGCCCTTTTGTTATTGTCATCTAACACTCAAAGTTCACCTTTAAAAACACTAATAATTTAACAACATGCAATCTTTAGCCAGTCTCAAAATGAATATCTATTTTTTTATACTGTACATATCAACAATTTATCAGCCATAACATAAAAATAATTATTTGCTTATTTGTATCAGCCAGAATTTCAATATCAATGTATCCTCTTTTTTTTTTGTCTGGCATGGGGTTTAAATACAATTGCTGTAGGGAAATAAGCAAAATGTGTTAATTTTAATAAAGGCTAATGGTAAGGTTGCTAATTAATATTTTAGATGTGTTCAGAAATGCCCAGCAGACTTAATGGAACTATCCCCTTCATACACATCGTAGGTTACTTGGCCTTTTTTGCTGTTAGAAATAGGCTCACTGTTTTTTTTAAGTGGGCTAGTGCGGTTTCATTACTTTTTTATTCACATGTTTTCTAGACATTTCCTTCACTGTTTGTGGCCATTTTATTTGCGCAGGTATTTGGGTCAAAAAGTATGTGGGGCAATGGATGTGCCTTGTAGACTTTTTCTTTGTCTGCTAACAGCACAGTAACATTATAATGCTCAAAGCAGACTTTAATGTCAGCATTTTGCCTCTTGAATATGTATCGGTAAATAACCGCAGGAATAAATTGGTGTTCTTATCTCATAACTTCTTTTTAAATCAGGCATTCCAAAGCTAATCTTTGGAATGTTACCGTTTGTTGAAGTTTGACTGGTAATTGCATGTAGAAGCCAGCTCAACTGACCAATAGCACGTCGGCAAGGAAGCAATAGTGATGGGTAAATACGTTATTTAACACATTTCGGTGGCTTTTCACAGATAAATGGCTCGTTTAAGCTGGGGGCTGCCAGAGTGCTCTCAGGGTTGCAGTGCCTAGCACCAGCTCTGCAGGACAACGCCAACATGAACGGCACTGCAGAGCAGCAGGACATTCTGCCCCCAAATTGCATGGTCAAAGAACGATGGAAAGTGGTAGGTATTCAAAAGATCTGGACATGACATTTGTACACACAGGGACACACACACACACTAAGTGTAGAAAATTTTTTCACTCAGAAATTGCAAGTAAATTTCACAAGTAATTACAGAGAAATGGCAAGTAACACATTAAATTAAACGTTATATAGTATTTTCTTGTAGAACTTATGTGATCTTTGTTTTATTTAGAACTTCGAAAAATTATGTTTTTTACAGTGCAGATGTTATGCTCCAAGATAAATATAACAAAATAAAACATCTTGATTGCTTTTACTGATTTGACCTAAAAAAAAAAAAAGTGCAGAATCCTAAATATTTCTGATTCATTGTATTTCGCATGTTATGAATTTCTCAAAACCCTAAAGGTTTTGTTGATTTTCATGTTTAAATAAAAATTTTAATCCCATATTTCAATATTTGTTGTGACATTTGGACTATTCAACTATTTTTTAACAATAAATAAAAATACATAACTTTAAAGGATTGGTTTCGGTAAGAACTTTTTTTTTAAAGAAATGAAAAATAGAAATAAAAGTAACAGTAAAAAAAAAAACACTTAAATGCTGCTCTTTTACATTTTTATTCATCAAACTGTCCTGAGGAAGAAAACAATTTTTTTATCATGATTTCCACAAAAATATTAATAAGCAGCACAACTGTTGTCAACATTGATAATAATAAGAAATGTTTCTTGAACATTATCATGTGACACTGAAGACTGGAGTAATGATGCTGAAAATTCAACTTGCCAACAATTTTTTAAATGTTAAAACATGTAAAATAGAGAACAGTTGTTTTACATTATAGTAATATTTCGCATTACTGTATCATTTCACTGTATTTTAGATCAAATAAATGCAGCCTTGGTAAGCATAAGAGGCTTCTTTCAAAAACAAAAAAATGTACAGACCCCAAGATTTTTAACAGTAATGTAATTAATATATTAAATAATACTGTTTAATAAGCTAAATTGCAGATTTTCAGTAACATGATAATGGGGGCTTTTCAAAAAAAAAAAAAAAAAAAAAAAAAAATTGATTCGGGTACATATAGATAAAGCTTCCCATCTTTTCTCCTATGCTCTGAGGAGATTATGTAACAGTACAGCTAAACGCTCTTTTGACCCAAATCACTGGGACTGTCTTGTCAAAAGACATCACAAAGAGATAAAAATCCACAACAATTCCCAGCACAAGGGAGAAGAGAATCTTCTCACATGACTGCTCACTTCCAGTCCAAGTAAATGAACTGGTGAACCACTAGAGAACTAGTGACATTACTGACCATCAAATAGACATGATGATTTAGGAAAGCAAAAGACTTCTGATTTACTTTCTCCTTTGTCTTATGGAAATATATTACTCTATTGTGCGGATATGTAATTTGTGACAAATTTATGCAAAGCTGACTAATGTTTGTTCTGCAGTGGGACTGCTGCTATATTGCGTATCCCTGATCAATAGATGTGCAATAGACAAGGATTATTCACATCCACCATAACATGCAGATGTAGAAGAGATTCTGTTGCAGTGTTATTCGTTGAGCTTGTTGTTTTAGTCTGAACTGAAATCAATATCTCGGGAGAGTAAAATAAAGGTATTATTGATGCATTTGAAATGTAAATATTACAAAGGACTTTTTGATGTTTCCCAGATGCTTCTTCTAAAAGATGCTTTGCAAAGCTGCGTGCATTTTTATAAGATCATCGAACATTGACATCTCTTACATTGGCAGGAACACACAACTGTTTCTCTGACTCCAGCTCATACTTGAAATCAATACCAAATGAAACATAGGTAACATCCTGTCGTGTTTCTTTTTGATATACAGCTGAAGAAGATAGGAGGAGGGGGGTTCGGGGAAATCTACGAGGCGTTGGACCTGCTGACTCGCGAGAATGTGGCGTTAAAAGTGGAGTCAGCTCAACAGCCCAAACAAGTCCTCAAGATGGAGGTGGCAGTTCTGAAGAAACTGCAGGGTAAGACGTGGTCATCATTAGGTCTCGGTTTTTGGTACAGCATCAACATCACTTTGACATTGACAAGACATCACATTGTCCGATAACTGACTTCCCCACAGAAATGCACGTGGTCATTCATGTTATACAGTACCCTTTGAACTCCTGAAAACTCTATTCTTGTGTTGTAATTTAAGGAAGTTCAAATTGTATACCAGTCTTTTAGAATATGCTTAATCAAATACATTTTATACACTGTCATTTAAAAGATCAATAATGACGGTAAAGACATTTTTCTATTTCAAATAAATGCTGATTTTTGAACCTTTTATTCATCAGAGTGTCCTAAGAAAAAGCATATCATGGTTTTCTACAACTGTTTCAACATTAATGATAATAAGAAATGTATCTTGAGCAGCATATCGGCATATTAGATTGATTTCTGAAGGATCATGTGACACTGAAGACTGGAGTAATGATACTGAAAATTATAGCGTTGCCATCAGTTATTTTAAAATGTAATAATATTTCACAATATTAATGTTTTGACTGTATTTCAAAAAATATTAAATAAATGCAGCCTTGTTGATATATTTTATAATGTATATATATTTTTAACCATCTATTAAAACCTTTCTTATTACCATACTGATTTTCTGCAAATTTATCATATCCATTGCTAATATTTACTGATGTTTAAGCTGTTGTTTTCCCATCATTATGTAACTTCTTGGAGGATGATTTGGTTAGTTAAAGCACATGGAGGACAGGATGTAAAGTGACATTGAGAACACAGGAAAAACCTATAAATTGATTTGTAATTAAGACAATATTCCTCAAAAAAATGTGAAATCATTATAGGAAAGAAAGATTCAAAACAAGAGCCCTGTTGTGTTTCAAAGGCTTTATAGATTAAGTTGTATGCTAGTTCATGCAGTATTTAGTTGACATCATCATGACTGAGGCATTTATTAAAAGCTTTAAAGACTGACCATCCCATCTGAGTGGACCATGTGCGTGGCATGTATATTTAGCACTGTGAATGAAGCGGCAATAACACAGCCTACGTGACTGCGAACATGTGAAGCAATCATACACCCCAACATGCGCATACACACACACACACACACACACACACACACACACACATTCTGATGATTCAGTTCAGCCATTAGTCATCAGTAAAAAAACAAGCAAAAAAGAAGTACAAGTTCACGTAATGGCATATAGTATAAAAAAGTGTTGGTTGTCCAAGTATACATGGTTATTGGCCATTTCATCAGCCTTTCTAATAATGCTATTCTTTAATATTTTTTTATATAAATTACCTGCACATGTTAATGTTATTTTCTTTTTTAGGTAAAAACCATGTGTGTAAGTTCATAGGCTGTGGGCGAAATGATAAGTTCAACTATGTCGTCATGCAGCTGCAGGTAAACGACTCCCTTTCATAATATTGTAGGCACATATAAAACCAAAGTTCATACACAGCAATGCAAATAAATAATCCTTAATTCGATTAGTGGTGATATTTGGAACATTTTATAGATACATCATAGATCACCATCACATGCTGGTTTCTCTCAGATACTGAAGCCGTGTTTAGTACTACTGTTGTTATGGAGGTATGAGGGCTTCACTTACACTTTGTTATCACTCTCAGGGTAGAAACCTGGCAGATCTCAGGCGAAGTCAGCCACGTGGCACCTTTACCATGAGCACAACCCTCCGCTTGGGAAAACAGATTCTAGAATCCATTGAAGCCATTCACTCTGTTGGCTTTCTCCACCGAGACATCAAACCGGTAATATCTAATAGCTTTCCTGAAAATGTAATTGCCTTGTGTATATTATATTAAGATAATGCAACACTGTCATTTGATTTCCAGAAGTGATTTTATTTATCAAGGATGTATGGATTTTCTTTCCAGTCAAATTTTGCCATGGGAAGGCTCCCTTCAACATACAGGAAATGTTATATGCTCGATTTTGGGCTTGCACGACAATATATAAACAACAATGGAGAAGTCAGACCGGTATGTCACAGTTTTATTCCTTTTCAGTATCATTCATTGTTGACTAATTATTTGCTGGTTAATTACGTTGTATGCGCTAAATAAAAGTACATGTTTCCTGCATTGCAATGAGGAATGACATTTTTCTGTCATTCAATATTATTGATTATAATACAACCATGGTATTAAGTCGTCTTTTGATTGACCTCAAAGGTCTGGTTTTATTAAGAAGCGCCTTAGATTTATTTGAGCAATAAAAAGCAATATTCACTGTAACAGTGCATTCTGGCAGAGAGACGCTCATGAAAGCTCATGAGAGGTTTACAGAGCGCTGTGAATCTGCGCTGTTTCCTCTTTTAGCTCATCACAAAGAGCTCTTCATTCGCACATGTTCCTCTCTTCTCCATCCTTCACACCATCTCTCTTTCTCTCTACGTGCAGGTTTTAGTGCAGCGGTATGAATATTTAATAAGACTGCATGCATCAGTGAGCAGTGCCCCCAGGTTCGGCCTGAAAGGGTGTAATATTTTCAGCCCTCTTTCTCTCTCTCTTTCTCTCTCTATTGCTCCCTCTTTCTCTTTCACCGTTCCTTTCTGCACAGCTGAGTCAGCTACACTCATTGATTCAGGCAAGAAACTGAGTGTCTATCTATCTATCTATCTATCTATCTATCTATCTATCTATCTATCTATCTATCTATCTATCTATCTATCTATCTATCTATCTATCTATCTATCTATCTATCTATCTATCTATCTATCGTTCTATCGTTCTATCGTTCTATCGTTCTATCTATCATCTAAGCAATGCAGAGCTGCAGCACTAAAGCGGTTTGCCTCTGTTTTTCTCCTGCAGCCTTCAGGAGCTGCTGTCTGTTCCTGCAGCAGATTGAAATTTTACTTTGAGTTGATCCAAAACTACCTCTCCAGATCAAATAATAACTTCATAATGTTGAACAAATAACAAAACAGGTTTAAAACCAGGCTGTAACTTTACTGTGAAGAAAATTCTTTGCTTTAAATGCCATTGCAGCATGGTTTCTCATCCATTTTGTGGTGCATCATATTTATGAGATATGAATAAATTATTTCAGGATTATAAATAGTGTTGTGTCCTCAGAACTGTAAATGTCGCCTTTTTTGAAATGCAATGAATAGGAAAATTAACATATGCTGCCATGTTTGTTTGTTAATATTTGTGGATGTTTGTATATGTTTTAAATTGTGCTCCATTTTTTTCCATAACTTTTTGTTATACTAACATTTTCTTATTGACAGCATTTGAAGTAAATTGCATGGGGTCATTTGTATAATTTTGCCTGGTGCAGCTTTTTCTTTTGTTTGATCATCTTGTCTTATTTTTGCAGTTTTCATTTGGGGTTTTAAGTTATGACTTGCATGTCTGACGTATTTCTCCATCTGTTCCCTTCTCCCCACACTCTCACCAATGGAAAGACTTTCATTGTGAGTGACTTCATGGATTTCTCATCTTTGTTTTATATCTGACCTCACATTTATTAATTTAGTGTGTGTGTATATATATATATATATATATATATATATATATATATATATATATATATATATATATATATATATATATATATATATATATATGTAGATGTAGATGTAGATGGATCGATGGATAGATTGATTAGGATAGGAAAAACAGATATTTATTTGAATAAAACCAATTGAATCAGATCAGTTTAAAGTTTTGCACATTACATTCATTCCACATTTCATTTTAAGTTTGATTCTTAATATTTTTACATTTATTAAGCTCATTTAATACATTTGTGTTAAAGAAATGCTTGTGGGATTTCTTTTTGAGAGTTTGACCTTTATGTTCAGCAAAAGTGCAGTTTCTATAATTGGCAGTAAAACAGTGAACACGGTAAGAGAAAATGAACTGCATCCAAATGAAATGTCATTTGTTCTGCAAAACAGATGCTACTTGTCATGTCATTTATTTAGTTAATCAAACATAAATTAGTTGATTTGGTCCCCATTGGGACACACTCATGCACGGCACGCACAGACACACAGGTACATTTATGTGACGGAAAGGTGTTTACCTTTTGCGTTGTGTGTTCAATGTTCTGGAAGAATGGAACGCTATGTTCAGTAGTGTGTGTTGTGCACTATGTCCTTCTCCTGTTGCTACAATACCACTAAAACAGTAATGAAATTACTAATGCATAAAATCATAATACACAGTAGTATTTTTGTCTGATTTGTTTTGATTTGACAAGTATTGCAGAAATAAAATGTATTTATCAATAATCAATTGATAATTTTTCTTCTTTTAGCCTAGAACTGTTGCAGGATTTCGTGGGACTGTTAGATATGCATCTGTGAATGCACATAAAAACAAAGTAAGTGCTTAGTTTATGTGTACTTATTATGTATTTATATCAAATGTATTTTACAGAATACACAATCATCTAATGCTATTTACCTATTAATTTTGATAGAATTATTGTGTTTGTTTTTACAGGAAATGGGTCGCCATGATGACTTATGGTCATTGTTTTACATGCTGGTTGAATTTGCTGCTGGGCAGCTGCCATGGAGGAAAATCAAGGACAAGGTGCTCTGACTTTCCTTGCCTGATTTGAAAATCTGTGTTTGTTACATCTGCGTTTTTTTTTTTGTGTGTGTGTGTCACAATATTAATGTATATTTTTAACACAATATTTTTTTGTCTTTTTTTAATTAATTAATTAATTTTACAAAGTGTTATTCTGTATCAGACCACCATTGTTGAAATCTACTGTTGTCATCTTCATCATTTAGGAGCAGGTGGGTCAGATAAAGGAGCGCTATGACCATAGGATGCTGCTTAAACACATGCCATCAGAGTTTAATGTCTTCCTGGAGCATGTTTTAGGCCTTGACTACTACACCAAACCCGACTATCAGGTACCTAAAGTAGAAACTCTAACTCTCTATATATCTTATTATGTTTACCAAATAGATGTGTACCAAATAGAGAATGAAATAACAATACGAAATATATATATATATATATATATATATATATATATATATACATATATACATATATACAGTACTGTGCAAAAGTCTTAGGCATGTTGGTATTTTCACACAAAAAATGTTTTTAAGCCAGTTATTTATCTTTTACTGTAGTGTGTCAGTAGGAAATATCAGTTTACATTTCCAAACATTCATTTTGCAATTAATTGTAATAATTTTTTTTTTTATGCACAAGAAGTCTGACAGTAGCCGGTATGATCAGATCTCACCATCATGGAGTCTGTCTGTGATTACATGACGAAACAGAAAAAACTGAGACAGACTAAATCCAGGAAAACTTAGGCAACGTCTCCCAGACACTTGAGGAAAACTACCTGCAAAACTACAGCACTGTGAAAGGTTTAGGCACTTGTCAGAATGCTTTAAAGTGAGAATGCTGTCAAAAACAATAACATAAATAGCTTTTATTTATGAATTAACTAAATCAAATCGTTATTTGGGGTGACCACCCTTTGCATTTAAAACGGCTTTTGTCACCTGCATCTGTTCCTACACCTGTTCATGTAGTTTTGCAGGAAGGTTTCTTCAAGTGTCTTGGAGACGTTGCCACAGTTCTTCTAGATTTAGTCCATGTCAGTTTTTTATGTTTCTTCATGTAATCACAGACAGACTCAGTGAAGATGAGATCAGATCTCCATGTGGAGCATAGAGACTATTGTCAGACTCTTTATGCATACAAAAATCTCACTGGATTATTAAAATTAATGGCAATTAATTTATAAATGTAAACTGATATTTCCTACTGACACACTACAGCAAAAGATATAAATACTTTTTGTATTACCACTTACCACTTTTTGTGTGTAAAAATACTAGCGAGCCTAAGACTTTTGCACAGTACTGTATACACAGATCAGGCATAACATTATGACCAGGCAAAGTGAATAACACTGATTATCTCGTCATCACAGCACCTGTTAGTGGGTGGGATATATTAGGCAGCAAGTGAACATTTATTTCTCGAAGTTGATGTGTTAGAAGCAGGAAACATGGGCAAGTGGAAGGATTTGAGCAAGGGCCAAATTGTGATGGCTAGACGACTGGGTCAGAGCAGCTCTTGTGGGGTATTCCTGGTCTGCAGTGGTCAGTATCTATCAAAAGTGCTCCAAGGAAGGAACAGTGGTGAATCGGCGGCAGGATCATGGATGGCTAAGACTCATTGACGCACGTGGGGAGCGAAGGCTGGCCTGTGTGGTCTGATCAAACAGACGAGCTCAAATTGCTCAAGAAGTTAATGCTGGTTCTGATAGAAAGGTCTCAGAATACACAGTGCATCGCAGTTTGTTGTGTATGGGGCTGCATAGCCACAGACCAGTCAGGGTGCCCATGCTGACCCCTGTCCACCGCCGAAAGCACCAACAGTGGGCACATCAGCATCAGAACTGGACCACGGAGCAATGGAAGAAGATGGCCTGGTCTGATGAATCACATTTTCTTTTACATCACGAGGATGGCTGGGTGCGTGTGTGTCGCTTACCTGGGGAACACATGGCACCAGGATGCACTATGGGAAGAAGGCAAGCCGGCTGAGGCAGTTTGATGCTTTGGGCAATGTTCTGCTGGGAAACCTTGGGTCCTGCCATCCATGTGGATGTTACTTTGACACGTACCACCTACCTAAACATTGTTGCAGACCATGTACACCCTTTCATGGAAACAGTATTCCCTGGTGGCTGTGGCCTCTTTCAGCAGGACAAAGCAAAAATGGTTCAGGAATCCATAGTTTGAGGAGCACAAAAACGAGTTTGAGGTGTTGACTTGGCCTCCAAATTCCCCAGATCTCAGTCCAATCGAGCATCTGTGGGATGTGCTGAACAAACAAGTCCGATCCATGGGGGCCCCACCTCGCAACTAACAGGACTTAAAGGATCTGCTGCTAACATCTTGGTGCCAGATACCACAGCACACCTTCAGGGGTCTAGTGAAGTCCATACCTCGACATCTCAGGGCTGTTTTGGCAGCAAAAGTGGGGCCAACACAATATTAGGCTAATAATGTTATGCCTGATTTGTGTATATATGAATATTAAATATTACATATATGAATAATAAACATTAATGTATCATTTTTTTTATGTTTATTACTGTGTTATAGCAGAATTACATGGATACATTTCATCATACAGATATGAGTGGCCTTTTCTAAGATGTCTTTTCTGTGCCAGCTCCTGATGTCAGTGTTTGAGAACAGCATGAAAGAACGCATCATCACAGAGAATGAGCCATATGATTGGGAGAAAAGTGGGACGGACTCCATGATGTCTGCCACAACACCAACAGCAGCGCAGCAGAACACACGGCCTACAGTGGCTATGGTTGGGTAAGAACAGCATGCATGTGTGAACACATCATGTGTATATGCCTGTGGATGTGTGACTCCCATTTGGGACGTGTAAATCCATCCATCCATCCAGCCTGCCAGCCAGCTTCCTTTATTGTTATAAATCCTCATGTACGCAAACACACAAATGCACTGCACTTAGCAAAACCCACACTAATTCACAGGCAGCCTCTCGGGAGACTTTGTTACTTGTCGTCCATTGTCACAAAAAAAGCCGTACAGATGGATGAAAGGCATGATTAACGTCTGAAAAACTCAAACAACTGAAAAAACAAGAGACAAGCTTGAATCTGTTGTCGCATTTGTTTTACTTAATTACTGTTATTTGCATACTGATACATTTTGCAAACTGATTTATTGGTCACAAAAATTCAATGCTTCTTGGAACATTGTAGCTAGTTTTCAGAAGGTTTGCATGTTTAGAGAGGAGAAAACTCACTTCGGATGGAAATGTCACTGACTTATTTTAGTCTATTGCAGTTCTGGAAAGGCAGAGTTGTTGTATTGCTCCAGGACATGAAGAACATTTTACCATGAAATAGAAAAATGTCTGATGACTTTTAAAGGAGTTCCCCTCTGATACTTAATTTTGAAAGTGATATTTACAGAAAATGACTCTATAAAGGTGAAGGGTGTCATTCCTTTTTTTAAACAACAACAAAAAAATTCCAAGTAGGTTTCCCAAAACATCATCTAAGGTCATTCAGTGTCAACTTGATTTTTTTTAATTTAAATTTATTGTGATCTGTTCTTTGACCTTTAGGGTCATAAATGTGACCCAGATGCCTGGTGACCTTCAGAGGGAAAATACAGATGACGTTGTACAGGACGAGCACCTAAGCGATCAGGAAAACGCCCCTCCGATTCCCTCTGGCCGGCCAGCTGATGGTAGTCAGTTACCCACTGACGCAGATGGATGGGAAGAGACAGACTTTAATCGCAACAAACTCAGGATTAACCTTGGAAAGGTGCAGAGCACTCCAATGAATATAATCCAATCAAATATTTTACATGATTATATTTTAAAAAGCATTTTTTTAACCAGATAACATTATAATGTCTTTGATTTTGTGTTGCAGGGAGGTCAAGAGGAAGATGGTAGCCGGGGTGTGTGTCCTGTGTCGCCACAAAGGGGAGGTCTGGACTCTCCGGGTGTGCAGGTGCACTCACTTAGATACCGACGGGTCAACAGCCCTGAATCTGATCGCATATCTGCCGCTGATGGACGGGATGGTTACGGGCAACGGTGGGTTGAAATTTTGCTTTGAATTTGTCCGAACTTGTGTATTGACTCAAGCATTCAGAAGTTAGACAGTGAACTATCCATTGTATAATATTTGTTTGACTGTTTTGAGTCATAATACATAATGTGATGCTGTTTTTGCACTTCATTGAAATGTATCTTTTAAGTTCCACATGTAAAGAGATATTTAGTGGGCTATTTTCATTTAAAGAAGTTTTAATTCACTGCATTATTCAAAAAAAAAAAAAAGCGTAAAGTGTATTATTTAATATATACACTACTGCTAAAAAGTTTGGGGTCAGTAAGATTTTTTAAAAGATTAATCAAGGATGTTTTAAATTGAACAAAAGTGACAGTAAAACATTTATAATGTTACAAAAGATTTATATTTGAAAAAAATCTTCTTTTGAACTTTCTAATCATCAAAGTATCCTGGAAAAGTAGCACAGTTTCCACAAAAATATTAAGCTGTTTGCAACATTGATAATCATAAGAAATGTTTATTGAGCACTGAATCAGCATATTAGAATGATTTCTGAAGGATTATGTGACACTGAAGACTGGAGTAATGATGCTGAAAATTCTGCTTTGCCATATTACATTTTAAAATATAATAGAATAAAAAAGTCTTTCTGTCTATATCATCATTTAGTCTCATACGTTTATTATTTATTCCTTTCTCAGCTCTCGAATGGACATCCTGGGTTCTCCTTCTCGGCATGTTTACTCCTCCCAGCCTGCTCAGATGCTATCCGTTGACGGTTGTCGCGGAGACCGTGGTCGTAATGAGGCTTCTGCATCAGTGGACCAGGAAGCCCACAGCAATGCCTTCATCCGCTCCGTCCCACTCGCGGAAGAGGAGGACTTTGACAGCAAGGAGTGGGTTATCATAGACAAAGAAACGGAGCTCAGAGACTTCCACCACCTCCCAGGGGCCGAGCCCACCACATCCGGCACCACGGATGAGGAGCCAGAGGAATTACGTCCTCTGGAGGAAGGAGAAGAGCGGCGGCGACATAGGGGGACAGATCCGTCAGTGAGGCCCAAGACCTCACACGGTGACCGGACTACACGAGGCATGCTGCCCCTTACGGAGGAGGAGGCGTCCAGGAGAAGCGGGAAAGGCCAGTCAACATCAGTGGAGAGCCCTGTGCAGTCACCCTGTCACTCGCTGCCCTCAGGACGGCTGCGCCGGAGAGAGTCAGAATCCAACGGACCTCAGAGACAGGTAAGATTATCCTGCACTTAGTAACCTGCACTGACATTCTTAGCCTAAAGATGGAGTGCATTGGTGGGTTTGAGGTGAGTGAGGTTGAAAATATTTGATGGTGGTAAAGAAATCATGAGGTCCAGTCCAGTTAGAAGCACTATTATAATTTATTTGTTTACAGACACATTTTTACATGGCTCAATCTTTGCCTGCGTTGTGCGACTGTGCGTGCAGTGTTTTCGAGCTCATGACATGCTGAAGAATGGTCTGGATCGGATTTTAAAATAAGATCAGGAAAAGGATGTTTATTGTTCACAAACAAGCACTTATCAGCTGAGTACTGGATTTTATCAGCTAATAATGAAATGAATGATAATGAAATGTCACATGAGATGGCAGGAACACTATACTGTAATTTCTTTGTTACTTGTCTGCTTGCAAATAAATAACAGATATTTTAAAAATTATATGAATACATTTTAAAAACATATTAATGACATGAAACATACTATTTTATATTTTAATACACAAAAAAAATACACTACCATTCAAATGTTTGGAGTCAGTAACATTTTTGTTGTTGCTGAAAAATGTTAATACTTTTATTAATCAAGGAATTGATCAAAAGTGACGTAAAGATATATATAATATTACAAAAAAATTATATTTCAAATAAATCTTGATAGTTTGAACTTCATCGGAGTCCTGAAAAAATATATGATGGTTTCCACAAAAATATTAAACAGCACAACTGTTTTCAACATTGATGATTATCTATCTATTAAAATAAAAATATTTATTTTAAACTGTAGTAATATTTCACAATGCAACAGTTTTTAATGGATTTGTTGTTTTCAAAAAATGCAGCCTTGGTGAGCATAAAAAAACTGAAACATTAGAAATTCTTACTGATCCCACATTTTTGGACAGTTACGTATCTGTATGTAAATGTTTGTAATAAATTGTGTAAAATATATAACTAAGCCTATAATCCTCTTTGGAGCACTTTCTTTTAAATGTGACGCCTGATCTTTTCAGCTTCACACAGAGAGAATGACCTACATCAGGGATTTCTTGTACCTTAGAAATAAATTTGTTCACTTTCCACTTGTTCCAAGAGCGAACATGAAATACTGTTTCCAGAGACATGCGTGCAGGAGACTTTGTTTTGCTTAAGTCCGTTCATAGCTCTTTGTCAATTCTTAAAATAGCTTATCTATCTTAAAACCAACTTTTTAATCAATATACAGCCAGTACTTTGTGATGGGGTGGTGCTATTGTCTCACTCCACTTTTTACAGGGTGTGTGCCTATTTCTTTCTCCCTTTCTTCACTCTCCGTCTGTCACTCTCTCTTTAATTCACTGTCTGACACACAGACTCATGCCTCATCTCTTCTTTTCTGACCATCAAACATTTGGTTTTCACATGATTTGCTACAAATGGAATTATTCTACTTTGTCCGTGGTTTGTATTTTGCAAAAAGTTTTTGTATGCAGAAGTTCAGCAGGAACTAAGGGGGTATTCAAACTGCTCAAAGGTCATGTACACACTACAAAGCTTTGATAAGTTATCATTATCATTTATAAAGAATAAGGAGACTTTCATACTACAGTCTTGCGATATGGAGATAACCATAGTGATATTTTCACATCCTGTAACTGTAAACAAGAAACATGGATGCCAAACAGTGTTAGTGACTGATTACCGTGCCATTTGTTATGAAATCATTTATGCTCATTAAGCTGATTTCATTGCATTAACTAGCTGCTCAGTTTAATTATGACCACGCTACATAGATTTAAAGGGATAGTTCACCCAAAAATTAAAATGCTGTCATTAATTACTCACCCTCATGTCGTCCAAAGCCGTAAGACCTTCGCTCATCTTCAGAACACAAATGAAGATATTTTTGATGAAGTCCGTGAGGTTTCTGACCCCACATAGACAGCAACATAGTCACCCCAGAAAGGTAGTAAAAACATTGTTAAAATAGTCCATGTGACTACGGGTTTGGAACGACATGAGCGTGAGTAATTAATGATAGAATTTTTGGGTTTTCATCCCTTTAATTAAAATTCAGTTCGCCCAAAAATTAATTGTGAAAAAATCTACTCTTAGGATCTGCTCATCCTAAAGTCATTCTTTGTTTCTTTTCTGGAACATAAAATAATATTTTGATAAAAGTGTGTTTTTTCTTTCTTTTCTTCTATTGTCAATGGGAACTGTTTGGTTACCAATTTTCTTCAAAATATCGGATTTTATGTTCCACGGAAGAAAGAAATTCAGGTTTGGAACAACATGAGGATGAATAAATAATGATAGAATTAAATTTTTTTGAGTGAAATGTCCTGAACTGATTTCACTTGTTTAATTCTGTTGTCACTCCTGTAATAACTGAACTCAATATGAACAGAATGGGATTAAATGTAGCTTCAGTGTGTACATGGCCAAAATCTTATTTTTTCTTTCTTTCTTCCAGATAAAATTACTAGATCATTTTTTAAATCTTCAAAAATATCCAGTTTGTTTTCAAAAGTTTTCATAGAAAAACAAAACAAAAACACAAACTCGTGAAGCTAAACCAGACCTTTGCTAATGGGATTTCGGGGCTACGTATTTCTTGTCCTTCAGAAAAACACTTTTTACCTCAGTACTGTGTTTGTGTCTTTGACTGCGTTCAAAATGAGGGGTCTACTGCTGAGCATTTCTACAAATTCCTTAAACTCTGACTGTGGTTTGTCTTTTTAGGATGCTCAGCACTAAACCGTTCAGTAAATCTGTGCACTAATTCTCACATTAAAGTTATTCATTTTCATATTTTAATGTTTGTCATCCCTCATAGTCCAAAACAAAATGTGTGAAAAGATTTCAGACATTCTTTACCACTAGGGTGAGCCAGATAACATATAGTAGAGCAGCAGTTTTGCTCATCTAGTGGATAGCTAGTATATTCTTCTCATTTACCCCTGAGGAAATATAGCAGAAAAAAATTCTGGGGCATTTTTCTCAATTGTGTTTGGAAAAACTTGCCCCTTACATTGTTTCGCTGTAAGCACAGTCACAGCCTTTTCAAGCTGAACTGAGATTGCTGGATTGTCTCTTTTGTATGATAGCCAAAACCTCAAATCAAAACAGATGAGGATGCTCATTTTCCCAGCAGTCTTCACCTTTTAAATGCCTTTTGCTCGGCCTTTCGCTCAAAATCACGTATGACACGTTGATTTCACCCACGGAGAAAATACCAAGGCTGCCGCTGGAGCCACAAAAGAAGAGTGAAAGAGGTGTTTGCGGTAAGCACAGTTTAGGCTAGTCCCTTTTGTACCTGTTTGATGAACTTGCTCATTGTTTTTTCATATTTGATTTCTGTTTGTCATCATTTTTTCCATATTTACCCATTTTTATCCATGTGTGTTTGTGTTTGTATGCCTGACCATTAATTTTTCTTAAGTTGTCCAATGACGGTGTGATGATACCGATCGGCAAAATGGTTAAAGTACTTTTTGTCTGGAATCTCTCGGCTCATTGTCTTGTACATGGTCACATATGGCACATTTTTGAGAGGTGGATCTGCATCAAACGAACAGCCTCTGTGGAATAGAGGCTCTCAATGTTGGCTGCCCAACCAAAAAGAAAAAAAAACATAGCTATCCCTTTAGCTTTGTCTCTTGTGAGAACTTGTTTCCAGGCAACCCATTGTAGGTCTGTGTAAAGAGAGCCCGTTCCTCTCTTTCCTCTGAGTGTTTGGCGTTCTCCTCACTGCATGCGACTGGGGAGATGCCTTAAATGTTACAAATACAAATCCTCTGTTAAGCTCGTGAATTTCAACGCTCGCTCTTTCTCGTTTTATTTCAGCTGGATGATGACAGGCCTCACTCGGGCCCACGCTCCAACCAGCTACGACGTCTCGCCTCCTACGTCTTCTCGTCCTCGACGTTGGAGACTGAGCAGTACCCTCACCCCGGAGGATCCTACATCCAGCGCAGCCGGTCAGCCGAAAGCAGCCCAGCTCATTTTAACCTCCGATCGGGCTCGAGACGTCACGCTCCCCTGCAGCCGCCTGGAAGTCCGCACAGCAGGCACTCCGTGCTCACCGTGTCCCGCCTGCAGCTCCAGCAGATGCTGGCCAAACTACTGAACAAGAACAGTTGAGGAAAGCTCATGTAGTCTCTTCTCACACACCGATGTGAAAGACTTTTTTTTTTTTTAAGGATGATGAATTATTTTTGGGGAAAGATGTAGTCTTTTTCTGATGCAATAAACTGTAGAGGGCTGTAAGAAGATAATGACGTGTTAAAGGGAATGCCGTGCTTTTACACACGCTGTTCATAGCTGGCACTTTCTGCTTGTTATGAACAAACGCTTTAGTCATTTCAATCACTTTGTGAGTAAAAACATAAAGATATTCATAGCCAAAATTCATTATCTGCAGTGGCTATTCGTGTACCTCAGTTGCACGTGTGTTGCATTTGCAGCTGTGGTCAACCTGAAACATACCTGAAGTGACTCACTGCCTTTAATATGCAAGTTATTTCATTGTCTTCCATGCAAAAAAAAACATGAAAAAGGTTTTTTTTTTGTCCTTGTTCGATATTTTTAGTATTATAATTTAGGTTTCAAACACGTTCTAAGCCATCATCCATAGTTCATAATGTTCCTTATATACACAGGCTTTCAATTTTACAAAGAAAATATTTTTTTCTGTGCTCTAAAGGTGCTTTCCCTCACAAAAGATATGTTATGCAAGTTGAATGGAAGTGTTTTAAATGTAAAATGGAAGCATAGGAGCAAAAGGGAATAATATGTCTACGCTTTTATAACTAATGGAGTGGCGTGCTGGAGTCTGGTTATCTAAATATGAGATAAATGAGTCAGCTGTTGTGTCACAGTCGTAAAGTAAATGAAAGATTAGCACGCATTTTGGTTTCTCTGCCACTGATTAAAATTAGTATAGCCGTAAAGTAAGCAAAAGCAAAATATATATATATATATATATATATGTATATGAAGCAGTTTTCATTAAATAGCGTCTTTTTCTTTTGAGTGTTTAGATAAAAGCTTCCATATCTTATTTAATCATGTATTTATGTGCATAGAGCTTTGAATGCATCGTGTAAGCATTATATCTCATTGAATACCTCCTAGTTAGTCTTGGGTTGGATCCACAGTTTTATGTTATTGAGTAGCAAATGTATGTGTGTGAGACTGCTGTAGGGTCTTTTGAGTACTGTTTTTCACTATTGCACTTTAAAAAAAAAGACACCGAATTGGAGCCATAGCTGTTTCCTCGGCGACGTGGAACAAAAAATGTGATCGATTGCAATAAGATGTGAACGGTGGTTTGGAATTGAGAGGTACAAGATTATCACTTTCTCAATTAAAATCCACCAGTGTTTATACTGAAAAGGAGAACTGAAAATAAGGGCATATTCTAGAAAATATTGTGTACATTAGACATTTAGTGATTAAATAGCACCTTTGTTGAATAATCTTCATTTTATGGCTGTGGGTGGCTTAAGTTGTTTCATGGTTAAACAACCTAGGCTTGAAAGTGAAATGGCTCTTGCAGTGTTATTGTTGTAGCAGGTCTTTGGCAATATAACATAAAGATGCATGTCTGGATTGTGAAAGTGTATTTATACTTGCCTTTTGTCAGGAAAGCAAATGAAAGGGTCATTAACTGTTGAGAAAACCATTTACTTTCGCTAGATTTTTTTTTAAATTAATATATTTGTTTATATTTTTCAAAACTAAAAATGTAACTGCTTTTTTGTTGCAAAAGAAGTGTTTAGAAACATGGGATTTCAGAAAAGTGTATTCGAAAATCTGTTGTTTGTTCATGCCAACTCAAGTCAGTTTTGGAGTGTGTACTGCAGCTTTACATGATCACATTTGCTGAATTGTGCATCTTCAGTGAGTGAATAATAAGTATTTGAAACTGTATTAGAACAGAAATGATACATGACTTTGTTTCTGTATGTTTCTGGTACTGTCACAGTCATGGCTTCTCACATGAATGTACTGTTATATACCCAAACAGGCTGCTATCTCTTGCACTTGTTTTGCACATCTGCTTTTGCCTGGTTTACATCACTATATTTAGCTATAATTGTACAGTAATGACACTGACGTTAACAGTGCAAGAAAAGTCGTTATTGTTGGGACTGTCCAGGTCTGTTGACTGGGAAGTACTGGAAAGACAATGCAGTTCAAAATCCTGTTTTTTGCATGACTAACAAATGAAGTTGGTCCATGAAAGCAAATGAAACTAAGACATTTTTTAATGGCTTATGTTATGCCTTTATGTTTCCATGAATTGTATATTGATTATTGATTTACATACTAAGTGATCAACAGCAAATTCCTTGATATCTTTTTGAAAACAAAATATTTAATTGACAAATACATTTGCATAAAAAAAACTACCATTACAAAATGTTAGCATGGCTCATATGTTTTTGGAAAAGACTTTCTTTTAGTTTAATGTACTGTTTACAACATTTTCTAAGGCCTTTTATTTTATTTCCACCTGAACATCTGCATGTGATGCTCTGAAATACCAAAAAGAATGTCATTTAGTCTATCACATCCCACTAAACTGCTCTTATGAGTTTTTGATGGTTTTACTTTATGCCTATACACAATGCCTTTGTCACAATAACACCTTTTAGATGGAGGAAAATGCTGTATCATAGTTGTAATGTGCATGTTGTATGATATATTGATGATTGCAGGATCATTCTATATAATGTATGTAGTGAGATGTGATGGATCAAGGACGTTTGGAGCATAGTCATGCCCGCAGGGAGTGATAACCTTAGCTTGGTGTTGTGAGAAGCTTCACTTGAACTACAATGAACTCTACTATGTATACCGATACACAGCGTACACACAACAACAGACAAGCTCTTGAAGGAGCTGATACAATCACCGACTGTTTTCAATATTCAATGTATTCCGTATATTTGCAATTAAAACAACTATGTGTCGACGGTAACAGCGCTAATTTGAAAGTGTGTGCTGTAAAATAACAAAATGTAAAAATAAGTTGCAGAAGGTTTTATTTATGTAACCGGGCAAGTCACTTGAGAACAACATTTTATTTACAATGACAGTCTGGTATTGCTATGTAATGTAAATGGGCTGTGATCTGTTAGATTGATGTACAATAATCATATTACCTTTTCTATCACAATATCACTGTACAGTATGCTTGTAATATTTCCAAGTAAAGCATGTATTTTAAACTTTTTTTAAATTCTAGGATAATTGTATATATCTAAGAAAGAGAAATTAAATCAATACTGTATAAATAAAAGCATGTTATCTGGTTGGTTTTAGTCTGTATGTATTGTATAGAAAACCTGTATGTTGGACACACTTGAAAAAAAAAAGCTAAATATGACTGGCTGCTGTAAAAGGGAAAATTCTTTAACACATTTTTGTGCCTTTTTTATGTATGTAATCTAGACAATCTTAAAAAGCTTGTGTACAATTTAAACATAATTAAAGTCTTTGAGAAAAAAATGGTTGTGTGGTTGTATAATGTATAGGAATGACTTTATTAGAAAGCTTTGGAAGCATGAGATCCCAGACTCCCTTCAGGGCATTTCCAAAGCCACACCTTCTTCAAAACACATGAACGCTCACAGCAGACTTTGCAAATAGTCACAAGACGAGAGATGGCCTTAAACTACCTCATGTCTCAAAGCGCATAACATTACAATAATAACATAAACAACTTAAAGAGCACTGACCTGTACCACCCGACTGCTGCAGATTCATTTCGCCGTTGATTGTTTTGCCGAGTTACAAACTGCTCCGAGTATAACGTCACAGGTTTCCATCTCTTCCAAATCACAGTAGTTATGTAGTTAGTTCACGCAGCATAAGCTTGTTGTTTTGGTTCAGGAGGAACTATAATGGTGGCTGTTTCGGTTGTGGTGCTTGTGACTTAACGACTGTCTAACCTTACATAGCATAAAACGCGCTTACGACGTGTGATGTCTGCACAAAGGTATGGAAATACATACGTTGACAGGCAGGTAAGACATTGTACCACTGCATTCGGTGCGAATGCAATGATTGGACGAACATTTTATGGTCCTATGCTTTCCACAGACTATATATATATATATATATATATATATATATATATATATATATATGCATTTAGACCACTTAGCTATCAGGATGTGAAGAGACCTTTAACCAGCATAACAAAAAAAATGTTTCTGGAAAAAAATCACCTACACTGCCTTGGTTAGAAAAACTGTGGAAACTCAGTATGTATGAATGGATGTATGAAGTACAGTATGTCCTCATGTCCATGTGTTCCTGGAAAGTGTTTTCCCGGAAGATCTCAGTGAATCAAAATCTCATGGTTTCTCATAGTTTTTCTTACATTGCTTTTCCAATATTGTAACTTTTTTTGTTATCTTTTAGGGCCCAACCCCGAGTGAGCCTCTATTGTCACCTACTGACTACAGGACTAAATCCCCATCCTCTGAGAAGGAGATGTTTCATATCCTTCCTAAACTGCAGGCTAAGAGAGCCGACTTCCTCACCGTCATGCTTACAGGAAGCCTACACCACCGACGGGCCTTCACAGCCACACCGCCTGAGACACAAGATGAGGGACCCAGAGATGACGATGTCACAAAGAGTGAATCTAGTAGTGGGGCAAGCGAAAAGAGCACTGAACGTAGTCAAGATGGGGCTCCTTCCACTTTAGTGGCCGATGATCCGCACAAGGAGCCAAAAGAGCCAGGCTCTGTTGCTGAAGTAGATCCTGACCAAGAGGATGTCTCGAACACCCTTGTTTTGTTTTCACCAGGAGACACAAAGAAGTCTCCAAATGTTATAAATGCGACTGATGTGGATCAAGGTGTGGTGGAATCTGATGCCCCTCAAAATGAGCAGTTGGATGAAGTTGGTCGATTAGAGATACAGGTCCAGGAGGACATAAAGCAGGCAGAGAGGTCTTCAGATGCAAGGCAACCTGATGCAAGTGGTGTTGAACCATCCATACAAACATCTAAACCGGTGATAACCATCTCAACAACTTCAGTGGCCTCAGCCTCTATTGCATCACCCCCTTTCTCTAAAGTGGAGCAAACTTTTGTACACATTGCAGAGACAACCCATATGAATGTCATGTCTTCAAGTGATGCACAGGTTCCTGAAGTTTTAGAGGTTGATGGCAAATCACAGTCCAAGTGGATAAAGGACAAGCTGGTCCTTTCTCAAGAGCCAGGAGGAGTAGCAGCATGTGTCCAGTCTGAAGTGACCTCTCAGACTCTTACAGAGGAACCTCAGGTACTTAATGTTCTGCATGGGTCTTTGCCAAATGAAACTGCTGAAAAACTGGTTGGAAATGTGGTTCCTCTACCCTTAGAGTCTAGGGAACACATCCATCTAGGTTCATCAATTGAATCCAAACAGGACAAACAATTAAAAGAGGAATATCAAGAGGAGAACAATGTACCAGAAAGGGTTTCTAAACCTCCACGACCAAGGAGCAAAAGTCGAATTCCTATCCTAGTCCCAGAAGAGGAACCAGGATCGGAACAATCCTTGTCCACCAAAGAACGACTACGTAGAAGAGCCATGCAGCAAGACCTGGCCCGTCAAGCTGTAGAAAGACAGCGTCAGGGCCGCTGGATGAAACTGAATTCCAGGACTTCATCCTTGTTATCTTCTGGAGACGAGCCCAAGAGACCTTCAGAGACTCTTTCTACTACAGTCTCAGAGGAAGATATTCATGTAGCTGATGATTCTCTCAAAAAGCTCAAGAAGAAAGCTGAGGAAAAGTACCAAACTGAGTGGCACAGCAGGATCCCACGACCAGTTACCCCAATAAGGAAGCCTTCATCTAAACTAGTAGTTGTAGCTCCTGTTATCGAACCTGAGGCTGGAAATGCAAAATTAGGACAAAAGGCAAGCAATGGGTAAGTTCACCTCAAAATAACTGCTGATAGCCAGGGTTGTGCACCATTTAGAATCAAATTGAGAATGCATTGAATTTGAATTTCTATGAATTGCAACTCTGGCCCTGCTTACACCTGGTATTAACCGTTTTGGGTGTTTGGATCACAAGTAGACGAGGAAGACACATACCCATTGACACTTGGTGTTTTAATCCGTCTCTTTTGTCCACTTTCATCCACTTCTGTCCTGATTTCTTTGAGGGTAGGGTCTATGGCTGGGTAAATGTATGTTTTTTCAGATCTTTAAATCTAATGGACAAAATAAGCTTGTGCAGTTTACATATGAACGTGCCTGGAGACGACGGAAAAACGTACAGAGAACAGCAACTTTCATTTCTGATAGCCGCAAGACCATGCCGAACGCGGTTAGTGTGTGTTAGAAATCAGGAATGTTGAGAGAACATTGTGCTTAGTACGTTTTTCGTCTTCAAACCAAACTTGGGTTTTCAGCCGACAAAGTATAAATCCTGTCTGGCTAGCGCACTTCCCATAATGTTTACGTGTTAGGTGAACACATTCGACCACATGAGCATTTACATTTACGAAAGCGATCTGGTCGAATGTCGTTTTCGAAAGTGGGCAAACTCAAAATGTTTTAGACCATTTACACCTGTATTTAGCGTTGTCCACTTGTGATCCGATCAACCAAAACGCATCTTAATAACAGGTGTAAATAGGGCTTCTGTAAAATCTTCTTTCTGTCATTCCGATTCAAATCAGTTTTCGAATAGGATAAAGCAAATTCAAATTCACACTTAAGAATTTAATGGGAGCCATTTCTTCAATTCAGAATTTTGCACAACCCAGTTGACAGCATACCATAAGTATGATTATATTAAATTAAATAGATTTTTTTTTTATTGACCATAGGCCAAAAGTACAACCACAGTCCGGATCAAGTGCGCCACCACTTCACGCAAGATCAAAATCAACATTGTCTTATTCTACCAAGCCAAGTGGAAGCAATCGCATGCCTCTCTCCTGTATTCCAGCTTCATCTCGTCGCAGCTTAAGCACCACAAACTGCACTTTCTCCTCAACCCGTATAGCTAGTCCTTCGCCCCATAGGCTACCCCTACGAACTGCAGTTAGCGAATCTCACAAGCAGCCGTTTGCCCTCCGAGCCACTGTGGAGCTCCGAATGAAGTCTAGGACTACTACTTGCAGTGGTCCTGCAAAGGATGCCAAACCATCACCAAACCAACCCACTGATACACCTGTCAGGAATCAAACCAAAGCTTCTGCTCAATCGAAGAACACAGTTCCTGTGAAAAGGGAAAAAAGCACAAGCAACAAAACAGGTGCAGCCAGATAAGACACTGTGACTGCAGTTTACTGGGATTGTTTCCTCTCAATTACTTGAACATATTGCCTCAAAATATAATCTGCCCCATTGACCAAAATTAGCCTTTTTTAATTAATTTAATGTTCTTCCTAATCAATGAATGGCTATAGTTCTAATTTTGGATTCTGCACCAAATAATTTTATGTTGTACTATAAGGTTAAACAGTGTAGAACTTTCATTTTACAGGAAGTTGTTTGGAATATAATGGAGGAAATGTCACGTTTAGCATAAACGGTGCTATACTGTATATGTGTTGTTCTGTTGTGCATATTTAATTTAGTATATGGTTTTGGAGGTGTACTTTATTATTAGTTAGATGCCAAGTTGTCTTTGACCCTTGACACACAATAATAATGTATAATTATTTACAGCATCTAAATCAATCATACAGTATATTATCTATTTAGGCAGCACAAATGATTATAAACCACCGGACACACAGAACATTGTAAAATCTGCCACATATCCATGGACAAGTGCACAAATTTCCTCTGGTCTGCAGCTCAGCCCTCTTTGTAAACCTTGTGATGATGGGCATGCCTTGTCTTTAGCTTGTTACAAGTGTTTGATGATACTGCTGTATGCTTGTATATATTCTTTTCAGTATTTCTTGCAGAGACCTCTTTATTTTTATCAGACAAAGGAAATGATAAAGTATTTGGGTTTTAATTTTCTTAAAGGAATATATTGTGGGTTCTACACTTGAGTTATCTCATTTTCTAAGCATGGCAGAAATCACACATTATTAATAACTGTCAATACGGAATATTTCTAAATGAACAATTTCCACCTTTTGCTCATATTACAATAGTGAGATGTTAAGTGAGATTTCTGTTGGAACAAGGAGCATAAAATGATCAAGTCTTAATCGTGTTATGTTGTTGTTGTTGTTGTTTTTTACAAGTGACACATTTCACGTTCTTCCCAGTCCTTGAAAACGTTTACACATATAACAAGGATTCCCAAATTTTTCTGTCCTTTTTTTATTTCAAGTAGCCCTGAGATTTTAAGTAAATATTTGAATGATTTAACAGCACATTGGCATGTTCACAGTTTTCTGATGTTGTTAAATGGTCACATGACATTATTACAAATGGTACATGTCCGATTTACAAAAAACGAATGATGAGTCAGTCAACTTGCTTGTGTTACCCGTTTGAATCAGACTTAGACCATGGCTTGCTACTGAGTTCGCAACTGAATCGCAAGTCACAACTTTGTTTTATAAATTAATAATGTCATTCTAAAAAAAGCACATTGTATGTATGTGTATATATACACTCACCTAAAGGATTATTAGGAACACCTGTTCAATTTCTCATTAATGCAATTATCTAATCAACCAATCACATGGCAGTTGCTTCAATGCATTTAGGGGTGTGGTCCTGGTCAAGACAATCTCCTGAACTCCAGACTGAATGTCAGAATGGGAAAGAAAGGTGATTTAAGCAATTTTGAGCGTGGCATGGTTGTTGGTGCCAGACGGGCCGGTCTGAGTATTTCACTCAGTTACTGGGATTTTCACGCACAACCATTTCTAGGGTTTACAAAGAATGGTGTGAAAAGGGAAAAACATCCAGTATGCGGCAGTCCTGTGGGCAAAAATGCCTTGTTGATGCTAGAGGTCAGAGGAGAATGGGCCGACTGATTCAAGCTGATAGAAGAGCAACTTTGACTGAAATAACCACTCGTTACAACCGAGGTATGCAGCAAAGCATCTGTGAAGCCACAACACGCACAACCTTGAGGCGGATGGGCTACAACAGCAGAAGACCCCACCGGTTACCACTCATCTCCACTGCAAATAGGAAAAAGAGGCTACAATTTGCATAAGCTCACCAAAATTGGACAGTTGAAGACTGGAAAAATGTTGCCTGGTCTGATGAGTCTGGATTTCTGTTGAGACATTCAGATGGTAGAGTCAGAATTTGGCATAAACAGAATGAGAACATGGATCCATCATGCCTTGTTACCACTGTGCAGGCTGGTGGTGGTGGTGTAATGGTGTGGGGGATGTTTTCTTGGCACACTTTAGGCCCCTTAGTGCCAATTGGGCATCGTTTAAATGCCACGGCCTACCTGAGCATTGTTTCTGACCATGTCCATCCCTTTATGACCACCATGTACCCATTCTCTGATGGCTACTTCCAGCAGGATAATGCACCATGTCACAAAGCTCGAATCATTTCAAATTGGTTTCTTGAACATGACAATGAGTTCACTGTACTAAAATGGCCCCCACAGTCACCAGATCTCAAGCCAATAGAGCATCTTTGGGATGTGGTGGAACGGGAGCTTCGTGCCCTGGATGTGCATCCCACAAATCTCCATCAACTGCAAGATGCTATCCTATCAATATGGGCCAACATTTCTAAAGAATGCTTTCAGCACCTTGTTGAATCAATGCTACGTAGAATTAAGGCAGTTCTGAAGGCGAAAGGGGGTCAAACACAATATTAGCATGGTGTTCCTAATAATCCTTTAGGTGAGTGTAATTCTAATATAAATTGGCCAAATCTAGCAATAAAAACAAAAAGCATTAACATTTCTCCTTAATTTAATTGTGGAACTAATGTATTTTTCTATTTCTTCTCTCCGGCTAGTCACGTGAGGGATAGTGAACTTTTAAGGCCTGGGATTCTTCTTTTTCTTGAGCTTACCAAGACAAAGACCTTCTTGTGTCTCATACAGGCCCCTGAAAAGCATGACCGGGAACCATGTTATGATAACATATAGCAATTCAACACTGCTCATCTCCTCAGACTACTCTCCACTCGCTGTTTACTACAGACCCAACCAAGTGTGTCTCCAGAACAGAGCAAATTTCATAGAGAAGATCTCAATTCTGATGGGTGAGTAGAACGTGCATTGCAAAAGAAACAAGAGCAAAGACTGATATCATATCTATTCGGTAGCTTATCTCACTTTCAGCTATGAGGTTTGAGGACGTCCTTCATGAGATTGGTGGCTTCAACAAGTTCCAGTTTCTGGTTCTATACATCCTGTGGCTCCCACGGATCATCCTTCCACTGCATTTCCTGCTCCACAACTTCATCTCAGGTGTGCCACCTCACCACTGTGCCCTGCCTCACTTGGACGGCCGGTACACAGGTGGCACAGAGAAGGGCAGTGAATCGGCACAGATTCTGGCTCTTGGCATCCCACGTAATGCAGATGGCTCCTACAGCTCATGCAAAATGTACCCTTTTCCCTTGGACTTCAGTCCTAATTCTGACCTGTCCCTACTGTATGGAAACCGATCAAATGTGTCGGTGCCATGCCAGCACGGATGGGCATATGACCGCTCACAGTTCATCTCAACAACCGCCACGGAGGTAAGAATACAAAGCGCTTTCCTCTATTTCAGTGGTCCAAGGCCCCCCATTTTCAAAGACAACATTCAAAAGGCCCCAAAATATATCTTGTAATTCTGCAAGAATGCTGCTCATTTTTACACTTTTTAATAATTAAAACAATTCAATTATAATCCAGAATTCAATAAATATCAATAACTATGTTCTTCAGGGTTTACACTTTTATTTCCAATTAATTTAAATGTTTTAGTCTTTCATGATTATGGGGATTTTTGAATGTATTTATTTTTACTCACAAATGTTCAGTTCTAGTTTGACATAACTAGAAAAATTCATATTCATTATATAAATTTCCAATACTTTTCCAGGTCTAGAAAATTTTCACTTAAATTCAATCATATATCCAGGTTTTCCAAACCATGACAAGCCTGGTTCTTGAATAAATATGACAGTTGTTGAATTATTTAAAATAAGAAATATAATGCTAGTTTGCAGCTTAATTTGTAGCAGTTCTAGCTTATTTTAAAGCATGTTTTGTCATCAAATTAGAAATCATTTTAAGCCATCTTGAGACCCCTAGTAGTAGTTTTATATGTTGATGAAATGTATTAATTCTGTTCATGGACTTTATTCTGTAACAAATAGGAAAATATAAGAAATCTGCAAGGACTTTATCAAGATGTGATTTGTCTCTCTTTTTCTAGTGGGATTTGGTATGTGATGACAAAAAGCTAAACCAGGCCCTTGCAACGTTTTTCTTCATTGGAGTGACAATCGGAGCTATCGTGTTTGGTCAGTTGGCAGATAAGTATGTTATTTTTATTAATATTATGTTTTAGAAAAATTTGTTCCATGCTATTTTTCCTATGACCAATTCTTTTCTACTATTTCTTACATCCATGGACCATATCCGAGATTCCTTAGGCTCAAAGTTGGTCACATGATTTTCCTACAATAAAGTGTCTACTCACATGTCTGAGGTTGAAAAATTATTCATTCCCCTTGATTTGTTCTGCATAGCTGATTTGTGCATATTCATAATCATTCTCTGCTTTCACAACAGAGTTATTTCTCGAGTTATATCGTTATTTGTCATGGAACATGTCACAGTTATACTCGCATCCAAAACTGCTTACCTCAGGCTATCTGTGTAAAGAGCAAGAGAGGGAATGCACACACTGTTTCTCATGTGATTTTCACTCTTATAAAATGGTATAATATCCTATGTGGTTAAATATATCTTTCTAATCACTCCACAGGTTTGGTCGTAAGCCAATGATTCAGGTGTCCTTTGTGGCCAGTGCTATTTTTGGAATCGTTGAGGCTTTTTCTACATCTTATGTGATGTTCGCCATAGCAAGAACCTTGTGCGGACTTGTCTTGACCGGGATGTCTATCACCACAGTGGCCCTGTGTATCTATCAATTTCTCATTTATTTAATCTACAATCTCTCTAGTCAACATGAAATCAAAACTGATCCTATTTACTCTCTTGCGAATTATTCATCAGTGCATGCTGTCCAATGTGTATACACACAGAGATATAAAGGTGTAAAAATTGTAACTTTAGGGGTACAACAGCTTGTCACTGGGGCAGTACCCTTAAAAGGACACATTTGTACCTTTTTTTCTTTTTTTCTTTTACCACAAAAAGGTTCATAGTAGTACCTTAAGGTACGGATTTGTATGCACTCTAAGGTACCAATATGTAACTTTTAGGAGTAAAAAAGGTACACAGATGTCCTTTTAAGGGTACTGCACTAGTGGCAAGCTATTGGAACCTAAAGGTGCAATTTTTACACCTTTTTTCCTTTTTACCATTCGGGGTCTGTACGATTTTTTGTTTGTTTGAAAGAACTCTCTTATGCTCACAAAGGCTGCATTTCTTTTGATCAAAAATACAGTAAAACAGGCATATTATTACAATTGAAATGACATGTTTTCTATTAAAATATTTTAAAATGGAATTTAGTCATGTGATGGCAAAGTTGAATTTTCAGCATCATTGCAGTCTTCATTGTCACATGATCATTCCAAATCATTTATTCTAAAATAAATAAATAAATAATGCTGAATTGTTTCAACCTATGTTTAGGTCAAATATGAACAAACCCAACCATTGGTTTGCATTTTTATATTTAAAATTTTAACCCCAACATTTGGGTTTGTCCATATTTGACCCAAACATGGGTTGAACATTTCTTATTATCAATACTGACAACAGACGTGCTGCTTAATATTTTACTGGATTCTGGATTTTCTTTTTAGGATTCTTTGAATATAGAAAGTTCAAAAGAACAGCATTTATTCAGAATAGAAATCTTTTGCGACATTATAAATGTCTTTCACTTTTTATCAATTTAATGCATCCTTGCTAAATGTATTTCTTTGTAAAAAAAAAAAAAAACTGACCCCATATTTTTTCAATTAGTTTGAAAATGTATCATGTTGCTTTAAATGCATCATATTGCTGGTAAAACTCTACCAGAGTATTCACACTATTGTTTCCACCAACTCTTTCGTGAACTCTGCTCACTCTACAGGTATTGAGTGGACAGACGTTAAACATCGCACATTTACGGGTACCATCATCAGTCTCGGATGGAGTGTAGGGAACATGCTTCTGGCTCTTCTGGCATATCTCATCAGGGACTGGCGGCACCTCATCCTGGTGGTGACATCACCCTGCCTTGTTGGCGTAATTGCCTGGTGGTGAGTGGTGGAACTGCAAGTGAAAGAATAACGGGTTATTGGAGGAGTTTTTTTTTTTTTTTTTTTTTTATACAAACAATTTAAAATATTATGAAGGAAGAAAATAATGTCCAATTTCTATTTAATATTAATTAAGAAATATTTAAAAGGTAAACAATATTCAAAAATATAAAAAATGTTATGCCTCTAAATGTGCATCATGATTATAAGACTATTCGGTAACAATTTATTTTGATGGTCCCTTTGAACATTCTGTTATAAGTAACTTTGAAACTACATGTCAACTAACTCTCATTAGAGTTTTAGTAGACTGTCTGTTAACTCTTTATTGCAATGCTCCCCAACAGACATTCTACTGACTATAAGTAACTTTGCAAGTACGTCAACATTCTAACCCTAACCCTACCAGTCTACTAATACTCTACTAACACTCTAATGAGAGTTAGTAGACATGTAGGTGCAACGTTACTTATAGGCAACAGAATGTGTTAAAGGCACCATCAAAATAAAGTGAAATTGACAATTTTTTATCCTTTGGAATTAATCTCAAAAGGTGGATTCCTGAGTCAGCACGATGGCTGCTGGCCAGTGGCAGAGTAGAAGAGGCACAGAAGTATCTCACTCAGTGTGCTAAGATGAATGGAAAGAACAGTTACACTCATAAACTAGACTCTGAGGTAAAAACATCTAGCCAAGCTTTCATTCAATTTTCATCACATGCTTTATCTCTTCAATAAAAACCAAATAAAACATCTGACTGTCACCTATATACTATAGACCTTAAAGAAAATCACCATTACTGAGGTCTCCAACAAGAGTCATTCCTACCTTGATCTAGTGAGGACACCAAAACTGAGGAAGATTGTGCTTTTCTCAGGGATTTTCTGGTATGTGGGGACCGTTTTTTCATTGTGATATAAACGTCAAAAGCTGTGTGTATTTTTAACTACAATCTTTATTTGAATTGACAGGTTTGCAGTTGCTTTTACCTACTATGGCATCAGCTTCAACATTACTGGCTTTGGTCTGAACATCTATCTCACGCAGTTTGTCTATGGAGTCATTGAAGTCCCAGCTAAGGTTGGGACCTACTTCACTCTGGATCGGATTGGACGGAGAAACGGCCAGGCGTGGTCTCTCATTATAGCAGGAGCTCTGATTGGATTAAACAGTATAATCCCAACAGGTACTCCTTCATTCTGTATCATATGCCATCTTTCACCTCTTTACCATATTTAATGGTGGATATGAATTAATGAAGAATTGTGCTATTTCATCTGCAGAGTTGGCTGCTGTGCGTACAGGAATTGCAGTTATTGGGAAGGGATTCTCAGAGGCATCCTTTACCATTGCCTTCTTGTACACATCTGAGCTCTACCCTACTGTACTCCGGTATTTTTTATTTGTAAATAAATTTGCATGTGCAGTTTTGGATGAAATGTTATTTAAGATTAAATGTTGCCAGGGGATCCGGTCGAAGCTCTGTCGGAGGTGGGAGTTGAAGATCTCTCTGACAGGGGGCTCAGCCAAACGTTCCCAACAGACCCTCACGGTACGTTTGGGTCTCCCGAGTCTGTCTAGCTTCCTCCCCCACCATTGGATCCAACTCACCACCAGGTGGTGATCAGTTGACAGCTCCGCCCCCTCTCTTCACCCGAGTGTCCAAGACATATGGCCGGAGGTCAGATGAGACGACCACAAAGTCGACTGGATCCCGAGGGAGTCTGGAGATATTGAATCTGAGTGGACCATGTTCTCCACCTCCCTTGTCGACGCGGCTGCTCGGAGCTGTGGCCGTAAGGTCTCCGGTGCCTGTCGAGGCGGAAATCCCCGAACCCGGTGGTGGACACCGGAAGTAAGGGATGCCGTCAAGCTGAAGAAGGAGTCCTATCGGGCCTGGTTGGCTTGTGGGACTCCTGAGGCAGCTGACGGGTACAGGCAGACCAAGCGGACTGCAGCCCGGATAGTTGTGGAGGCAAAAAATCGGGCCTGGGAGGAGTTCGTGAGGCCATGGAGAAAGACTATCGGTTGGCCTCGAAGAGATTCTGGCAAACCATTCGCCACCTCAGGAGGGGGAAGCAGTGCCCTACCAACACTGTTTACAGTGGAGATGGGCAGCTGTTGACCTCAACTGGGGATATCGTCGGACGGTGGAAGGAATACTTTGAGGATCTCCTCAATCCCACCATCACGTCTTCCATTGAGGAAGCAGTGGCTGAGGGCTCATAGGTGGATTCATCCATCACCCGGGCTGAAGTCATCGAGGTAGTTAAAAAGCTCCTCTGTGGCAAGGGACCGGGGGTCGATGAGATCCGCCCTGAGTACCTCAAGTCTCTGGATGTTGTGGGGCTGTCTTGGCTGACACGCCTCTGCAACATCGCAAGCGCGTTGGGGACAGTGCCTCTGGACTGGCAGACCGGGGTGGTGGTCCCTCTTTTTAAGAAGGGGGACCGGAGAGTGTGTTCCAACTACAGGGGGATCACACTTCTCAGCCTCCTCGGGAAAGTCTATGCCAGGGTACTGGAGAGGAGAATTCTGCCGATAGTGGAACCTCAGATTCAGGAGGAACAGTGTGGTTTTCGTCCCGGTCATGGAACACTGGACCAGCTCTATACCCTTTCCAGGTCATGAGAGTTTGCCCAACCAATCCACATGTGTTTTGTGGATTTGGAGAAGGCATTCGACTGTGTCCCTCGTGGCGTCCTGTGGAAGGTGCTCTGGGAGTACGGGGTCCGGGGCCCCTTGCTTAGGGCTGTTTGGTCCCTGTACGACCGGAGCAGGAGCTTGGTCCGCATTGCCGGCAGCAAGTCGGACTTGTTCCCAGTGCATGTTGGACTCCGGAAGGGCTGCCCTTTGTCACCGGTACTGTTCATAATTTTTATGGACAGAATTTCTAGGCGCAGCCAAGGGCCGGAGGGCGTCCAGTTTGGGAACCACATGATTTCGTCGCTGCTTTTTGCGGATGACGTTGTCATTTTGGCCTCCTCAGACCAGGACCTTCAGCGTGCACTGGGGCGGTTTGCAGCCGAGTGTGAAGCGGCCGGGATGAGAATCAGCACCTCCAAATCCGAGGCCATGGTTCTCAGTCGGAAAAGGGTGGCTTGCCCACTTCAGGTTGATGGAGAGTTTCTGCTTCAGGTGGAGGAGTTCAGGTATCTTGGGGTCTTGTTCACGAGTGAGGGCAGGATGGAACGGGAGATTGACAGACGGATCGGTGCAGCTTCTGCAGTAATGCGGTCGATGTACCGGTCTGTCGTGGTGAAGAAGGAGCTGAGCTGTAAGGCGAAGCTCTCGATTTACCGGTCAATCTACGTTCCTACTCTCACCTATGGTCATGAGCTGTGGGTAAGGACAAGATCCCGGATACAGGCGGCCGAAATGAGCTTTCTCCGCAGGGTTGCTGGGCGCTCCCTTAAAGATAGGGTGAGGAGCTCAGTTACTCAGGAGGAGCTCAGAGTAGAGCCGTTGCTCCTCCACATCGAGAGGAGCCAGCTGAGGTGGCTCGGGCATCTATATCGGATTTGTCTGGCTAATTTGTCTGGCTATCACCAGACCAAGCTCAATTTAAGACATTGGTCTGGGGAGTCTGCTCTGCACTTTCTACTGCACAAGAGGCGTGATCAACGAGCATAATTCAAATGACTCTGTTCGCAATTGGATAGTCCTTCAACCAATCAGACCACAAGAGGCGTGATCAACGGGCAACAACCCATCACTTCTCTATCCGTCATCGTGTTAAACTCGCCAATAGCGTGCCAGGTGGATAGGCCAGTCTGTGATTGGTTCCCGCAAAAGTGTGACAGAAGCAGGATAAATTAATGTACAGGTTTCCAGACTGAACTGCAGGGCGAAATCAAATCGCCAGCAGATCAGGCTGGGTTTACCCAGTCTATCCCCAAATATGATTCTCTGTATCTTTCATAGGCAGTGCGGCTTGGGCTACACCTCTTTTATAGCCCGCATTGGAGGTTCGCTGGCTCCCATGGTCATATTATTGGAGGACATGTGGCGCTTTGCACCGCCTCTAGTGTTTGCTACCACTGCATTTTTCAGTGGATGCGTGGTCTTCCTGCTTCCTGAGACCACCAACGTTCAGCTTCCAGAGAATGTTATGGATATAGAGGAGGGGAGGTATAGTATCAGATCATATATTCAGTATATAAGGATGCCAAAATAGCTTTCTGCTGAAATTTGAAGTCACACAAAACACCACCACAACAAGTATTGAATACATAATACTTAATCAAATTATTTATATATAACACACTGTGAGAAATAAGTCAGGTATTTATTGTTATTTTTTTCAAGGCACACAGTGTCCGCAGAATCACAGAGGGATGTTGAACTCAGTGAGATGAATTCAGCACCTGCGGTGTTACAAGAGAAGGACTCATAAAGGCGAATACTGTCAGAAGAACAATGACTCCTTACAGTTCAACGTCCTTATGGACAGATGTGAATAAATAACATCAACTGCAAGACATTTGTGGTGCACAAGGGATAAAAAAAACATGTTTGAGGTTTCACAAGACTAAAAAATAAGTAAAATGTCATTGAATTTAACTCAACAAATTGCCGTCTATTAAAGTAAGGTGTTGTTTTTTGTATTTTATCTTCTGTAGCTTGAAAATAAATAAAATGTAATGGTGCAAATGTTTGCATGATTCTTGTACATGGGTAGTTGACAAATAAGCAGTAAAAAAGGTTTTTTTTTGTAAAGCACTACTTTTGAAGAAAAAATGCATATTGTTATGTAGTGTGAAGTCTGATGTTTGACAATATAAGGGGTAACTTACTAACTTATTTCTTTCACTGTTTTTGGAACATTTTTACTGAAATGTGTCCTGTAGAGTGACAGAAAGATTTAAGAATATAGGGTGTCACACCAAAGGACAACAGAAATGAACACTTTTATAGTGGTTCCAAAAAGTAAAACATTTGAACAATTCTGAGACAAAATCTTACCATGTGCACGTCATGAGCTTCACAGTATCATGACCTTCAACTAATTCAACTTGACGGTGGAATTGCCCGATTTAAAATCAGGATATGATGTCACACCGGAGGACGTGGTTTTCAGTGACAAAAAGTTCCTACGCTTTTAGAAATATATGGATGAAAATTTTACTAAAATAGACACTTGTAAAATTATGCCTGAGGTATTTATTAACATTTGATTGTTTTGTTTTTTTATTTATAAAAGTTGTAATTTATTGAACCATGCTTGAGACAGTCACACCATAGGACAATTTCGAGATTTGGCTGAAAAATGTAAAAACTCTAAAGATAAAGTACCATTTACTGCATTTTAAATGATGACGATACTAATTATATTAATTTTTATCTTGTGTGACAGTGAAAATGCCATGTCACGTCAACAACACGGATGCATTTATTCTGACTATGAGAGATATTAAAAACATTTGTTAATTTTGTATCATGGAATGCAATACATATACAATATGCAATAATGCAATATGCTTCTGAAATTTTGAATTTAGAGAGTTTTGACTTCGAATTCAACATATGCTAATATGGCGATGTTTTTAAATAATACGGGTGCTTAGAATTATTTAATTATAGCACTTAACACCATTTCTTAACAGTAGGCCTATTTGTATTTTAATAATAACCTACCTATAAATTATTTTTTAGACTCTTAAATTAATTGTTACCACTTTTATATACAGTCAAACCAAAATGTATTCAGGCACCTTCAACATTTTCAGACATTATCACAGTTTATTTGCTATAGTTATAATATGTCAAGAACTCAGAGTTAAACTGTCAGAATAAATTCATCTTGATAATGTCAGATAACGTTGATAGAAAAGTATGCAATGGATTGCAATCAACCAATCAGCTGTCTAATTTAAGTACACAATTAGATAATACCAATTTTGCTCAACCAATTACCAAGCAATGCTTAATTCTGTTCAGTCTGTGGTGTAAAAGGTCGCATCAGCAATTAAAGAAAAAACTCGTAAGCAAAACATGGTCAGGTCAAAGTGTCTGAATAATTTTGGTCTCAAATTTGTTATCAACTACTGGTATTCCACTGTGTGAAGAATTTTTGAGTATAATATGTCACAGTTTACTTTATTTTGTTATCCTCACTTATATAAGTGAACTATAGTGTCCTGCACCCACTAGTAAAAATTATATCTAGTGTCTGAATAATTTTTGGTTTGACTGTATCTGAATTTTCTACGCCCTTTCTACAATTACGCATTAACACTCCTTAGCGGCAGGGGGCGCCAGTGCACCAGATACAGCTTTACGTACAACAGAATGAGGCGTAGTAGAATTTCACAGGTCAGCTGTTCGCTGACGTGCTGCTCTTAAACCCCTCAAAGAAGTTTTAATTTTATTAAAATATGACCGTAAACAACATGGCAGACCCAAGACGATCGAATAAGATTTTTCGGTGAGTATTATGTCCGCGTGGAACACTTTTTGAATTCTTGTGACGAGAGGTTTGATTGGCTCTCGATAGCGTCAATGTTAGCAGCAGTTCGGCTAAAGATTAGCCGAGATTAAAGCAGATTTTCACTGAAGATGGATGTATGGTTTTTACGTAATAATAATATATTTAAAAGTAGATCTTCATTTTTATTTTTAATGTGTCATGTTAAACTGTACAAATTTTAAGTAGTGCTAATTTATTACTGCTGCATATTTATGTTATCTAATGCTTCATTTATTGTATTTTGTTCACCTAGGTATGTTTTTATGGCTGTCTCCGATGAAATCATGTGATGTTTGTGTACTCCGTGAAATTGATGCATTAAATGACATACAGCATTTAATAGTCGAGGCATATTGTGTTTGCTTTACAGCTACAAGCCTCCCAATACCGAAACGAACCCAACATTGGAAGATCCTACACCGGATTACATGAACCTGCTCGGCATGATCTTCAGTATGTGTGGCCTGATGCTCAAGGTGACCTCATTCTCATCTACAAAAACACCTGTTTACAGTCAACGCTGCTGTTTACTTCATGAATGCTCACTATTTATGATTCAAACACGAGCAGAATGATTCTCAGTGGTGATGTTATGGTCAAATTGTGTTTTGTTCGTGTATTTTTGCAGCTTAAATGGTGCGCATGGATTGCAGTGTATTGCTCGTTCATCAGTTTCGCCAATTCACGAAGCTCAGAAGACACCAAACAAATGATGAGCAGCTTCATGTGAGTTGCTTATGTTTGTTTGTCATTATCGTAATCAATACCAGTGTTGGTGTACCTGAAGAAATTCTCAAACGTAATGCTTCTGGTATGCATTCATTCCTTCAGGCTGTCCATATCGGCGGTCGTGATGTCGTATTTGCAGAACCCGCAGCCCATGTCGCCACCGTGGTAACAAATAATCCAGACCCAGTGAGCCATCTCAGCAGGGACGGTATGAGAACCAGCTGATCCTCCCACTGTCCTTCTGGAACGCAGGGACATACACTCATCAGTCCAGCTGGCCAATCAGAGGCTGTCAAACTGACCAGCATTTAGCTCCTGTTTAACCTTTTCAAGTTTTCTCTTACCGATTTTTATGTATGTGACCACACTATGCTAAAATATTCATACGCTCTGAATGATTTTCAGAAATAAATGACTGTTTTTGTGCGCTGCTTCAAACATTTCTTTGTGGCTGTATTTTTCATATATACACAAGTAATTAGTGCTAAATGGGTCACTTTGATGTGCATAACTAGCAGGAGAGATTTTTGAGATTGATGTAAATGTATTCATCCTGCTGCTGCTTCCGACTATATGTGTGGACAGAAGTTTAATAAGCTTTTTATTTCGAGAGATTTAGTTTAGTGCTGTAAGAAACTGCTGTTAAACAGATCTACAGCACTGTACAGACGTGCCAGATCCATTCCTCTGTGTGTCCAAGATGGATTCTTCACAGGCCTGGAGGATTTAAGGAACAACTGACGACTCATGAATCGGCGTTTTTGGAACTATGCATAGTTTATTATGTTGACTGTTGGCTTTATAACACCTGGGCAGTTTCTCTGCAACCTATTATGACATGTTACCACTATGGCCTGAGCACTTTTCTTACAATATATAATTATAATATTATATGATCTATACATGTGTTCTGATGGCAAATATATATTTAAACATGAGAACGTAACCATGACTCCAAAATAAGAAATTTTATGTATTAAGCTTTTGTGTATCTGTTTTTATTCAATTTCTTTTGACGAATGTTTTATGTCACTAACGGTCAAAGCTGAGTAAGACGCTGAGTCAGCATTTTACCTCATCTGACAATTCAGAATGTTTTTTTTTTTTTTCTTACGTCTGGTCACGCTTATTGGCTAATTCATAATGTTAAGCCTGCCCAATAATTTGAATTTTTTTATGAATTATTGTATGAAATGTTATTGTTTGTGAATATTTTTTTTTACGTAGCCCACCGACTGATTCGTGAAATGTGCCTTTACATTTTCCTTATGAATAATAATATGTACACTCTCATAATAAGACATATTACACAACGACACCGTCTCTCACCCACCGCGCAGCAGCGTCAGTCAAAACGCGTAGTTTTCGTCCGCGCGACACTCGGCTCTCGGTGCCAGTACAGTCACGTATTCGTAACGCGCGCACAGCGCGAGACTCCTCGTACAAGTGCATGCGGGTCTCGCGCCACGTATAGCCGTTTCTTGAGAGCCTTCGAGGGCTGTCACACCTGGCAGGAATACAAATATTACACTGAGAGAAAATACAAATTATCTCTTTTGTCCAACAACAATACTTAAAGACAGAATGTTCCGAGCTTGAAGATGGAAATGACCTCCTGCTCTGTGAAAACGGACCTCGGACCATTCAGTTTGTGGAGTTGTATTGTTAGTTTTGTCAGTTGTAAACTACAGGTGATCCGGACGGGTCCAGATTCCAGGATATTCTCAGTAAAAACACAAACCTTTCTGGTAAGTGTCGTGGAAAGTGTTTTGTCTCTTCTCTGTTCACAATTTATATCACGTATTTTTTTATTATTATTTTTTAATATACAGTACATGATGATATTTTTATACATAATATTTTTCTCTATAAATGTATAGCCTAGTATATATTCTTAAAAATGTCTATCTTAAAAATCTATCTATCTATCTATCTATCTATCTATCTATCTATCTATCTATCTATCTATCTATCTATCTATCTATCTATCTATCTATCTATCTATCATCACTTTGGTACATTAACCTGTACTTGGAATATCTGGCATCACAGAAGAATATTTAATCTTTCTTTGGTTGAAACGTACCATAAAATACCATGGTATTGGTAATTTGCCATGGCAATACTATGGCATTATTTTAACTACCTTGGAGTACAGTGTAAATTTTTTCAGATTTTACTGTCTGATGATATTCACTATACCGTGGTATCAGAGCAGTACTTTTTTTGGGGGTGGTCATGTTTAACACCGACCTTTGTATTTGTTAGATGTTCTACCGCCATCCTTTCCTTTTGCTGTTGTGTGATGGCTTACAGCCAGTGTTCACTCAGCAGGTAGCATATTATTTATGCTCTGAATGGTGCTAAATGCAGCAAATCATATTATTGTGTTCAAACATTTTCCTCTGTCCTTCTATTGAACAATACACATGTCAGCAGGAGAATTGGATGAGACTTTAAATTTCATCAACCGTTTTTGAATACGGTTCACTATAAAATAAATGTGCAGCCCTATAAAATGCCTAATATAGTTTACAATCTAGTTCAATCCAGTACAACTATTCCAGAGTTTGATACTTGACATCTTTGAGTAGGGATTCTGATGGCCATTATTTTTATGGGTAAGTTTTTATGGTTTTGGAGAACTTTGCAAATGTCACTCTAATTGCATGTATTCATACACACCCACACAACGGTGAGGCTGTCTGTGGGCTGGTGCAATGGAGAACCAACCCACACAAACAGCCACTTGCCGTAACACAATGATGAAAATGAAATCATCCAAAATTGGATCTTACTACCTTTTGTGGCTATGCTTATGCCTTATCTCGCCATTACAGTGAGATTTATAGTGTTGTCGCTTTAGCAAACAAAGCAAAGAAGGATTCTTTTGTCTTGTCCAGGAAGCAGCCAATGCATCACGCCCTTTAAATGAGGAAGGGATGTGTTCCTGACGAAAAAAATACAAAAACATGAATGTCACAATGCTGTCAGCCTCCAGGAAGAGACCTTAAAGTGTGTGAAGGCCTTTCAGGATGTCTTCTGGTTCTCCTTCACCTCACTGAATATATTCCCTGTTGCAACTGGCATGCATATTGCAATGGCTTTGCTCTCCATTGGCCAAAAATAAAGAGGCAGATTTAGTTAGTTCCATCTTTAGTGTCTGATCATTGAGACAAGCTGTGTCCCTCCTAATCACAGCCTGACAGCAAATCCTGCCTGTCAACAAAGAGCACAGCCACAATAAGGGCTGTAGCGTGAATGTATTCCATTCACATTTTATCCACTGTGTTTATCTTCCCCTGTGCTTTACTCCATCTGTGCCTTTCTTTTTATCTACTCTATGTACTTTGGGGAAGGTCACTACAGCATTTGACACCTTTTCAATGCTTTGCTTTCGGAAACAGAAGTGTAGAAGTGTTATTGGCCCGTGTAGCTCATTTCAAAGAGCTCCAGAACTCCCAAAAGCATAAACACCCGTATAGCTCTGCATTTTGAGCTTGTGCATGTGTGTGTTATTGAAAGTGTTGAGTGTGAATGTGTCACTTTAAATTACTTTATTCCTCCACCCGTGTCACAGCGGACAAATTCTTCAAACACTGTCAGCATATTGTGGTACCGGAGAGTGCATAATTTATTTTCACCTGACGTTGGTCTATTGCAATTTTTTGTTACCATCTATGCAGCCCTTTTTAATTAAACCTCCTTGGTGCTTTTTTCTTCCATCTGCTTCCATTTCTCCTTTGATTACATGTCACCTATTTTTCCTTCACTGCCCTTCTTCTTTTTTTTTTGTTTGCTGTCATTATTATTATTATTTGCATCATCATGAACACCATCACAATATAAGTATTAAAAAAAAAAAAAAAAGCAATAATAAATCAATACAATTATATATTTTATGCTCATTTACATTTATGAATAAATCGTTCTGATATAATTAGTTAATTTATAAAATACCAAATTTTTCTCCAGTATTTATTTATTTGCAGCATTTGAACACCATCACAGCCTAAGTATTTTCCAATATAAAATAGAAATATGCTATTATAAAAATGTCAATAATAGAATTACCAATACTATAATAATAATAATAATTATCATTATACAAGCAGGGTATATCAATCACTTCATAAATTAATAGCATAGTATGCAGTATAAATCAATCGAAGGATAGATTTTATGCTCATTTACGTTTATGGATAAATCATTTTGATGATATAATCAGTAAACCTTTAGAATATTGTATTTTAAAGGTGCAGCGTGTAGTATTTATGAGGATCTATTGATAGAAATGCAATATAATATACATAACTGTGTTTTCAGTGGTGTATAAAGACCTTACACAATGTACCGTTATGTTTTTATTACCTTAGAATTTACTCCATACACCACGTCCTTACAGTGAAGTCACCATTTTGCGCCGCCTTGTTTCTACAGTAGCCCTAAATGGACAAACTTCTCTACAGCGCACTAGTCACTCTCTGCTGTCTCAGACGACGTCTTTGTCCTGTGCCCCCATAGCTTCTCTATGTGCTTCGAAAGGGAGAGGTGAACGGTTGCAATTCGCAACCTCACCGCTAGATGTCGCTAAAATTTACACACTGCACCTTTAAATTCATCATTACTCATCATAAAAAAAAGGTCTTTGAATTTGACTTCAGTATCAATTCTCATATCTGTATTCATATTCTCATATCTGTATCCATATTCCATAATCAACGACAACAAAAAAAAAAAATCACACCAAAACATTTTTGTATTCACCTCTCTTCTTTTTGCCCCATATAGCCATGCTGTCTCCCATGTATGCAGACAGCTCAGTCATCATGGAGAGAGCGCCGTCCTTACGGAAGGGTGGGAGAGTGCAGCCACAGGGCCACAAACTGCGCTGTCATCCTCCTACCAGCGGGAGCAGTGTTTGCGCCAACCCCACCTACTATCATACCGTGTATGACATGAGTGATGAAGCATGCCAGGTTGACTCCTTTGACTATAGCAAAACTAATGGAGGGGAAACTGTGGTGACGGATGGGACACTTTACTCTTTGATGCCCAGTGACTCTCTGGTTCCTCCTGTCAGAAGGAGAGGAGGCCTAGTGGACCACCGTGATGTCATCAAAGCCCATCAATCCCATAAACTGCAGAGCACTCCACAAGCCCGGCGAAAACAATGGGAGTGAGTATTAAAGAACTGTTACTTTTTTAAATGTCTTGGGTTTAATGACTGTGAACTAGAAAAGAGTCCATCAAAAAGCACCAATCACGTGTTTTGGCATGTTTAGTCATTTGATGACATTTAAGTTTACTGTAATTTTGCGCAATTAGTTTAATGCCAATGCTAGTTCTATGAATTGAAATGATAAACAGCATGACCTTCTTTCATATGAAATGTCAATAATGATCCACATTTCGATGATGAAATACACCCACACCATTAATCTTTTATTATTATTACTTTATCTAGTTAGGTTATTTTGTTTGTTTTTTTTGTCATACTTTTATGATTTGGTTGATAGATTGTACAAAATCCACCTGAGATCTAGTTTGTTTCCATGCCTCCTCTAAAGCTTTCAGGGAGCATGTCTTCTCAGACTCACTCAAAATATGCATCTCCTATCATATCTCTGAGGATAAAGGGCAGGTCATGTAGGTATGTGTGTGGAGAGGATGTGTATGTTAGAGCCACAGTGATGGACACATTGATGGACATAGTGATGGCACCAGCTTCATTTGGACCCTGTGTGTGTGGTTGTGCCTGACAGCAATTAGTGAATGTGAAAACCATGAGCTCTAGTGGAAACATTGCTTGAAAATCTGAAATGGAAAGAGAACAAACTCAGACCAAGATGTAAACATTAATAAGGCAAAAAGGGTAACAGCTGTGGTTAAGGTATGTTTGGCAAATATGTTTTTGTTGTGGTGAAGTAAAAACCTGTTTATATTCTTGTATTGTGATTAGTGGGAACATGCTTCTCACAAACTTGTCAGTCTGCTGACTTAGCTTATAATTGGAGCCCGTCAAGATGATGTATTTCTGCTACTAGTAGCACCAAACAGAATATATATATATATATATATATATATATATATATATATATATATATATATATATATATATATATATATATATAATATACATACATACATACATACATACATACATACATACATACATACAGTCAGTACCGGTCAAAAATGTAGTAACATTACTTTTATTCATGTTTTTGAAAGAAGTATCTTATGACCAAATTTAAAATATAATTTATTTCTATGATGCAAAGCTGAATTTTCATCAGCCATTAGTCTTCAGTGTCACATGATCCTTTAGAAATCATTCTAATATGCTGATTTATTATCAGTGTTGGAAACAGTTGTGCTGCTTAATATTTTTGTATAACCTGTGATACTTTTTCCAGGATCCTTTGATGAATGAAAAGACAGCATTAATTAAAAATAAAATATTTTGTAACAATATACACTACTGTTCACTGTTTTATTTCTACTTTTAATACTTTTATTCAGCAAGAACATGTTCAATTGATAAAAGTGATAGTTAAGAAAGATTGATATATATATATATATATATATATATATATATGAGCATAAGAGACTTCTTTCAAAAACATTAAAAATAGAAAATAGAATGTTTCCAAACTTTTGTTTTCTGTGCTATGAATGGCTATAAATGACGTATTTAAAATTGTTTCTGGAAATAGGAGGAAATAATATTACCTGAATATAGTTCATTTTAGAAAGAACATGTTCTTTTCCACCGTGACATTGTTAGCACAAAAACTTGTGTCATCGGCTGCAGGTCTCTGGTGTATAGAAGAGTGTGTCTTTGTTTCTGTGTTTTGCGTCACGGTGGGACCGCTTAAAATTGAACACAGAGTGGCAGTGCAATCCAGTCACGATTTTTGTTGCGCTTTAGGGGTGTGGAGGCTTCCACTCTCATTCCTCACCCACTCATTCTGGCAGCCGAAGCAGCGGGGAGACGTGAGATAACAGGTTACTGACAGAAAATGCAATCTCACCTCATTTCTCTCACTCTTTTCCCCTCACTCTCTTTTCTCTCTCACTTTCTCTTTCTTGTCTTTGGTCTGGGAGTTATCATCTGTAACTAAATATGGGCCCAGGGAGTCTGTCACACTCTAGAGTGCTAGAGAAAGGCACAAACAAACACTCACATGCACAAGATGCACTACTAAACCCTCCAGCTACACAGATATGTTGCAGACATTGAAAATCTTCATGTGATCTTTCATGTGAGTCTCATGTGATGTTCTTGTGTCTGTTGAAGCACAAGCTCTTTGGATCATTCTCAAATTATGCTGGAGAACATTATGTCAGCCTGGAAATAATTTTAGTGGTATAAAATAATAATTTTATCTAATAAGTAAGTATTAGATACCATACTAGGGTAGTTTCGTGAACTGGTCTGAAATACTCTCACATTGTCCCTGGGACAGTAGGTTATTATTACTGTTGAGCCCTGAAATTAGAACCCTTTTCATTTGTTCTCTCATATTCTCTAAATATACAAAAAACATATTTTCGAAAGTGACTCTCTTTCTTTCTCTCTTCCCCACTCTTTCTCTTCTGCCACTGCCTTGTGCTCTATGTTTTCCATAAACACGGGGTACGTCTCTCACATGCTCTCAATTAGAGCAGTGCTATATTAAAACAGCCTCTTAAATAGATTAAAAAAAACCTTGTGTCTTTTAGCTGTGTATTGCATCTCTTCTCCATACCTTCATCTGTGTCCCACATACCTCCCCCTTCTGTGCTGTAGATTGCTTCACTTCATATTTCAGTGGTCTAGGTTTAGAATGTGAGAGTCTGAAAATCAAAACACATGACCCTCAGGCTTTGAAGTATTTTACATATAGACTGACACCACACACACACGCACACGCACACACACACACACACACACAGACAGTCTTATACAGAGACACTTGGCAGCAAGTACGGATAGATCAGCGGTAGTGTGACAAGGCGGCAGCTTTCGAGCGGACGCTTCCATAGTTTTTGTTGGCAAGACAGACCTAAGCCACATAAATAGGGTAGCCGTGCTATTTTTAGCAACCATAAAACTGGCTTTTTAGCATCTCCAAGGCCGCAATGAATTAAAACGTTGATTTAAGACAGAGAGACTGGAATGATTTGTGGAATATGACGTTACAATTGTGAGGGTGCTTGATGGTTCAATGTCATCTGGCAGAATGATCTTGGCAGCTGGCAGTTGCAGTCCTTTTCCCAAAAACTGAGAGGATGCCAACAGATGCAAATGTACAGACTTCCTGATTAGCCTCTGCAAATAGTTTCCATGTTGATTTATACCAGTGACGAGGGCATAAATTTCCAAGTGAGTGGACCTTGGTAAAATGTTATGGATTATATCATTTTATGATGGATTTTCCTTAGCACTATCCACCTTATCCCTACGCCCCATGACGCATTGCACGAATTATGGGTGTAACTTCTTTCATTAAGCTGTAAACAATCAGTGAAAGTTTTTTAAACTGGGTACAATGAGATGACATTATTCTACTCACCCTTCAACCATCGAACATTTAAAAGTGTAAAAGCATCAACAAGGTACTTCCAACAGACCATGAATAACCCAGAAAGCGTGATTCTTTCCACAGCAATAACAGACAGGTTAAATATCACTGTAGTAATATACACTGATCAGGCATAACATTATGATGATTGTGTTGTCCCCCCTTTTGCTGCCAATATAGCCCTGACCCATCGAGGCATGGACTCCACTAGACCCCTGAAGGTGTGCTGTGTTGTCTGGCACCAAGATGTTAGCAACAGATCCTTTACGTCCTGTAAGTTGTGAGGTGGATCTTCCATGGATCGGACTTGTTTGTTCAGCACATCCCATAGATGCTCGACTGGATTGAGATCTAGGGAATGTGGAAGCTAAGTCAACACCTCAAACTCATTGTTGTACCATTCCTAAACAATTTTTGCTTTGTGGAAGGGCGCATTATCCTGCTGAAAGAGGCCACAGCCACCAGGGAATACCGTTTCCATGAAATGGTGTACATGGTCTGCAACAATGCTTAGGTAGGTGGTATGTGTCAAAGTAACATCCACATGGATGGCAGGATTCAAGGTTTCCCAGCAGAACATTGCCCAAAGCATCACACTGCCGCCGTCGGCTTGCCATAGTGCATCCTGGTGCCATGTGTCGCCAGGTAAGCAACACACACGTACCAGGCCATCCACGTGATGTAAAAGAAAATGTGATTCATCAGACCAGGCCACCTTCTTCCATTGCTCCGTGGTCCAGTTCTGATGCTCACGTGCCCACTGTTGGCACTTTCAGCAGTGGACAGGGGTCAGCATGGGCACCCTGACTGGTCTGTGGCTATGCAGCCCGATACGCAACAAACTGCGATGCACTGTGTATTCTGACACCTTTCTATCAGAACCGGCATTAACTTCTTGAGCAATTTGAGCTACAGTAGCTCGTCTGTTTGATTGGACCACAGCCTTCACTCTTCACGTGCATCAATGAGCCTGTCGCCGGTTCACCGCTGTTCCTTCCTTGGACCACTTTTGATAGATACTGACCACTGCAGACCGGGAACACCCCACAAGAGCTGCAGTTTTGGAGATGTTCTGACCCAGTCGTCTAGCCGTCACAAAGCGCTATATAAATTAAGGTGACGACTTAAATTAAATCGGGAGAACAGTCAATGAATGTGTGAATAAGTGGTCCTGTTTTCATGCTATTACAGCGGAATGCAAAGGTGAAAAATAAAATAATCATGAGGAAAAGAATGCAGCGATTGGAAAAAAGCTCTTGCCATATACATTATTCTCATGATGTCTGAAAATAAACCATCAAGGAAAATTGACAACTCATTCAGTCAAACTGATGGATAAGCTTTATTTGTAGGGCAACCTTATGATTTGAAGTGATCAGTTTCAGTCTTTTTGAAAGTTCCCCAAATCGTGCCACCTATAATACAAAACGCAGTAGGCTAGCCAGGTGGATATGATTTTTGTGACAGCACAACACAATGCCACAATTATTAACAGTACAATAACGATATCTATTAAGTTGCACATTTACTTTAATACTGCTCAAAAATTTGGGGTTGGTAAGATAATAAAAAAAAAAAAGCCTCATATGCTTACCAAGGCTGCAATAATTTGATTAAATATACAGTAAAGAAACAGTAATATTATGTAACAGTATATTTTCAAATGTCTTTATTCCTGTGCTTACAAAGTGTCACATGACCCTTCAGAAATCATTCTTCTAATATGCTGATTTGGTGCTCAAGAAACATTAAATTATTTTGTGCTGCTTAATGTTTCTTGTGGAATTATTTTCAGGATTCTTTGATGAATAGAAATTTATTTTAGAAATGTTTGTCAAATAATCAATAACTTGACTCTCTCTTTTGATCGATTAATTTTATCCTTGCTGAATAGAAGCATTACTTTCTTTCAAAAAGAAAAAATAAATAAGTTATTGTACTGACTACAAACTTTTGAACGGTTGTTTTTCTTGTGCGCGACATGTTGATATGGTGGCACTGGTGAGGAATCCTTTAAAAGGTCTGCATTAGATGACAAAATAGCAAACCAAATGGCATCTGCAAACACATTTACAATTGGTTCCAATGTGATTATTAGTGGATGCATATGCAGTTCCCTTAAAATGAGTTTTTTTCTTTTTGCATAGCACTTGTAGATTTGAGCTAAAGGTTAAGAAAGAACAGAATAAATAAGTTTAAATTAAATTAAATAATAGGAGAGGTTATTGTGACATACAAAGAGAAAAGGATTCACAGTGGGATACCAGCCATGAGATGAAACATCGGTAGTTTTTTCTTTTTTTTCTTCAGGGGAAGGCACTTTTGTGCTAGTGTGGGCAAAATGTTTTATTTTAGTGAAGTCGCATTTGAAGAGCCTTATATTATCTATTTTTAATTCACAGAGGCAGCATAAATCTGTGCATTAATCACAGTTGTGGAACAAAGAAATAGATTGAAAGTTGATTGTTGATTTTCATGCACAGTTGAGAAAAAACGATATGCAGAGCAAGATTTAAAGCAACACTAGGTAACTTTCGGCACTCTAGCGGTTAACAAACAGAACCGCATGCATCTTGCGGAAGAGCTACTTCTATCTGTTTATGTCTATGGCTAATCACACAGGTACTGGGCTACTCCGCAGCGGTGCCGACCTGAACCAGACTAAAATAGTCTGAAAATAAACACTTATTATTATAAGTGTACCGTAGTGATTCAGGATAAGACAAAATGGATTCATGATGTACTCACTCATATATATTTTGTAAATTCTGAGCACAAAAAGTTACATAGTGTTGCTTTAAGGCATGTTTTATGATAGCAATCAGATATCATTTCTTATTTTTTTATTCACAAGCTTAAACAATGATGCATAGTTTTAAGACTGGTTTCTGGTAGAGTTAGGCAAAGAGTATAGAGAATATAATTATCATCATATTAAAACAATAGAAGTCAATGAAAAGTTCCCACCATGATAAACAGTGTGAGAAAGAACAAAGAAACATTGTAGCCTATATTTAGGCCATGTGAGAGGATGGACAGATCAATAGATGAACATCACCTAAGGAAATTGTAAAATGGAAAGTAAAGGAATGAAATATGAACCAATCAAGAGGAGTGAAACAGGAGACAGATTGAACATTAAGACCAATGAAAACAAATGTCAAGACAGCTGTGTGTCCTCTTAAACACTGAGCTTTGTTCTGAGGTTATTTCCAATTTTATTTCTAATTTAGCCTTCATCTTGCCCTCCATCCCTCCTTTCTTTTTCCGTTGGTCCCCCTTTCCAACTCTCTTCTGTTATCTTCTTTTTATCTTGCATCAATCTGGCTGATTGCCATGCGTTGCAGACCTGTTCCAGACAGAGGCGTCCCTTAGGACCCAGTTTCTCCAATATCAGTGTGCGTGTGTATATTGATTGCTTTCTGTGTGTGGTTGGGAAATCGTGTTCCTTGTTGTTATTGAACTTTCAAATACACCTCAGCAGTTTTCATGCAACTATGTATCTGCATTAAATTCATTACTCTATATAATTACTTGGCTGAGTCCGAATAGTGCGCCAATGCATTACGTCAATTTAGGCATCTGTGTCGTAAACCAGCTCACTGTCTGGTTTTCAGGCACAATTTATTGAGCCTAGGATCCTGTCAAACCAAAGTGTTCTCCCAGCCTGAGACTGCACCTCCTGCATCTCAATTATGCATTTGTGCCATACTGTCTTCCTCTATGAAATCTCAGAGGTGAGTTTGTGGTGTGTGTTTGTGAGAAAGCAAGCAGAGCTGTTTGACAGTGTGATTCTAGGGTTGATTTGGTTTGTCCGAGTCTGCTTGACCAAATGACCATCATTATCAGAGGTTCAGTTGAAGGATATAGTCGTCCAAAAATTTAAATTCTGTCATCGTTTACACATCATCATGTTGTTCTTAAAGAAGAGATTTGATTTTTTTTTTTTTGTCCATACAATTAGGCCTGTCCTGATTATTGATGAATTGTCTGCTGTTATTCAATCTAATGTCAAATATTTAGCAATAATTGTGCAGTTTAAATTACAATCACATTTTTGCTATGTAAATTATATTGTATTTTATTGTATTATATTATGAATTATATTATATTTTTTATAAATAATTATATTATATTTTTATAAATAATTATTAATATAAATATTATACATTTTCACAGAATTAAAGCTTATCTTGTGGGCCTATTTTATTATAGTTATTATTACAAACCCGATTCCAAAAAAGTTGGGACACTGTACAAATTGTGAATAAAAAAAAGGAATGCAATAATTTACAAATCTCATAAACTTATATTTTATTCACAATAGAACATAGATAACATATCAAATGTTGAAAGTGAGACATTTTGAAATGTCATGCCAAATATTGGCTCATTTTGGATTTCATGAGAGCTACACATTCCAAAAAAGTTGGGACAGGTAGCAATAAGAGGCCGGAAAAGTTAAATGTACATATAAGGAACAGCTGGAGGACCAATTTGCAACTTATTAGGTCAATTGGAAACATGATTGGGTATAAAAAGAGCCTCTCAGAGTGGCAGTGTCTCTCAGAAGTCAAGATGGGCAGAGGATCACCAATTCCCCCAATGCTGCGGCCAAAAATAGTGGAGCAATATCCGAAAGGAGTTTCTCAGAGAAAAAATGAAGTTATCATCATCTACAGTGCATAATATCATCCAAAGATTCAGAGAATCTGGAACAATCTCTGTGCGTAACGGTCAAGGCCGGAAAACCAAACTGGATGCCCGTGATCTTCGGGCCCTTAGACGGCACTGCATCACATACAGGAATGCTACTGTAATGGAAATCACAACATGGGCTCAGGAATACTTCCAGAAAACATTGTCAGTGAACACAATCCACCGTGCCATTCGCCGTTGCCGGCTAAAACTCTATAGGTCAAAAAAGAAGCCATATCTAAACATGATCCAGAAGCGCAGGCGTTTTCTCTGGGACAAGGCTCATTTAAAATGGACTGTGGTCAGACGAATCAAAATTGGAAAACTGGGATGCCATGTCATCCGGACTAAAGAGGACAAGGACAACCCAAGTTGTTATCAGCGCTCCGTTCAGAAGCCTGCATCTCTGATGGGATGGGGTTGCATGAGTGCGTGTGGCATGGGCAGCTTACACATCTGGAAAGGCACCATCAATGCTGAAAGGTATATCCAAGTTCTAGAACAACATATGCTCCCATCCAGACGTGGTCTCTTTCAGGGAAGACCTTGCATTTTCCAACATGACAATGCCAGACCACATACTGCATCAATTACAACATCATGGCTGCGTAGAAGAAGGATCTGGGTACTGAAATGGCCAGCCTGCAGTCCAGATCTTTCACCCACAGAAAGCATTTGGCGCATCATAAAGAGGAAGATGAGACACAGAAGACCTAAGACAGTTGAGCAACTAGAAGCCTGTATTAGACAAGAATGGGACAACATTCATATTCCTGAACTTGAGCAACTTGTCTCCTCAGTCCCCAGACGTTTGCAGACTGTTATAAAAAGAAGAGGGGAAAACCAAATTGTCAATTGCAATTATTTTTATGACAATTAATCATCAGCATAAAATTCATTATTGTGACAGGCCTACATACAATGAAGGTCAGTGTGGTCCAATGTTGTTTTGGACCTCATTGAATTCCATTGTAAACAAAACTTAAAGAGGCCCTAAAGGGACAAGGTGAAGGAAAAAATGGGAGGAAACATTATTTGTCAATGCTTTTTCATTCTCTCGCAAATATTTTGTGTTCCCCCAACACAATATTTGCATTTGCTCACAAAATGTTTGAGCTCCCCAAGAAACTTTCCGTTCACTCGCAAAATATTTTGTGAACAAACACGTTTCTAAGGGGAACACAAAAACATTGAAATCTATTTCTTTCTCCCATCTCATATTTTTTGTCACTTCAGCAGCTCCATATACACCAGTTCAGAAACATTCTTCAAAAATATATTCTTGTACAATTCGTCTTTTGTAGTTCATGAAAGTGGACTCAATTGTGAAAATAGATTCTGCCTATGTTTGTGTGTCTTTCTGTGTATCTCTTGTTATTCATGTCTGTAGGGCAGAGCTCACCTCTCTGTCCTCTGTCGTTTCTCTGAGCCATTTAGATGCTAATGCAGCCAGTGAGCCCATTCCATCTGCTGCTGGCCCAAAGGTCACAGCAGGGGCAGCTAAAATCAGCTCTGGGGGGCTGGACAGTCTGACCCTTGTTCACACCCATTCAGACTTCCTTTCTCACAGACTAATAACAAATATGACACAATACACATATGGTTATGTTTTATGGGATGTGTAAAATAGGCTGCTGAAGGTAAATATGAGTGTTGTTTACAATGCATGTACATGTATTTTCACATAAAACAAATACTTAGTATACCTTTTATGTCAAATGCTTCCACATCACTCCGAATTGTATTGCTTATTTTCAGGTGTCAAATAAACTGCAGATAACCATTGTCATATATTTATGTTAGCAAATAATACTATATACAGTATGTGTAGTAGAGAATGTTAAAGGCAAAAAATCTGGCTATACGTGCACTGTCATTAAGCAATTCAGACAGAAGAGTTTCATTCAGGTAAAGAAGTGCTGGAAGACTAACACGCTCACAGTAATATTCTCAATGGATATTATGTCATAAATAATTTCTTTATGACAGTGCTTTACTTCCCTCTCATATTCAGAGACTGAATTTCCTTCGTTCATATGTCACAATTTGTCTAGATCCTTGCCGATTTCACAAGACAAGACACACATATGCTTTAATTAGATTTTAAGATTTAACTTAAAAACCATAAGTAATTCAAAGATATTTATTGGAGATATTACAGTATAAGAATTATTTATACACAGCTTCAAGAACAAGCTGGCATGCCTTTCTAAAATGTTAGAGTTACCGCCCTCTCCTGGGCAAAATATTCAACTGCATTGTAACTAAAGAGGATGCTTCCAAGAGGATGTGTGTGTGTGTGTGTGTGTGTGTATCTAGCTCTGGGGTGTGTGTATCATATATATATATATATGTGTGTGTGTGTGTGTGTGTGTGTGTGTGTGTGTGTGTGTGTGTGTGTGTGTGTGTGTATATATATATATATATATATATATATATATATATATATATATATATATATATATATATATATATATATATATATATATATATATATATATGTGTATATATATATATATATATATATATATATATATATATATATATATATATATATATATATATATATATATATATATATATATATGTATATATGTGTGTGTGTATATATATATATATATATATATATATGTATATGTATATATATATATATATATATATATATATATATATATATATATATATGTGTGTGTGTGTGTGTGTATATATATATATATATGTATATATGTATATATATATATATATATATATATATATATATATATATATATATATATATATATATATATATATATATATATATATATATATATTATTATTATTTTATTTTATTTTTTTTTTTTTATCATAATTTTTGTGGTAATTTTTCATGTTCACTGAAGATATTTTGCTATATTTAAAGTAACAGACACATTATAAATGAAAATTACCCCATGATTTACTCACCCTCAAGTCATCCTAGCATTCTGCATATGACATTCTTCTTTCAGATGAATACAATCAGAGTTTTATTAAAAAGTCCTGGCTAATCCAAGCTTTATAATGGCAGTGATTGTTGTTTTGTTTTTGAAGTCCATTAAAATGTCTCACGAGTGTAATTGGTTGCGTAAGCATTTTGAACTGCAGAGGCACTTTCAACACTTTTTCCATTAGTTGAATACGGAAGGTGATCAGCCGGAACTTTACTTTATAAAGTGTTAAATATGGATATTTTTCTTACACAAACATATTGATTTGCTTCAGAAGACCTTTATTAACCCCACAGAGCTGTGTGAAGCACATTATATGACGGACAGAGGCATTTTTATGGACTTCAAAAACAGATCAACAATCACTGCCATTATAATGCTTGGATTAGCCAGGACTAGGTTATATTATTCGTCTGAAAGAAGAATGTCATATACACCTAGGATGACTTGAGGGTGAGTAAATCATGGGGTCATTTTCATTTTTAGGTGAACTATCCCTTTAAATGGACATTAAGAAAAATAACCAGATGATGTTATGAGAGTAATAAGAAATGTTTCTAAAGAGATTAGAATGATTTCTGAAGGACCATGTGACACTGATAACTGGAGTAGTGATGCTGAAAATTCAGCTTTGCCATCACAGGAATAAATTACATTTTAGAAATAGATTTTAAAATAGAAAACTGTTATTTTGAATTGTTTTTTTTTGATCGACCCCAAAGTTTTGAATGATTGTATATAATTTAATATTTATAATATATTATTACTTCATAATCTTATATGTAGATGATATATACAATGTGTAGAAGATATATGTAGTGTTTGAATTTAGTAACGTAATTATCAACTTACACAATACTTTTGTTTTTCTGTTAAAATAAACACCATGGGTGTTGTGAATTTAACATCAGCCTTTCTGTGCGTTTACCCTCATTGTATTTGACTTGATTATGTTATACATTTAATTAGCATTGTTATTTGCTGTTGACAAGGTGAAACAATGTTTGAGGCAGTGAAGCTGTGAAACCTAGTTAAAAAATTTTGCCTGCTCTTCCAATATCAGACACATGGTGGCACTGCAGGACAGTCCTGTTAGATTTCTGCAGCCCCACCTACTGTTTTGTCACCTTGTAATCACCCACAGCTGAGGGGATCTCCCATCTTGAAACACTAAAGCACTTGCTCCTCTTCGTCTCTCGCCCACTCTCTTGATCTAAGCCTCGACTCATAACATTGTGATGATCATTACAGCAGTAGTGTTACAACTCATTTTGACAGGCTCTTGATTGAATGGATTTAATCAGTATGATTGCCATGTGCCTGTGCCTGTGCCTGAATTCTCTCAGATCATTGTGCAGTTGCTGCGAAAACCAGATCCACCATTAGAAAAGACTTCACTAACATTTTATGTCACTCATGCTGTGAATAAGCTGCTCACCCTTGTGATGTTTCAAACTTGGATGGATAACTTATTTCCTTCTGTGGAACACAAAAGGAGACGTTGAGCATGATATGTGACCCTGGACATATATTTTTTATATATTTGTACATTGTACATTGTATGGATCAATTACATTGTATGGGTCAAAAATATATTTTATGCCAAAATCATTAGGATATTAAGTAAAGATCATGTTTCATAAAGATTTCCTACTGTAAATATATATATATATATATATATATATATATATATATATATATATATATATATATATATATATATATATATATATATATATATATATATAGTAATATGCATTGCTAAGGATTTAATTTAGACAACTTTAAAGGTGATTTTCTCAATATTTAGACTTTTTGCACCCTCAGATTACAGATTTTCAAATAGTTGTATCGCGGCCTAATATTTTCCTGTACTAAAAAAAAACATACATCAATTGAAAGCTTATTTATTCAGCTTTCAGATGATGTATAAACCTCAATTTAAAACAAATTGACCCTTATGACTGGGTTTGTGGTCCAGGGTCACATATCTGAGCTGCTGTTTTCCATTGAATGAAAGTGGATGGTGACTATGTGCTCTCAAGCTCTAAAAAAGACCAAAAGAAAATCATCATAAATGTAGTTTTTAAGACATGTGCACTACATTCAAAGTCCTCTTAAACCATGTCATAACTTTGACTTGAAATTAAAGGTATTTACAGAAAACATTGCATGGTAGCTTTGGTAACCATTCACTTTCATTGTAAGAAAGCATTTTGGACATTCTGTTATTAATGACTCTTTTTGTAGGTCGTATAAGTTTCAAAAGACATCAGGCTGAGCAAACAATGACAGAATGTTCTTCTGCAGAATGCAAAAGTGGATATTTTGAAGTACGCTGTGACCAATTTTTATAATTTTTTTAAACGCTTTTGTTTTCTATAGAAGTTTTAGAACATCATGAGGGTGCCTAAATTATATTTAAAAAAAGAAAAATTGTGTGAACCACCCCTTTAAGGCTTCTTGTTGAATACCACAGTTGTTTATTTGTGTCATTTTTCAGAAGCACCATTTGGTAATTTTCACCTTTTCCATTCCTCTTTAATTCTAGACCTTTCTCATCAACTGAATTAAGTACCCAAAAACTGCAGCTCTCAGGTTTGTGTTCAATGAAATGCATCAGTGTTTATATACAGTACGTACCGTATTCCCAGCAGCCACCATGTCACCAGTGTTCTGTTCTGACTAGCGTCACCGTTAAGTGCTCCAGCCTGTCTGAGTAGCCATGCGTCCCATCGCTCACATGTCTTCTCAGGGTCACTCTCCCTGATTGGCTGGCTGCCAGTTTGAGCTCGGCTCTTTTCTCAATGAAGCTCTCAGAGAGTGTGATTTATGCTGTCCTAACGACATGAGTGGAAATGAGATGCAGCAGAGTGCAGATGGCAAATGCACACACACAAAACAAAAAAGTATATCAAAGTGATAGAAACAAAGCAAATGTTAATAGAAAGTTTCCCCCCAAAATAAAACTGTCATTTACTCCATCTAAATATATGATTTCCTTTCTTCAATGGGAAGTAGGTGAGTCAGTAGTTCAATTTATTATGAAAGGCATAAAAGCTGATTTATGTTTGTGTGTGGTAAAAGAGACTTAACTAGTTGTTTCATCATCAGTCTCGTGGTCTTCTGCACAAGACAAACACATGCTCATAAGCACAAACACACTCTCCTTGGCACACATGCCCTTTCTGTCTCTCACCCTGAAATAAAATGGTATACTGTCTGTCTGTCTGTCTGTCTGTCTGTCTGTCTGTCTGTCTGTCTGTCTGTCTGTCTGTCTGTCTGTCTGTCTGTCTGTCTGTCTATCTATCTATCTATCTATCTATCTATCTATCTATCTATCTATCTATCTATCTATCTATCTATCTATCTATCTATCTATCTATCTATCTATCTATCTATCTCCTTTTGCTACTTTAATTCGATTTGTTTAAATTCATTAAGATAATTATTTTTTTTTTTTACTTTGAAATAATATGCACTGATGGATTGTGCACAATAAAACTAGGAATTATTAGCAAATTGGGTCCTTTTTTTATTTTATGTTGAGATAAAGCACTTTTCATTTATGCCGGAAGGACACTGATGCAATGCACACACACAAAAATATACTTCCTTCTCTCTCTTTTCCCCTCCCTTTCCATTTCTCTCTTTCTCTAACTCAGATCTTTTGACTCCTCCCCCTCTCTCTCGCCAAGTGTTTTCACTTTAATTGAAAGGCCCTCAGTGATGAATCAGGGCTGATTTGCCATTTGCAGTAGCAGGAAAAAACGAACGCTCAGCACACTGGCTAGATGCATGGATGGATGGAAAGAAGGAAGGATGGAGGGAGGAGGGATGGAGAAGTGGAAGGAGGGATCGATGGGCTGACGTGGTTGCAGCGCTCTTGGCCAGACTCATTCACTGTCTCTCCTGCTTACTCATAATTTCCCATCCTCCTCTGGTCACACCTCCTGCTTTTAACATCATTTCCTGCCTCTAATATGCTCTTTTCATTTTCCCTCTCTCTGTCTTTTTCATCTATCCTTTTGAACCGCATGAATTGTAAGCATTTATGTCATCTTGGTTATGATACATTGTTAAAAATTGCTGATCATTTACAACTCCATAATGAAAGATGAACTATATTTTGCTTGCAGAAATATATTATATTCATGAATACATGGCTAATTTAGAATGACTATCAAAGGAAAGATTATTTTTTGGTTCAGATGGTGGAGTGCCTGGTTAACTAGCCATATCTTGACCGATTAAGAATAAAAAGGCTGACAGATTGAATGACTCTGCGTTCATGGTCACGCCTTTGATATTTTTCTCTCATTCCTTGTCATGGATTGCAACGGTCAGTTTTTAACAGCATATCAACATAAATCCAGTGCAAATACTGTGCAAACAATAGTTGTGGTAACACTTTACAATATGGCTACATTTGTTAACATTTGTTAACTGCATTAGTTAACATTGACTAACAATGTTAATTTCAACATTTAAATTATTAAATTAATTAATTAATAATACATTATAAAAAAAAAATCTATTAATATTATTAAATCTATTCATATTATAATAATTATTTTATTGGAATTTTTGACCATTCTTCTAGAAGCGCATTTGTGAGGTCAGGCACTGATGTTGGACGAGAAGGCCTGGCTCACAGTCTCCGCTCTAATTCATCCCAGTGGTGTTCTGTCGAGTTGAGGATCTGGACTCTGTGCAGGCCAGTCAAGTTCTTCTACATCAAACTCGCTCATTCATGGACCTTGCTCATGTTGGAACAGGAAGGGGCCGTCCCCAAACTGTCCCCACAAAGTTGGGAGCATGAAATTGTCCAAAATGTCTTGGTATGCTGAAGCATTAAGAGTTCTTTTCACTGGAACTAAGGGGCCAAGCCCAACTCCTGAAAAACAACCCCACACCATAATCCCCCCTCCACCAAACTTTACACTTGGCACAATGCAGTCAGACAAGAACCGGTCTCCTGGTAACCATCAAATCCAAACTCCTCCATCGGCTTGCCAAACAGACAAGCGTGATTCGTCACTCCAGAGAACATGTCTCCTCTGCTCTAGAGTCCAGTGGCCGCGTGCTTTACACCACTGCATCCGACGCTTTGCATTGCACTTGGTGATTTAAGACTTGGATGCAGCTGCTCGGCCATGGAAAGACATTCCGTGAAGCTCTCTACGCACTGTTCTTGAGCTGATCTGAAGGCAACATGAAGTTTGGAGGTCTATAGCTATTGACTGAAAGTTGACGACTTCTGCACATTGTTCGCCTCAGCATGCACTGATCCTGCTCTGTGATTTTATGTGGCCTACCACTTTGTGACTGAGTTGCTGTTGTTCCCAATTGCTTCCACTTTGGTATAATACCACTAACAGTTGACGCAGAATATTTAGTAGTGAAGAAATTTCACGAATGGACTTATTGCACAAGTGGCAACCTATCACGGTACCACGCTTGAATTCACTGAGCTCCTGAGAACGACAAATGTTTGTTGAAGCAATCTACATGCCTAGGTGCTTGATTTTATACACATTTGGCTATGGAAGTGATTGGAAACACCTGAATTCAGTGATTTGGAGGGGTGTTCCAATACTTTTGGAAGAATTGTATATGTTTAACACAACAGAGCAGCATTAGGTTAAATATTAGGATTTTTTAAGTGACAGAAGACCTGACCCAGAAGTGATTAACACGACGAGATATATCTCGGTTTCTCGTTGCATGTGTTTTTTGTGGATTTTTGTGTTTATTCATCTTTCACCATGGACTCGCCCTCATTCCGGTTAATATGCCTTGAACAGGGAGAATGCTCCCTTGAGAAACATATGGAGGAATTTCTCAATCTCACCTACCAGACACCTTTCCTGGACGACTGTCTGTGCTCGTTCCTGTTCGTCGGCCACGAAAGTGGTGCTTTTTGTGGATTGGGTGCTGGTATCCTGCCCATCATTGCTGACCAGTGGACCAGCTGATGATGAAGCCAGCCTCACTCCCAACCCAGTACCCATCCAGAGACCATCCCATTGTGAGGAGCGTCAGCACGAGCCCCCTGCAGACAAAGAGCCCGCCTTGGCCACAACGTTTGAGTCCGCGCCATGAGGATCGATCGAGTAGGACATTACCTGGAGCCTGAGTTAGCCACGTCAAACCAGGTAGCTCCACCCTCCCTCAGGCTTTGCCTCCGACTCCAAGGTCTTTGGTGTCTCTATGCTACACCGGCTCTTCGGCTGTGCGGTGGGCTCCACAGTTTGTACATCGCCGTCGCCTCATATCATCCCATTGGTGCTGACTGAACGCCTTCCTCCATGGCTCCTCCCTCCATTGCCGTCGCCATGGATCGCAGTTCTGGCTGTGGCCTGGGTCATCACTAGCCTGTCCCTGTTCAAGGCTATTCATTGGATCACACCACCTGCACCACCCTGGACTTTCCCTTTGATCCCTCTCCTGGACTCTCATCCTCCTGAGCCTCCTCCAATTATTTGCCAGCGCAAGGTTGTGCCTTTCCGGAAGGGGGTGTAATGTCACAGTCACCTCAGTTTGAACTGTATTTTCATTCTCTCCATTTCCCCTGCCTTGTTTGTTGTCATAATTACAAATTTTATTTTGTCACTTAGTTCAGGTGTGTCTAATCAGCCTTGTTTAAGTTCCCTTGTTTCTGTTCATTGTTGTCGGGTCTCAGTAATGTTTGGGTGTGTGATACTCTACTCTCTTTATGTGGATAAACCTGTGGATTTATTAAAGACTGCCTTATTACCTTCATTTTTGTGTTTGTGTGTGTTCTAGCAGCATCCATTACACTTGGATGTACTATACAGAATAAAAGATTTACGTTCTATATCCTGCCTACACTTTCTTATTTCAAGTATAGAAAAATATAAGAAAAATGCACAGTTACTGAAGTACTTCAGTGTCTGTGATTATGTGGCTTTGCATTTAGAGAGGAAAATTTGGATCATATGCTGTCAGGACAAAGAGCTTGTCAGTACTTCAGTGAGAGAATAAGCCCATTGGTCACTGCTCAGTCTGTCCCAGCAACTCAACGATAATTTCAAACATCCTGGATGTTGTCGGAGGGTCAGAAGGGCCATTATCTCAGCAGGGAGTTGAGTCACTTTGGCTGAAGTGGCCGCTCTGACTCCCTCTGATTCTTTACTATGCAAATTAAGCTTAAATGCACGTTTATTTATATTGTAGATGTTTCTGTGTACATACAGTGTGTGCAAACACTTAGAGTGTGTGTGTGTGTGTAAGTGCTGATCCTCTTTAGTAGACTGCTTACTCCACAACAGTCTTGGGCCATTAGCTGAGGCCAGCAGTGCAGTCTCACCCCTCCATTCACTCTCTCCACCTCTTGCTCCCTCCCTCCATCCCCCCTCATCAATCAGTTCATCAATTAATACACACTCAGTCCCTCTGCAAACACACAGAACAGCCAAAAAAGACCAATCTCCTAATTACTATGGCTCTTCTCCCATCCTCTCCCATTCCTCTCTCTGTCACTTAATTCCCCCCCACTCATAAACTCTCCCCCTCTGCTATCCCTCTCTCTCTCTGTAGAATATATTAATTTAACCTCACTGGCCTAAGAATTGGATGACAAAGTATATACAAAATATTTGATATAACATGTTAGATTTGCATTTTATTTTGGAATATCATCATCTGAAAGGCAGCAAATACAATAGGGTTAAGGTTTTAGTTAAACTTAAGTTTGGTTCTACAATTAAATTCATTAGAGCTGCTGTTTTTATTTTCTATCATATACGAGAGAATCAACACATAACATGACACAGGTGCAAGAAGAATCTATGCAATTCATATTTAATACTAATATTTAAATGAATACAATGTAATGTTAAATTAAAAGTTCAGCCAAAAATGTACAAAAAAACTTTTCTTACATAAAAATAGACAACCCTTTATGTGTATATGCCTGTGTACACTCACCTAAAGGATTATTAGGAACACCATACTAATACTGTGTTTGACCCCCTTTCACCTTCAGAACTGCCTTAATTCTACGTGGCATTGATTCAACAAGGTGCTGAAAGCATTCTTTAGAAATGTTGGCCCATATTGATAGGATAGCATCTTGCAGTTGATGGAGATTTGTGGGATGCACATCCAGGGCACGAAGCTCCCGTTCCACCACATCCCAAAGATGCTCTATTGGGTTGAGATCTGGTGACTGTGGGGGCCATTTTAGTACAGTGAACTCATTGTCATGTTCAAGAAACCAATTTGAAATGATTCGAGCTTTGTGACATGGTGCATTATCCTGCTGGAAGTAGCCATCAGAGAATGGGTACATGGTGGTCATAAAGGGATGGACATGGCCAGAAACAATGCTCAGGTAGGCCGTGGCATTTAAACGATGCCCAATTGGTACTAAGGGGCCTAAAGTGTGCCAAGAAAACATCCCCCACACCATTACACCACCACCACCAGCCTGCACAGTGGTAACAAGGCATGATGGATCCATGTTCTCATTCTGTTTACGCCAAATTCTGACTCTACCATCTGAATGTCTCAACAGAAATCGAGATTCATCAGACCAGGCAACATTTTTCAAGTCTTCAACTGTCCAATTTTGGTCAGCTCGTGCAAATTGTAGCCTCTTTTTCCTATTTGTAGTGGAGATGAGTGGTACCCGGTGGGGTCTTCTGCTGTTGTAGCCCATCCGCCTCAAGGTTGTGCGTGTTGTGGCTTCACAAATGCTTTGCTGCATACCTCGGTTGTAACGAGTGGTTATTTCAGTCAAATTTGCTCTTCTATCAGCTTGAATCAGTCGGCCCATTCTCCTCTGACCTCTAGCATCAACAAGGCATTTTTGCCCACAGGACTGCCGCATACTGGATGTTTTTCCCTTTTCACACCATTCTTTGTAAACCCTGGAAATGGTTGTGCGTGAAAATCCCAGTAACTGAGCAGATTGTGAAATACTCAGACCAGCCCGTCTGGCACCAACAACCATGCCACACTCAAAATTGCTTAAATCACCTTTCTTTCCCATTCTAACATTCAGTTTGGAGTTCAGGAGATTGTCTTGACCAGGACCACACCCCTAAATGCATTGAAGCAACTGCCATGTGATTGGTTGATTAGATAATTGCATTAATGAAAACTTGAACAGGTGTTCCTAATAATCCTTTAGGTGAGTGTATGTATATGTGCATAACACTTTACAGTAGGATCTCAGGTAATTCATTAATGAATGAATTAATAATGAACAATAAATTTGTTATATATTTAGTAACCTTTATTAATGTTAGTTTATAAAAAATACAACTGTCCATTGTTAGTTCATGTTAGCTCAAGTCCGTTAAATAATATATAACTTTTTGATTATAATGTTGAAATTAATTTGTGTAATCAAGATTGATGTGTCTATAAGGGATCGTTCTATTGTCTTCCTTTATTCACTCTCATGTTATTCCAAACTTAACTATAACAGAAGGAAAAATACATATACTGTATATGTACATCGATCAGGCATAACATTATGACCACCTTTCTAATATTGTGTTGTCCCCCCTTTTGCTGCCAAAACAGCCCTGACCCATCGAGGCATGGACTCCACTAGACCCCTGAAGGTGTGCTGTGGTATCTGGCACAAAGATGTTAGCAGCAGATCCTTTAAGTCCTGTAAGTTGCGTGGTGGGGTCTCTATGGATCGGACTTGTTTGTTCAGCACATCCCACAGATGCTCGATTGGACTGAGATCTGGGGAATTTTGAAGTCAACACTTCAAACTCGTTGTTGTGCTTCTCAAACCATTCCTGAACCATTTTTGCTTTGTGGCAGGGTGCATTATCCTGTTGAAAGAGGCCACAGCCACCAGGGAGTACGGTTTCCATGAAAGGGTGTACATGGTCTGCAGCAATGTTTAGGTAGGTGGTACGTGTCAAATTATCATCCACATGGATGGCAGGACCCAAGGTTTCCCAGCAGAGCATTGCCCAAAGCATCACACTGCATCAGCCGGCTTGCCTTCTTCCCATAGTGCATCCTGGTGCCGTGTGTTCCCCAGGTAAGTGACGCACATGCACCCGGCCATCCACGTGATGTAAAAGAAAATGTGATTCATCAGACCAGGCCATCTTCCTCCATTACTCCGTGGTCAAGTTCTGATGCTCACATGCCCACTGTTGGCACTTTCAGCGGTGGACAGGGGTCAGCATGGGCACCCTGACTGGTCTGTGGCTATGCAGCCCGATATGCAACAAACTGTGATGCACTGTGTATTCTGACACTTTCTATCAGAACCGGCATTAACTTCTTGAGCAATTTGAGCTACAGTAGCTCGTCTGTTTGATCAGACCACACGAGCCAGCCTTTGCTCCCCACGTGCACCAATGAGCCTTGGTCGCCCATGACCCTGTCGCCGGTTCACCACTGTTCCTTTCTTGGACCACTTTTGATAGATACTGACCACTGCAGACCGGGAACACCCCACAAGAGCTGCAGTTTTGGAGATGTTCTGACCCAGTCGTCTAGCCATCACAATTTAGCTCTTGTCAAACTCACTCAAATCCTTACGCTTGCCCATTTTTCCTGCTTCTAACACATCAACTTTGAGGACAAAATGTTCACTTGCTGCCTAATATATCCCACCCACTAACAGGTGCCGTGATGAAGAAAAAATCAGTTCATACTTCATACTTCCACTTCATCTTTCATAATGTTATGCCTGATCGGTGTATATATAAGAAGAATTTTTTAAAGTTTCTTCTTTTGTGGTCCATTACAAAAAAGAAAGGCATACAGGTTTGGAACAATTGTTTTCATTTCTGGGTGAACAATCCCTCTACAAATGTATGGTAATAGGGTTATCTGTGTTTATCTATGTAAAACAAAAGTTGTTTTCTAGGTCAAAGTGATCATTTCTGATCATTTGGCAGTATACATAGAGTAGAACCTTCCTTTGTACCGAAGCACCTTGGTACTTAATGCATTGCATAATGAAATATTAACCAACTGAACACAGGCCAGCATGCATCAGTGCATAGATATAATTCTGGGTAATGCATTATCAGGTCGGTGATGGTGTATGTGTGTGTACATTTTGCAGTTTGATTGAATTAAAGAAAGAAAAAAAGAAGTGACAGAAAAGTGAGTCGGAAAGTGAAGACTAATGGAAGAGAAAAATGATAAAGAGATGGTCTAGAGCTGTATTAGGAAAACACATCCACACATACATACTTACACTTGGAGATGCTGCAGAGAGTTAAACAGATCAAAGATTAATCATGAGAGCTGGGCTAATATGCATGGCTGCTATGAATTATTTAGGTTTATGAATCATTGAGTATAGAATCATTTTTTGGACAGAACTCAAGACTGGCTCAGGCTTAAAACTCAAGTGCAGCTTACTGGACACAGGTGTATGCAACTTTAGACACACAAACATATAATACTACCTTTATTAATTTAATATAATAATTATTAATAACAATACAGGGTACAACGAGGCTAAAGGCACACCTTAAGAAAAATTAGCTTTCACTACTCCTATAATGTATGATATACAGAAAAATATATATGTTTGTATTGAACATTTATGGAGCAACAGATTTTGTGTGAAAATAAATCATAAACGTGGTTTATTTAAAAATTTTAAAAATGTATGAGGTGACGAGGGGGGCATGCATGGGGCAAAAGGCACACAGTATTGATACAAATAATATGTTTTTAATAATGTCTAAGTTAATACTTGTTCAAAACATTCACTTTAGCAAAGTTTGAACTATTTTCTGTTTATTTTGATGAATAAAATAATTAATTTTTGATCAATAAATATGCTGTCATAAAACTGTTAATATAGAAATATATCTGAAAAATATGGAAACAAAATCATTTAAAAAAGTAAAGATTCTGAATGTATTGAAGGAGACCCCATAATAATTTGATATAGATTTACAGTAGTAACAATAAGTTATATTTTATTATATGATATGATTAATATCACATTTTTAAATCTGATGGTTTCATTATAAATATGGCGATTTATCTCTAAGGTGGACACCCAACTTAATGTATGATACTTACAATCTGAATCTAATCATTTTGACATGTCAACAAATGTTAAAGTCAGCCGCTGTTTATGATCATGTTAAATACGGTGCCTTTTGCCCCAACAGCAGGGGGGCTTTTACCCCAAATACCATACTTTTACATATTCTTCCGTTATTGCAAAACTGTTGCTTTAATTACCTTGAACAAAACTGACAAACATTAACAAGACCTTTGTTTCAAAATATATTCAATCATTTTAGCGATTCTTATTTGCTACTTAAATCTACAGCATTTTTAAAACATAAAATATTAGATCAAAGTGCAGTGCAGAGTCAACTTTGCACTGCTGCCCGTCATCGCATCAAAGATCAGACACATTTCCACGTGTATCTTGAAAAGCAAATGTTTTGGAACCCTACATATTAATATTAATATAGCTATTTATTTATTTTAAAGACAGACAGCACATACATATCACAAATAATAGAAGAAGATTTTTATTTAGTAAAACAATAGATGTAAGCTTTAAATAAATGAAGATAAATAGTATATGGACACTGTTTGTTGGATGTTTCATGACTTGATAGCCACTAAAAATGGAGACCAGTTTGTAAAACATAATTGTGTATATATTTATAAAAGAATTTTTTTTGCAAATACTATTAATGCTAAATTTGATATTTTATTTTCTAATGCAAAGCAATTAATGCAGCTTTAACGGTGTAATTTTTGGGCCACTGTATTGTTGCATTGTCCCTTAAACCCAGATCTCTCCTGGCAGTGCATCAGAGTGAAGTTTGAGTAAAACCATTTCTCAGACTCTTCCTCCAAGACTTCATAAGAGCAACTTGTTCCTGGGATTATAATGACAGCATCTATTGCCACAAGTGTAGTGTTGTCACATCTGATTCCTTTGATTGACACCTCCAAGCTGGGGCATTTGTTCTTGCTGTAGGTGAGCGAGGTGCTTTCTAATGTGTTGCAGTCACAGAGCAGTAGAGTAAGTGAGTTCTTGAGCATATTCTAACCTCTTGAGACAGCCTGTAAAGGGGCTACACACACCTCCTGCTGCCATACACCGAGATAAGCTGAGGATGAATCTATTGCTCTCACTAGCCCGGTTTAAATATAGTAGCCCCCCCCTCCGTCTCCGCATACGCGCTCTTTATTGCTCAGAGACTCATGGGTTCGTGGCAGGTGGTGATTTTCTGTGCATTCTCATGCGCTCTACATGCTGTTTGACTTATTTCAGTCATTTTAAAATGCCATAGGTATGAAAATGCACCTGAAAAGTGATATAAAACATTAGTAGTGGCCTGGATATAATTCCAACTCTTTTGATTCATTTATCCATTACTTTTTTGGTAGGAACAAGGGCATAGGGCGAACACAAAATGCCCCATCCCAACCTTATTGTTGTCGGCTTTCCTATTAGAGCCGATGCTCACCGCTTGTGTTTGGATGTAAGGGTTATCATGCTTCACGCTATGCTCAGTCAAAACACCATCTGGTAATTCCTGAAGGGCCAGAGCTTAGAGAGCAGGTGGTTATAGAGTTATATGTCTTTCCATTCTAAACAAACACGCACATATTTGCATTTTCAACCTCCTTTTCCCATGCGTTCTGATACATTCTCTCTGCTTCTTGCTGTACTTGAGGCTAGATGGGTGCAGTGAGAGAGTAAGTGGAAGGATGGAACGAATAAGGAGAGGAGCGGACCGGGGAGAGAGAGAGCAAAAAGCAAGCCAGAGGGAGAGAGAGAGAATGCGGGGGAGCACTGGGTGCTTCCTGCAGGGTTTCCGTGTGAACGCGGTCTGAATGACAATGGTGCACATCAGGGCCCCAGCACGACTCAGTCTCGCGGCTCAGCCAGAAACACAGGAACACATAGCATGCTGTTACATATACACACACGCATGGTGCACAGAATGCACACAAGATATATAAACATTGATTCAGTTGTCTGCCTTATTTATTGCATTTGAACTGGTTATGATACAAATGTCAAAAATCATACTGTATAAGACAAAGAGTTCAGAAATTAATTATTAGAGTTCAGTTCTGCTGAAGGCTAGCAGTGAATAGTCACCTATGTGCAGTGTGTGCTGCAATGGTGATTTCTCTCTCGCTCTCGCCTCTGTGCTGTGTGTTATAAAACCTTTTGTCAAATTGTCTCCCCAAGCGAATGCATTATGCCTTAATTAACCATGTCTCTCAACGCGGAAGCTCATCATCTTTGTTGCATTACACCAGGCGCTCTGGCAGATACGCTACAGACTGCGCATCCACGCCCCTTACCGACACTCGCGCTCGCCCACTACCAGGACAACCACTCCACCTCCTCAGCGGGAATCCTACCCTTTTATTGCATTATTATGGGCAGCTTGACTCAAAAAGCTCCCGGAACAAGTGCGCTGACTAATCATGATGTACCTGCACTGCTTTATTTCTGATACAGATTTCAGGACCACGGATAGCGCATTTTCAGTGCAGGGGGATAGTGCCGTTTCAGCACCGCGGACAGCGTCTATCCAGAGCTGCTGCAAATATTGTGAATTCCTTCAAACAGAACATTTCCAATTTCAGTTCACAGCCTGTTAGTATGCCACCAGCTGTCTTCAGATGGAAATCGGACACGTTTTCTCAGCAAGTTTAGCTGGAGTGTAAACCCAGGGAATTAGCAACCAAAGGCATTTCAGAGGCTGGTGCCAGGTGGACAGATGGGCATGATATGAGCAGAGTGTTTTTAGGACACACACTCTCTCCTGAGTGTCTTTTCAGGCTGACAAACTGTCTGTTCAGAGATAGAGCATCACATTGCACTGTAATGTAGAAACGTGTTATTGGTTAACTGTACCGTAAATTATCTTACCATACATGCAAAAAAAAAAAGATTCTACAGGACAATAGATTTACGTTTACATCAAAACAATATAAAAACAGCGGAATTTACCTCATAAAATTAGGGGAAATATTTGAATGCTTATAAGACACAATAGTTTTACAGTAAAAGAAAATGTTAAAATTATATATTTAAAATAACTAAAAAGTAAACCGCCTAATAGCTTATGGGCAAAGGGTCATTATCACATTTGTTTAAATGTTGTTTGGGGTCACTAATATTTTATTATGACTTTGAAAGACGTATCTTATGCTCACCAGGCCTGCATTTATTTAATAATAAAAAAATCAGTAAAACAGTAATATTGTGAAATATTATTACAATTTAAAATAACTGCTTTCTATTTGAATGCATTTTAAAAAGTAATTTATTCCTGTGATGGCAAGGCTGAATTTCCAGCAGCCGTCAGTCACATGATCCTTCTGAAATCATTCTAATGCTGCTTTGCTGCTCAAGAAACATTTCTGATTATTATCAGTGTTGAAAACTGTTTGTGGAAACTGTGATTCGTGCATTCATTTAACAATGAATGTTCAAACATCAGTTATTTTAAATATTTTTTGTAACAATGCAAAAAAATAAATAAAAAATAAATCTCTCTGACCACAAACTTTTTGAAAATAGCATGCATTGGAGTGATTTATGACGCATTCATATTATTTAGTTAATTTGTATAGCATTATTTTTGTGTAGTGTGTTCCCTGATGCCTTTTTGTGCTGCTGTAACAAAATGTGGATTTCCTTTGTACCACCACTTTTATTATGTGTATAATTACATATTCTAATTGCTCCAAATATTTGTATATTAATATTTCATACTTTAATGTAATACAAAGAATATACAGTTACCAAAATACTGTTTGTAATTTTCATGCAACCACAGGTTTTTTTTTTTTGTGTGTTTTTTTTATTACAATTTTCAGTGTATCATATTGATTAATTGTAGTAACATTTAATGTGTAGTAAGGACACTGTGAAGTCCCCACAAATCCATACTTGGTCAACAAGTACACACTCCCTCTTCCGGCAAGGTGTATGACTCAGACACAATACGTATTGAGAGATATGAATCCATCCATCGCCTTTGGATTATGTCTCGTCTCACACTGTTTGCGAGAAGAAGCAAAATGGCACGCAGTGCTCGGTTGAGTCTTGTCTTGGCCATAAGGAGGAGTGAGCTGGAGGATAAGCGAATCGCTACGGGGACGCGCGTCATGTGCTGCAAGGCTTGAGCACGAGCGTTAAATTGATCAGTTGCTCTAAACCCGCCAGCTGATCTGAGGAGGATTGCGCTCGAGACCCCGCGTCTCCGTTTCGTTTTCTCCGCCAAAAATAAAACTTTTAAACCCGAAATAATCGGTCGTCGTCCACAGAGGCGACAGAAAACAACCCGAGGCGGAGCATTTTTGGGGTGCTTCAGGCGATGGGTGCCTCTTGGTTCCTCTCGGTTACCACAGAAGATGCGAGCTCGAGCTTCAATCCACGCGCTCCGGCGACTCTCCAAAACTAATTATGCTCCTTTCAACGACCACCGTCGGATTTTCCGCGTCTTGGATTTGCCTACGAGTGCTGGAGTATAGATGATAATTATTTTTATTGAGGAATTGAGGGAGAAACCGCAAGAGACCATCATTATATCTTGACATGGTGTTTTTTGTTTTCCCAGCGCGCGCTCACGCCCACCCTATAGGACCGATATGGCTCTAAAAAAGCAGATAAACTTAAATGACTAAAATCAACAAATGTCACCAAGGTGTGGATTTTTTTTTGGGGAACCCCAGTTGTCTGCAATTTTGCGAGTGTAATTCGAGAGTTTGGGAGTCTGAATATTGCAATAGTATACCAAACATTGCGGATACCACAGAAATAAATTAATAATTAAAAGGTTTTCACCATTTTTCTATTATAATTTTGTCTCGTGGATGTGGAAAAAAAACCCCAAGAATGCAACTCCGTATTAGACCTTGATATAGTTGATGCTAATTTACATGTAATTTATTAACGCAATTATGCTAAAAGGATCTGTTTGTACACCTTTCAAATGGCAAGACGACCCACACCGAGCTGTTGAGACGGGAAATACTTCTTAAAATGTGGATCCCACCCTCCTGAGGAAGATAATTCGTCGACATTTTATCTCTTTATGTTTGAGTATTTGTTTGACTATTTGTTGAGCCGACTGCACCATTGAAAAGACATACTCCATCTATCCATCCATCAGTCGCGTTATCTGAGTCCCTTTTTGGCGCTGACACGCTCTCTCACACATTTCCCCAACCACTGATCTTGCTTGGTGCTTTATGATGGACATTTCTTAACCATGAAGATCAGATCTAAATGTCTGTGTGCTCTGTGCTGAGGCGGATGGGGTGTAATGTGGTGTTGTCACCCTGAGACTTCACCCCCTTCTCGGCTGCTTCGTAACGATTGGCGTTTGGTGTCTACAGAATGGCTCGGTTCGGAGACGAAGTGCCGGCCAGGTACGGCGGCGGGGGCTCCGTTCAGGGGGGACCCGGACGCGGCGGCAGCAGGCAGGGCGGCCCGCCAGGGGCCCAGAGGATGTACAAGCAATCGATGGCCCAGAGAGCCCGGACCATGGCCCTCTACAACCCGATCCCGGTCCGACAGAACTGCCTGACGGTCAACCGCTCTCTGTTTCTCTTCAGTGAAGACAACATAATCCGAAAATACGCCAAAAAGATCACCGAATGGCCATATCCTTTACTAAATCCAGTCACGAGGGCCCCTGGGAACAGGTACAGATTTGTAATATGTTATATGGTAGTGATGGCTCCTTCACTGGCCCCTGCTTGATGCTCTCTATAATGTAAGTTAATTATTAATCTAAATTATAATTAAGCACAAAGGATGTAAAGATTAATATACAAACGCTACTTTTTATGCATGTAGTTATTTATCATTGGTCGTGGATCATTTTGAGATGCTGAGCAACAGTGCCAGCACCAGCTTTCTCAACAACAAATTTTAAAATTACCATAGTATTACCCTTTGGTTTGGATTTTGGCACAAATACCATGCTAAATACCATGGTGTTATTTAAAATACCTTAAAGTAGCATGTTAATACCATGATAAATCAATCTTTCAGTATTGTGGTGCATATCAAAGCACCATGTTGTTACTATTTGAGACAGTTGTGGGCTTAACTTCTTTTTGGATGAGCCGGCACTGTTCAGCAAAGCTAATGTAGACACTTTGAAGATGTTTTTCCACTTAAAGTAGTCTATAAATGTTATTTAATATTATTTCTGTAATATTAAGGAGATTGTACCCCACCCTTTTCCATTTTCTATAAAGCATCTTGGAGTATTTTTAAACCATGAGTTGGTACTACCCCAGTACTGTACCCAATAAAGAGGGAGGTGGTTGCCAGTGTGGGCTAGGCTCGCATTGTCCCCCCTGTGGAGCCAGGCCTGATGTGCATGTGTTTTCATATCCATGTGTAAGCATGTGTTACGTGTGCAGGTCTGTGTTCAGAGGCCTGAGGCTGCGTGGGTGTGCGTGGTTTCCCGCTGGTTGGGATTGGTGGAGTGTGCAAGTGACTGTTTGAGTGCCTGTGTGAGTGTGGAGGGGGGCTGCTGATGTCAGCATATGAGCCTTAATGGAGCCTTGCAGTGTGGAGCAAAAAAACAAGGAGAGAGATGAAGTTGCCTTTCAATACTATATGTGCACAGTTTGAGTAAACCACGTCGAGTGGTGGTTTGGTCAGAATTAAGCTGGTGAAAATCGATAGTAGCAAATTGTGAAAAATGTGCATAAAAAAGTCAATAAGAAAATACATAAAAAAAAAGTGATAGTCATTTTTGTCATGATTTACTTCCATTAAGTAAGTAGCTTATATTACCTTTTTTATTCTGTGGAACACAAAAGATTGGAACCCACTGACTTTCATTGTATGGACAAAAAACCTTGAGACTTCAAAATATCCTTTTGTGTTTCACGGAAGAAAGAAACTCATAAAGGTGTGGAACGACATGAGGTTGATTTTAAATAAATCTTTTTTTTTTTTCTTTTTTTTTTGTGAACTATCCTTAAAAGATTTTCATGTATAATGTATTCTTTATTGCTGCGTGTCGTTTACCAAATTTATTCATTAAAAGGTACTTGCAGAACACTTTTACAAGAAAAGTCTCCTTGGAAAATACTGAATGCTCGATAAGGATGCAATAATTAAAGAGTATGATCCCTGAATCATTAAAGTTCCCTTTCACATAGAACCTGCAACTTTTTTGGGGGGACATCGACTAGGCCGACACTATTCCACTATTCCCGGTGAACACTTATGCAGAAAGGTATGGATCAAGGCAATGCAGCAGCAGCTTTAAGAGACTTCTATCCTGATTGGCAGACTGCCATGTATTAAGGTGTACGATCATTTCTCTAATTACTGTTAGGGAAAGACGGGGTGTATGCTCCATCTCTTGGTGAGTTGTCACATGTAACTTGCTTGAGTTTGAGTTGAGTTTTAAAAGCTCTGTAGAGTAGATGTTTTACAAGAACCGGACAGCACAGCTATTGTGATCACAGTCCTGCTTTGTAACCATTTGGTTTTAGTCAGCAGCAAAACTTTTCTATCGGTCAGTTTCCTTAGCTCAGTATGTTGGCTGGCTGTTTATAACTTCTTTTTCCATCTGAGTGTTAATGGTTTGTTAAAACAGTGCGGTGGTAGAGGTGTTAGACTGTTTTAAAAATACTCTGTCGGAATGATGAGTTTATAAGGTCTTTGCTTGTATGAGTGCCAGAAAAAAAATTCCCTCATACTCTCATGCTCCTACGCCTCCCCTTTCCTTTTGCCATCTCTCTCTCTCTCTCTGATTCTCTCAGACCATCTGCTCATTCTCTCTGTTGTCTGTATGATGGTGGTGCTTCCTGGGGTTCTGTTGGACTCACTGGGCATGAGCATGTGAGAGGAAATGTTAAAAGAATGGAAAAAGTGTGATCTGGGGAGGTACACTCATTTCTGTCCTTTTGGAGGTGTGTTTCCACGTGTATGTGTGCGTGTATGCAAGTGAAACAGATTTGTGGCTATTTGATCAAAGATAGCATCATAGAGACCAAGCCCATCGTCTTATTTTAAGAGCAGATAAGAAGTTTTTTTAAATGACTGTTAAAGATCAGTTTGATTAATCATAATTCATCCCAGAATTAAAAGATAAATATAAGAATGGAAAGAAAATTAATCCATTATATTATGTTAGGATTATTAAAGGTTTTTTTTTTTTTTTTGCTTATTGACATTTGAATGACTTAAGCACATTTCCTATCAAATTATCCTTTTCCTAAATGCAAAGAAACAGTATTCTTTACTCTTACCAAAATATTGATTTAATTTATAGAATTACGTAAAGTATATACACTTAATATATTTATACATTATGGTAGTAGTTGTACTGCCTTTAAAATAAGATGATTAATTTTTTCAATGAAATGCAATAACAAATTACTAAACTGTAGAAGTAAGAGTCACTTTTATGAATATTGAGAATGGAAAAGTTTGTGCCGGGCCACCGGGTAACGTGCACCCACTTAGATACTTTATAGTAAAGTTTACTCATTAACACTAAAGCAAAACTGTCCCATGTTAAGAACAATTTTGGAGGAAAGGTGGTTAAAAATGATGTAAAAATGCAACAACAAAAAAAAAAATCTTATAGCCAACTATAGTCGCAAGTTCTGTTGTTACCAAGCAGCAACCTTCTGGTCGCCCTCTTGAAACCAACACGGAAGTGACTTAAACTGCAATTCATTGACTGGCCACTAGAGACAGGCTCCAAAAGGGAGTCAATCCCATAGACCCCCCCATGTTAAAACGGCCAAATTTACAGCAGAACATTTTTTAATAGCCTGGTACAAAAAGTGGTTTTGGTCTATATAGCTAATTTTGCCCTTCATGACAACTGTGAGGGGGGTGATTTAAAAAACAACAAAAATTGTATAACTCATAACATTTAAATTATATTAAGCTTTCAAATTCTCCATAATTAAGGGCATGGCCACTTGAGTGACAGGTGGATTGCCGCTACTGTCACTACTAGCCATTTGTCTGCTGTCTGTTACTACCTATGTCCCGCCTCTTTGTCCATTTTTGGTTATCCAGGAGTGATGCACTGCCAAGATGGCTGGCTTCGCCCACTTTTGGGCTTCAAAAATGCTCTTCAGAAACCTACGGGTGATGTCACGGACACTACATCCATTGTTTTATACAGTCTATGGTCGTTACCAACACAATTGAACAACTGATCCATACAACTGAACTTGCGACCATAGTTGGCTAACGATGCTTTTAGGAAACGCACCTCAGAGCATTACTGACAGACTGGAAATAGAAGTAAATTATGTCAATAATAATGTGTTTTTTGAACATTCAAGCATGAAAACTTATTCTAGTATACCCCAAAAATCAAGACTTTGTAAAGGGGCATAATAGGTCCCCTTTAATTAACAAAAATAACTCTGAATCTGAATTTTAAATTGTGCTTTCATTACCTTATGTTAGTAAAACAATGGCGTGGTCACATATATAGTAAGTCCTTGCAAGGATGGATGCAGTGACGTGTTATAAGAAGAACAGGGTTTTGTAAATGCCTCGGGTGGTTTCACACTTTGGCCTCCTGTCCAAGCTGAATGGAGATTGTGCATCAGCGGTAACATACAGTGTATGGATCATTGCTGGGTGAGTGGAGACTTGGTAGGGCGGCACAGCCTGTAGCATCAAACAAGCACACACACATGAACTAAGGCAGCTAAAACAGTATGGAGACAGAATAGACTCATTAATAATTCACGCAAAAAACATGCACATGTGTAGCCAATTTCACATGCATGAAACCAAATTCACATGCACAAAAAGCAATTCACGTGCTTTGGTATATTCCTAAATTGGTATATTCCTAAATTCCTTACACCATTTTAGCATGATTAAAAATACATACTGCATTACTGAAACAATTTTTTTTAACATAGAATACACTTGTTTGCTCACCTTGAGTTGACGGTTTGGACATAGTTTTTTTGTTTAATTTATTTTCAAGATTTGAGCTGAGGTGAATTATCCATTGCTGCTTTCAGTAAGGCTATGTCTATAAAAGGTCACAAAAATAATATTCAAACTCACTTTAAATTCTTTTTACATTAAATAAAGCACATAATCTGCACTTGTCATACTATGTATGTTGTTCCAGCCACAACGGCACCAAAATAAAAAGTGATTATAAAATAGAATTATCATGAATCGCCGTTGCGGCTGGTTAGTACAAAAAAAAACTCTGATTAACATGGAAAAGATAATTTTTCTCACGTGGTTAGGACTAGGGCTGGGCAAATTTTTTTATTTTTTCGATTAATCGTTTTTTAAAATGTGGTCGATTCAAAATCGATTCTCAAAGGCCACGAATCGATTTTTTTCCATATTTATTTCCTCTAACATTGAACATAAGATTAACGTAAATCTAATTACTAGTCTTTTCCACTAGATGTCACCCTCTTATTTGCCTTGCGCAATGTTACAAAGGAGCGAGAGGCGCACCTGTCATTCATTCTGTGCTTAAATGGCAGCTAATTTTGTAATGCTGAGGTAAAATGCTGTGTAATACTACAAATTTGCGGAACCATAAGATGAGACATCATCACCCAGACGTTGCAACACCCCCACAGCCGACCACACAACGGTGGCAATAACTTCCTTATTGCCATAACCTTTAGGTACCCTCTGCTGGTAAAAGGTCTTTTTTTATGAATACCAAATTATGTTTTTTTTTTATTATTATTATTAATTTTGTTGTCCTGCTGATGCATTTGCCCTTCTATTAGGAGGAAGTAAGTCCAAGAAAGCTTTGGGATCATAACCTTTTTGCCGCTCCCATAATGCTTTCCGCTAAAAATAGATCACATACACGTGAATGCTTGCCTTGCATTATGATCAAACTTGAGCGTTCACTTAAGCACGTACGTTAGCCATTATAGACATATTCAAATCAACCGAGTCAATAGACAGCGCAGGACCAATAATTCAAACCTAATAGCTTATATTATAAACAGATTTCCTCAAATAAAAGTTAATCCACATAAGTCAGCACGTTAAGGTATTGTCGTTCGTTACCATGGCAACTACTTGTGTCCAGATATGAACACGCTTCTCGTGAATGAAAAGTAACTGCACACATGACGAGCGGCAAAATCACAAGAAAAGCTTGTCGTGTACTGAAAATCATCCAATATCCTTTTTATGTTTCAGAATAAATCTATCAAAATATCAATAAAAACAAAATTGTATAAAATACTTCTCAGCTAAAATCTTTTAGAATGAAGTTGCAAAATTGTATTGTATTTAACAATTGTATGCATTTGAAATCTAGAGATGGGTTCTGTTTTAATGTACCCGAGTGTACCTAAAATATAAAGAGTTTAATATACAGGTTTGTGGCTCTTAATTTCTTTTTAATTACCCACTTGTAAACTTATGTTCACAGTTCTTTTTTATAAATACCTATAGTATTTGTATTAAATCTATATTCATTGAGTTCAAAATCGAAATCGAATCGAATTGGAACATCTGAATCGATACCCAGCCCTAGTTAGGACTGTGAATAATAGGGCTGTTTCAGTATTTGCATTGATTTTGTATTCTGTTGTAAAGTTCTTTTAGTGGATTTTTGTCCACATTTTGTTTAGATATAATATGATTATTTGGGAATGTCATTGTTGTATGGCCAAAAGAACTCATGCCATACCCTAGGTTTTTGTGAAATGCCACCACTGGATCAAACTGCACATACCTCTGCTTAGCCATGACGAACTGTGGTTGAAAGCTGATGACGTAACACCAGGTGGGCCTGCCCTCACGCAATTATGATTGGCAGCTTAAATCTGATTGGCTAAAGAGTATGACTGATCCGGGTGGGAGGAGAGCGCTGCCAGGAAAGTCTCAAAAAAACACACACACAAATCCAAGGCAATTCACACATGAATGACGATTTGCACATTCACATTCAAGGATGAAGTTGTACATTTTAAACATCTGAACGTTTAAAATCTACAAATTGTGTTTTGCATTTGTGAAATGTATTTTATGAATATATAATTTTATTTTGCGTACGTGAATTTGGTTTCATGCATGTGAAATTGGCTACACGTGTGCATTGTGCTTTTTGTGTGAATTATTAATGAGACTATTCTGTCTCCATAAAACAGTGACACCTGTTCTGTAGGATCAATCCCCTCGGGAGACCAAAGGAAAAGGGAACCGGGCCAGGACTCAGCACCAGCCCTATGGCATCACACACACACACCATGTGGGACATTCACGCTCCAGTGTGCAATCATAGAGACACACAAGAAATGGATACATGCACACACTTGCACACCCACACACACATACCAGATACCAGACACTAAATCCATTGCTTTTCTCTGGCTTTCAACACAATCTGGCTTTCTGCTGCAGTGCAGACTTGAAGAGATATAACATAGTTTGAGCAGAAGAAGCATCTAATGGTCTGTGTGTGCATGTGTGTATCTGAATGTTACTCAAAGAGTAAGGAAAACCTAACAATGCCAGTGTTTATTGTGTAAACCTCTTAGACACACACATACACACTTCCTCTCTTTCTCTCTTCTTAGTTCTATCACACACTCCCACACATATTCATATTGAAATGCTCTTTTTTGCTTCTCAGTTGGACATTTCCTTCCTTATTGCCATAACCTTTAGGTACCCTCTGCTGGTAAAAGGTCTTTTTTTATGAATACCAAATTATGTTTTTTTTTATTATTATTATTAATTTTGTTGTCCTGCTGATGCATTTGCCCTTCTATTAGGAGGAAGTAAGTCCAAGAAAGCTTTGGGATCATAACCTTTTTGCCGCTCCCATAATGCTTTGCTGAACCACATTGAGTCGCTTGGCTGGACCCAGGTTGCAGTTGATTGGATCTCAGTAGATTTGAGATTTGAAATATTTCTTGTGCATCAAATCAGCATATTAGGATGATTTCAGAAGGATCACGTGAAACTGAAGACTGGAGTAATGCTGAAAATTCAGCTTTCAGGAATCACAGGAATAAATTACATTTTAAATGTGTTAAAATAGAAAACGGTTAACAGTTTATAAACATTTTACTTTTTTTTTCTGTGTTTTTGATCAAATAAAATGCAGCTTTGCTGAGCATAAACGACTTAAAAAAAAAAAAAAAAAAAAAAAATTCAACCAAACCCAAACTTTTGTGCAAATGGTATTCATATAGGGTTTGGTGGCATATCTTTTAAACCTCCCAGGATGCCTTTACACATAGGGCTAGATTTACTAAACCGGGCATAAACCTGTCCCATAGACTTCAATTGCATTCTACTCAATAATGGACAAAAAAAGTCAAAATTTTTGTCTGTGGTAATTGACAGAATGTCATAGTTGATAGAGCTTAAGTTGCTTTGAACATGGAACATTCATTTCTTGTATGTGTGTGTGTGTTTCAGTGGGTACAGATTGCCCTCATCATTCAGAGAGAGAATCAAGAGTTCTTTCCATTGTCTGGCATGATGTGTTGGATGTGAGCCATTGGCTGTTGTCCAGAGTAGCTTTATGGCCTTAGTGTCACTGCTGTCACTGTAAGGAAAGTCTCACCTTATGAGCTCCCATGTTCCCTCTTTAGTTTACTGTGTCTTATGGTTAAAGACACAGTTCAGCTTTTATCGATGGCTTTAAAGGGATAGTTTGCTAAAAAATGAAAATGCTGTCATCATTTACTCACCCTCATATTGTTACAAGCCTGTATGTCTTTCTTTCTTCTGTCGAACACAAAAATATATCTTTTTTTTTAATAATAGGAACTGAGGCTATCATGCTCCAAAAAGGGCAAAAAACAATTCCATACAAGTCATCTATATCACTCCTGTAACAGCATGATGTGCCATATTTGAATTGATGCATACATGAATGTGACTTGAAAGTTTAAAGTCACCATGACAATTCTAGTTTTTTGTGTAATGTTGCAGTATTTATAAAAAATTATTTATCAGTTCACATCATTATATATATTTTTTATATTCACGTGCCCTCATAGCCTGACGTCGCCATACTCAGTTCTAGTCAGAATATGAGTCTGATACTGCTCCCATTAGGCTGTGATTATGGGGCGTGTTTCAACTGAACCAGGAAAGACCTCAATTGGATAGACCTAACCTTTGGTGACGTGAATGCTTCCGTTACTGTTTATCATCTGTCCATCATCGTATAAAGCCCACCCTGACAATTTCATTGGTCCAAACAGCTCCTGTTCGGGCATAGTTGCTCCACAACGGATCAAGTCCAGACCGAATTTCCCGACCTCAAATGTTGTGGGCGGGGCTAAATTTGGCTGGCATCCAGGCTAGCGCCCTCATAATCTTTAATCAAAATAACTTCCCATTCCTCTTGCTATGACATCACTTCCCTTCTGTGATGAATGTGATTACCGGCAAGTGGCGAACCAATCAATCTCCAACAGACAAAATCTAGTCTTGCCCTACATTTTTCTTGTTCGAGAAGCTGTTTTACTCACATATACTGTTTACATAGCTGTTTACTCACATATCACAATAGGGAAGAAAAGACTCTCACAACTTCCGTTTCATGCCGACTTTTTGCAAATAACAGCATACTGTATATTCAGTCTGTTTCTGTCATATGGCTTCATAAGACTTGGAATATTATTTGACAAAATTTTGTGGGTAAAATCGTATGTGGGATCTTGTATGTTTTAAGGAAATGTATGTATTTTGAAGTTGAAACATCATCAGGACTCAGACCCATGTGATCTCATGTAAATAGTTTGGGGCAGATATTATATGAATTGGGACACAACGAGTGTAACATATGATGTCTTCACAGCCTGATGACAAATAGCGACAAATGTATTTTAGGTAGACAGGGATGTTAAAGGTGCTGTATGTAAAAATGACAGCTAGTGGTTGAAATGGGTACTGCAGTCCAAGTTCAAAATATGCCCCGCCCCCTCCTCCTCAGACTCGACGATCACGCAGGTTGGCAGTTTGAGGACAGGCAACAGGAACAAGCTCAACTGACAATGGAAAGTGAGGAGACTTACACACTATAAGTTGAGGAGTTGATTTATTCGCATTTTAATGTGCTTCCGTTCATGGAGATTATTAGATTGATGCCGAGGCTTTTTAGGTCGGATAGAATCTGCGATCTCTGACCCAGTTGTTATGGCGGCAATAAGTTGTGTTTTTCGCCAACTAGCAACCTGGCGTGTTGAAATACTATAAATTGGCAACGTGCTGTATCGCCCAAACCAAAACAAAAACAGACATGCCGACACAGAATGCACATTTCAAAGTAAAGTAACTAATTTTCGGGAACGAGAAACGAGTATGTGAACTCAGCATGTTTCCTAAATGTCTGCAAACATATTATAGTATTTTTATATTTTAGTACAGTCAAAAACTTACATACAGTACCTTTAAAGTGTGTGAGCCCAATTGCTTGATGAGATCAGCAAAGTGAAAAAGACAGGTATACAGAAGAAAGGATGACAGGGAGCAAACGATGCTGGTTTTGTTGTGTTCTATCTACATGATATTTATTGGCCTTTCAACCAGGCACCATGTTTGTAGCAAGTTTGTACAGGCTTATGTGTGTTTTGTGCCCATGCCCCTTTTTCCATGTGACTGAAAAGTGCCTTTGCCTTAGGTATCCCACAATCTCTTTGGACCATTTCTGGCTCTGAATTATATCGGTGGAGTTTCTCTGCCCACTGGGCATGAGCAGTCCTGTTAAATATCACAGTGTGTGCTGTGAAGCATTTCCTGATTCTTTGTCATGTACGCTTTTGGCTCCTCTCCTCTCCCTAATGTTCCTCTCATTATAAAACCATGCAAATGTAAGAACATCTCAGTACGTGGCAGAAAACAAACCCTCCGCCACCTCGGATGACTGAATGAGACTGGAGGTACTGTGATATTGTCCCCATTCTTGGTCAGGAGCCATGTTTTCATTAGTGCCCTGGATCGATCAAATATATATCCAGCTTAATTGTTATTTTGTGATTAAAACACTGCATTAATGAGAGGATACTAATAGGAGTGCTTATGTAAGGGAGGGTAATGATAATAATTATTCTGATGATGGTGTGATTTGGCATTATAGGGGCTGCTTTAGGAGAAACTGAGAGAGCAAGGAAAAAGGGAGCGGCAGGGGTGAGGAGGGAAAGAAAAATGAGTAGAGGTGGAGGAAGAGACTGGGTGGAGACTGTGTGTGTATTTAAATCAGTTTGCATTAAAATAGAGCCTATCGATCGTCTGTCCGTTCATTCTATCCATTCTGTTCTATCTATCGTTCTATCTGTCATCATTTGTTCTATCGTTCATCCTATCTATCTTTCTATCGTTTTATCACTGTGTATTTCCTTTTTAACCATCTATCTATCTATCTATCTATCTATCTATCTATCTATCTATCTATCTATCTATCTATCTATCTATCTATCTATCTATCTATCTATCTATCTATCTATCTATCTATCTATCTATCTATCGTGTTGTTCATTTTATTGTCTATCGTTTATTCTATCATTCTATCAGTCTATCTATCATTGTTTGATCTGTTGTCCATTGTGTCTATATTCTACCTGTCGTTTTATTTTTCTGTCATTCCATTTGTTTTATCGTGTTACCCATCATTCTATCATTTTATCATTCTCTCATTCTCTCGTTCTACTGTTTGTTATCTATCTATCTATCTATCTATCTATCTATCTATCTATCTATCTATCTATCTATCTATCTATCTATCTATCTATCGTCTATCGTTCTATCGTCTTCTATCGTTCTATCGTTCTATCTATCGTTCATTCTAGTTTGTTGTATCTTTCTTACTATTGTTCATTTTATCATTCTTTCTATTGTTCTATCTTTTGTTTTATCTATCATCCCATTTGTTCTATCTATCCTTAATTCTGTCATTGTATCGATCTAACATTCTATCTAAAGTTCTATCCTCTATTCTATTATTTTATGATTCTGTCTGTCTGTCAATCTCATTCTCATTATCGTTCTATCATTCTATATGTCTTTTTTTCATTTTGCCTGTATGTCTGTCCACTTGTCTGTCTGTGTCTAATATGTTTATCTGTCATCCTTGCTCACACTTCTCCTCTCATTCTCAGAGGATTCACACTTCCTCAGTAGTACAAATGTCATGTGTGTGTCAAACTCTGGCAAAAATTCAATTTGCAGCTCAAACAGAGCCAATTAATAAAGCAACCCCCACACACACTCCCCAAGTGGTTGCACTATCATAGCTCAGGTATGGGTTATATCAGATTTGAGATTAATTGTGTTAGACAAATCAAATTGGAAAACACATAAGGACATATGTTTACATGAAGTGATCTTGGAAGTATGTGGTATGAAATGCTTGAGTTCATGTCATCTGACTTTTGATTGTGGACTTGTAGACATCATAGGAGATCTAAACACTGTTTATGACACTAACAGAGAGTCTCTTATCAAACTAATGGAGAATCTCAGGAAAAAATTGAGAAGCAGAAGACTTTGCTTTCTCTAGGAGAACGATTTTGAGGTATTAAAGAGACCTCAGTTGTGATTTTCCTGTCCTGCGGATACTATAGTCATCCATTTATGCGTACAGTGTTGTGTGTGTTCATGCAGGTTTGACCAGGTTAGTGTGTTCTGACAGAGCTAACATGATTTGGTGCGACAGACTCCTGTCATAGATGAAACAGCACTGGAATAAAAGTGGTGTGCTAGTGAGAAGTCACAGCTAAGAGTGTGCTAGTGAGAAGTCACAGTGTCCTCTTGCCCTTATAAATATATACACACAATATCTAATCTAAGCATTTGATTTAGGTTTTTGCCCTCATTTTTCATAAAATAAATGTAATGGCAGAATGAATGAGAAACAGATATACAATATGACAATATATATACAAAAATGAAAGGCTATCAATGAGTAAATTATAATATTTTCATTGTTGTGTGAACTACTCCTTTTCATACAGCTTTTTAATATTTCCAGTGAGACAAATAGGTTGTCCAGAGAATGTACGTATAATGCATACATGAATTAGGACACATGCTAGTAGTTAGATATACACACACACACACACACCATATGTCTGATGTAAAGATCACCATCGTCCGATGATTGCTATTGATTCTGACTTTATATAGCTGTTTTTGGTTACCATGGTAACTCGGTGGGTCTGCCCCTGCAGTAGCACACAAAGCCTGCACATACACGCACACACGAAGATGGAAGGAACTATCTAGGGGATGCAAACACACTCAGTGCAGTATACAATTCCTTCTAAAGATGGGGGTGAAGAAGTTTGTTAGAGAGAGAGAGAGAGAGAGAGGCATCACCTTTCCATGTATCCTTCCGGGAGCAATGTGTATGAAACATGCAGGTTGATTGCATGTACATGAGGTGTTTGACTCTGGGGCAGTGTAGGCAGAGGTCACAAGCCACTGTCATCTCAACAATAAAGGGGATAGGTGGTGATGGCCAGTGGTTAAAGATGGTAACAGAAAGATTGCAGGTTTAGTCCTCAGTAGGAGTGGCCCATGAACTGCACAGTTAGACCACCCGTCACTGCTTTGCCTTTGTGTAGGGTGTGTGACCCCAGCTTGATGGAGGAGCAGTGAGCCTGCAATTAGTGCACTGCGAGTACAGATGGTTTGGATAAAGTCATCTGCTAAATGCACTGCAAACACGAATTTTCTTAATCACTTTTTGCCTGGTTTAAAATATCTAAACATCCTTAATATGAGATGCATTTACTTGAAAAGAAAAATTGGAACATAACCTGAGAAGCCTAAATCTTATTAAATGTTGTCAGATTAATACTTAAAAAAGTGTCTCAAAGTGGGCAAATATTGACCTTTGAAAATGAATTCACTTCAGTGTAGTTACTAGTCATTTAGCATGTGTTTTTACAGTACATTAATTACAACAGTCTCTTCCTGCAGCAACCTGGGATTAAGTCTTGTGCTGGAGGGCACAGTGGTAATGAGGACAGTGATTTCGGTAAGTCTGCAGTTCATAGGTCACAGCAAGATGGGATCAGGCTTTATAACTATTCAGATCCGTAACTATTAGAATATCAAAGCCATAAACTGGTTTATTAGTGAAGTATTTATTTGAAACCACTAAGTATTATATTTCTCAGCATAACTCATCCCATACTGTTTGTGCTATTGACATGAATTACACTTCAAATTGTGTGGCTTGTGAGGAGAGGTGTGTGGTTACTTTTCTAAGTGATCCGACTTATGATTATTATCTGGTGGAAAATCAAACATATTTTTGTCTCATAACATAACATAACATAACATAACATAACATAACATAACATAACATAACATAACATAACATAACATAAGTCTCTTATGTTCACCAAGGCTGCATAAAGCTTAAGTATTATTACAATTTAAAATAACTTTTTCTATTGATAAACTTTTGAGTAGTACAAGTACATTGCGGTAGAGACGCAAGTCATTATTGCAATACATATTAGATTAGATTAGATTAGATTCAACTTTATTGTCATTGTGCAGAGTACAAGTACAGAGACAACGAAAAAACGTAAATATGCTTTAACATTGAAGCAAGGGCTTGATGCTTACTTTTTCCCCAAGGTGCACATGCTCTAATTTAAAAAATGTAGGAGTGCATAAAAAGACATTAGGGTGCAATAAATTTATATTAATTATATAATTATTATATTAAATAATTTAAATATGAAAATAATGTTTTTAAAAATATTTCTTCAAACTGTATTAATTCAATAATTATGAAATTATGTATATTCTAAACATTGAATTAAATGCAAAATAAAGTAAACATTGTCAAAATTCATAAAATAAAGTAAATCATAATTAATTGTTTGACATTAAATGCGCGGTATTCATTGATTGCAAACTGCTCTGAAACTGCGAGCCTGTAGAATGCACAACCACGCAGCGTTTTGTCTTTGAACGTGCAGCACTCAATTTAATCAGTTAATTAATAAACTTAATTTAATCATTGCCAATAATCACATTAAGCTGAATCCCGATTCCTGTTTTCCGGCCTCAAATTTAAGACCTCTTAAAATGATAATTAAGACTTTTGTTATACCATTTAAGTTATGACCTTAAATTTGACACAACTGACTTTTGTTCACACACATGCTGCTAAATACATTTTACAGTTCACACAGATCTATTTTTAGTTGCAAACGTGAGTGAAATGCTCGCACTGTCGAGCTCTGTGCAAATCTTCTCGTCAAATCTGCCTGGTTTAAACGGGGACAGTGCTTGACGATGTGAACAAAATATTCAACTGCAGTAGAGCAGCTTAAAGGTGATGTTGATCAGCTCTGTGGCTTTTTTTCCAAACATATTGGTTGCACATGTTTGTGGACAGCAGCTAATACTCTGATGGGAACAGTCACAAGTGTCTTTAGAGATCCCAGAGGTCAAACCTTCAATCCTCCATGAATGTGTTGGGATTCAATAGGCTGAAATTGCAGTAATACTAAACAAGTAGCGTATTTTAGAAATACTCAGCTGTGATTATCAGTTGTGTGACATTTTGCAGAATAAAATGTAGTTTAAATGGGTTTCAACTCCTTTGCAGACACTCTTCTCTCTGTCAGTCAATAGTGTTTTTTTTTTAATAAATTTTTCCGTCAGGCTCTATTTCTAGTAACTGGGACAAGCTTGTGGTCACTGTGCTTCAGGCATCCAGCGAATTATGGTAATAAAAAAAATCTGCTAAGTTGTAAAATGGAGTCCTCTTAATTACTGCTATACTCCTGCATGAAGACACAAGCCCTGATTTAATTAACCATTTGACAGTTGGGAAATCTTTTAGTCCTTTAATTACACTCATATCCATAACTAATGATTTCGTGATTTTCCACATTCTGGCCACTTAAAGGTAGAGTAGGAGATTTTAAAGGCTAGCAATAGCAAGCTAGCTTTGAAAGAATAAGATCCCACCCCTAAAAAAAAAAAAAAAAAAAGCGCTCTCTGAATACACGCCGCCTCTAAAACATATGAGCGCACACAGCAGAGTTTGCAAAGCATCACAAGACGAGACAGCATTAAATTACCTCATGTCTCAAAGCACATAACATTACAACAATAATGAACGTAAACGTTTACTTGTACCACCTGATTGCTGCAGATTCATTTCACCATTGATAGCGTTGACATAGAAACGCATAAATGCGAGTCTGAGGACGCGAACAGCTCCAGGTTGAACGTCACCATTGCCATCTCGTAGTTACGGTCACGACATGCTCGTCGTTTTGGTTCAGGAGGAACTGTTAAAGGCGGCTGCTGTTTGTGTATGGCCCTCGTGATTGTACACAACTCTGCATAGCCTTACAGAATGCACTGATGATGCGTGATGTCTGCACAGAAGTATGGAAATACATATGTTGACAGGCAGGTAGGACATTGTATAGTTGCCCTTAGAATGAAGGCAATGATTGGACGAACCTTTTATGGTCCTACGCCTTCTACAGACTATATAAATACATATAAATACATTTAGACTACTTAACTTAGTAATTGTTATCGGGATATGAAGAGACTTTTAACCAGCATAACAAAAAAAAACATTTTTTAAAGCAAATCACCTACCCTGCTTTTAAATTAACTGCAGCATTAGATTTTGTAGGCCTTATCAATATCTTATCTTACTCCCAGCATCAAACTATCTACAAAGGTGCTGCCAACTCCTGCACTCCTGTAGAAAACTACTTCGCATTGAAACAATTTTTACTCAGAAGTTGCTTGTAAATTTCACAATTAGTTACCATAAAATTGCAAGTAGCACATTGAATTAATTGTGAAATTTTTAAATACTGAAGCAGTATTTACAAATTTACTCCAATAATTTTTATTTACAACTAAACAATACTAATGATAAAAACGTTTTTACAATGCAAAAGTTGGTAATTTATGCAAAGTTCCTTTGATTAAATGGCATTTAGCAATCACATGCAGGTATCACAGTCTTTCCCTAAAGAGGACCGAGAAGTAGAGAAGTTAAACTTCTCTCCTTTTTCCAGAGATGCAAATAGGCCACTCTGAGAAAAACAGGGTTTCACAGGGGCAAGTCCCCAAGATGATGATCTGGTTCCATATATAGTACACAGAGTGTAAATAGCTAATGTGGCTAATTCTGTGTCCATCATGATTCAAGGGTGACTCACTGCCTGGTCCACACCTGTGTGTGTGTGGTTTGTTTAAGCACTGTTGATTATTTTTAGGAGATCTAGACGTTGCCTGATGTTGCACTGTAAGCTGTTTTTATTTTCTGTATGATTAATATAAGGACATTTCAACACTGTTCTATGTGGAGCTCTAAAAGTAGAACATCAAATAATTTTTTTTGGAATGTTCAAAAATCTACGTGTGTGTGTTAGTCAGTCAGATGATGTCTTCTTATCTGAATTAATATTTCACCTGAATAAGCTCATATAGTAAGTTAAATAGTCAGACATATTTATAGATATCTTAAATGGATATAGATTGGATTTCAGACTTAGTTTTTTGAACACCTGGTGTTTTTAAATACATATTAGCATCAGTTGTACTCAATTGAATCTTGGTTTTGAAATTTGATTCTCATTTGTTTATTATTTTAAAGTGGTCATGACGTGAGAAATCAAACCTTAGGGCTTTTCACACTTGAAATAGTTAACCCTGGGTCATTCTAAACCCTGGGTAAACGGAATTATCTTTGTTCATGTTTCACACTGCTCATACTATACCGGGGTCAACAGTTAATCCTGGGTATTCATAAACTGCCGTTTCACACTGCACATTCCTAAACCCCGGGTTAAAGTCCTTATTTGCATATTTGCAATATCAGTGTTACTGACTGGACAAACGCAGCACGTGATCTGTTTGCATAAAGGCTCTAGCATGGCGTGTCCTCATATTACTGACTGTAATATCTGTCTGTGATTTTCTCAGTGAGCCTTTCCAACTATAAATGTAAGAATGAAACTCCAATTGTCGTGTTTTCCATCGATGTTTGACATTTTTCCTATCATATGCAGAAACGACTGTTTATCTACATCGCACATCTGCCCAAAGCATGTGAATAAAAGGCACGCGATTCCAGTTGCATCACATTCTAACACCGCGTTGTTTCACAATGTAGAAGTTTGGCACTCCAGAGCAGGGTTTCATAACCCTGGGTAAAAAGCGGTGCTAACCCCGCATCTAAATTACAAGTGTGAAACGCTCCAGCAGCTGCATCACAAAACCTACGTATATGTTTTCATAATGCTTTGTCTGTAAATGGATGAAGTTTTCAAAACACATTACTCATGTGGGCATTGATACTGTTTCCAATGCAATGATGTTAGCCAATCATAGCACTGCCGTTTACTGACAAACCTTAAAGGAGCCACCGCTTATGACATTTGAAAAGAAATAGTTTTTCTGTATGTATGTGTATATATATATATAATTTTTTTTTAATTATTATTATTAATTAAAAAAATTTGTAAATGTTTTCTTGTTTTGTTTTTTTGCAAAAATGTCAGCATTATAAGTGAAATTCTAAGAACATAAAAAAATCCATGTCATGACCCCTTTAATAGAAAATGATAATCTGGTTATCAAAATATGATGCAAATAATTTGTAATAAATTATAAAATGTTATTTAAAAAACAATAATTTTTAGTAGTAATAGGTTTTTTTTCAGGATTTTTTGTGTAAGTTTTAATGAAACGAATACAACATTTTTAATCATTAATAGTTCAATCTATAACTATTGCTGTTAAAATATTAATGTTAGCAGACACTAATGTTGTTTTTTTGCTTCATAACTGGGGTTATTGTGGGTCACAGTGGATTGTTCAGAACACGGATACACCTTATCAACAAACGCGCTGTAGTCTTAACTTATCAATACCCCTCATTGATCTGTGAGTCCTTTTCCCTCTGACCCAAGCATTTTTCTCACTCCTCTAAATGAGAAGTGGATTGGGGAAAGGTTTTTTTTTCTTTTCATTTGGAGGGTGGGTTGCGCAAGCTCTGACTTTCCCCCCAGGGTCCTAAATCTCCCTTGGGACAATTTAGAAGTTGCGGTGCTGAGACTGCAAGCTTTTAGCCTCTCTTATCAAGGTCTGGCCTTGCTGACATGCACACATACACACGCATACGCAGGTGCGCCCCACCGGTTCGCAGTAGATCTCCCAGATTGCATTGGGCCATTGACATTCCATCAAGTCCCATCAGCACTTGCTTCACTTGGCTGAAGCTCAGAGAGTTCAGTTCAGCCTGGGAGCCAAAATGTTACGGTATTCTCTGCTGATCGCACAACGCAGGGGTATTGACATGGATAAATATGTATTACTGTTACAAATACTGGACACTTGCAGTTCTTTATGGCTAACATCCAAGTACTTCTGTAGCTCTGAAGTACAATAAACATACAATTGCTGCACAAATGCTTCTTTAAAAGAAGAAAAGTGTTGATATGTTTAAGTCAAGTAATGCTGATGTAGCCTTACTGTGGCGGGTTGTGCTCGGTGGCATATTGTGTGTTTGCTGTTGTTCCGATCAATACATAAGCTCTATAAAACAGAAAGAACTCTCAGTGCCTGGCCACAGTAATGTAATGCATGCAGTCCAATGTGGACAGTATTCATACCGGAAATGTATGGAGAACATATACCGTGTGGCTGCTCTAAAGGCCAAATAGTGATAAAATCAAAAGCACACTATATATTTCAGCCTTTTGATAATATCTAATATACATATTTCATATTTCAGTTTCATGTATTGTCCCTAATTTCTTTTAGGGATGTACAAAATGTACAAACTGTGTATTCTATCCCTAAACCTACCCATCACAGAAAACTTGTGGCATTTTTGTTGATAAAAAAAAAAAAATATGTAATATTTTTTAAAGACAGGAAGTGTCCTTGTAAACCATGTTTAAGTTGTAATACCCATTTCATTATATTTGTGTTCTCTTAAATCATATATACAATAACACATATTTATTGTGCATATGCATGCATGTCTGTTATATGATATGCAAACACTCGATCGCTGTTGTGGTTGAGTGTTTTTAAGCCAGTTGATGATAATCTACTTCCTGAAGCCCACTCGCAGACAAGCAAAAAATTCCCCCTGTACCCTCAGTTCTGACACCTCGCCGCATTTCCCGTTTTCTCATTCTCCCTCTTCTCTGTTTATACACCCATCTTTCTTTTTTCACACTCTCCATTTCAGTTTCTCTCACTAGGGGCTCTCTCTCCGTCTGTTCTGCCACTGTTTATGTTCTTTATTCCCTCAATCTTTTCTCTCTCTCTCTCTCTCTCTCTCTCTCTCTCTCTCTCTCTCTCTCTCTCTCTCTCTCTCTCTCTCTCTCTCTCTCTCTGCAGAAATGCTGAGGCGGCAGTAGCGCTCTGACTGAATTAAGATTGTATGATTGATGTGCAGCACTCTCAAACGAAAGCGAGAGAAGGAGAGAACGAGAAGGAAGCAAAATGCAGGAGGGAAAGGAAAGAAGGCTGAAAGGGAAGGATAAAGGATAAGACGAGGAGGAGTGGAGAGAAAACAGGGTGGAATAAGCAAAAAAGGCTTTTTTAATACAGGACAGACATGCAGAGAGAAACATGCAGATGTCAGGGTGTGAAAGAGAGAGGAAGAGGAAGTGGAAGAAATTAGTATTTGGTGTTTACGGAGAAGATGCAGAAAGACTGAAGGAGGAATGAGAGAGAAATTAAAGGGGAGAGAGTGAGTGAAAAGGAGGCATGTCCAAATGATAGACAGACTGATATGAAAACAGAGTAATGGCCTTTATGACAGAAATGTTGAGTGAATGTCTGCTATATCTGAAACATATACATACACCCATGATTCTCTTGTCCTCATATACACAATCAAAAATCCAGTTCTGGAATTGGATATTTAAGGTCAGGAATCGGATACTTGTTATAAAATAAAAATGTCAATTCCTCTTATCGACTCCATTTTGTGCACTTTAATGACTTTAAACGTTTCAAGTGCAAGACCCACGTGCTGTTTTCTGTGCTGCAAAATGTGTGTGCAGAAAAAGTGATTTTAATTTGATCTTAAACCATTCAATCGCAAGAAGACTCGCGCTCTGTTTTCTGTGCTGTGCACACATCCAAATTTGAAACCATTCAATTGCAAGAACACTTGCACTGTTTTCCGTGCCGCACACACATCCAAAGCGCACGTGCAGAAAAAGTGATTTTAAACCATTCACTCGCAAGAAGACTCGCACGCTGTTTTATGTGCTGCGCACACATCCAAAACGTGCTCACAGAAAGCGTACTCTCATACTGAATAGTGTAGGGGTGTGCGTTATATATAGTCTGCGATAGTATCGTAATTGTTGTTTTAACGATGTGCGATCTGACATTATCGAGTATATCCCTCACGTACACCCAGAGAATGCATGCAACTACGTGGTTCCTACATTTTGTGTTTACTGGGTATACTTGTAGATTAGACTAGTGTGGGTGTGCATTAGAGTGCACGCTTTCACTGCGTGATTTAGTCTGTATTTATATCATTTAATATAGTTAATATCACACAAAAAGTGCAGTTTTTCTCCAGGTATCACCATGATAACAAATGTGATATTGATTTTATACAAGTTTACTAAACAAGAAGTTAATATTAAGTGACTTATATTTTAGACACCATATTGCCTGTTTTGCTCTATTTCGCCACCGAAAATAATTCAAAACAAAGCGACATGACTGTTGTGCATCTCTGAGCAACACAGAGAGAGGTGTTTCCTTACTGATTGAATCCGCTTTTTGAACAAATCCATGATTCGATGACTAAGATAGATTAAGATAGTCAAATGCTTTGTGAATGAATCAGCCGTTTGAATGAATTGGTTGAATCTCAATGACTCACTCATTAACGGTGAACTTGCTGCCACCTACTGGTGGTTTTAATTTCACATTTAAAGTCTCTTTTCATGTTTTAAATCATTTCAAAAATCAATATTCATCAAAACATTATTTATGCATTTGTAACTGCAGGTTATTCATTTGTCACCTCTGAGCTGCATTAAACAGTCGGTGTAAATGCCACTTCAAATGCAAATGCAGTTTCCTGTCCTTTACAAAGTTGAATTTTGTTGAGAATTATTTAATTTGATTGGTAACAGCCCTATTGTGTTTTAATATAATTAAATTTGATACAATTTATGAAATTGACAAAACATTATGCATGCATATAATTAGGTTTAAAAAATAAATGTATAAAGGTAAAAATCAATTGAAACGTTTTGGAAAAAATTATTTTGCTTACTGCTGTGAACTGACCATGTCACAGAATATCAAAACCTTTTGGAGTCAGCTGTTCATGGCAGTCCTAAACCAGACAAGCTACCAGCACTATAAACACACTCAGCAAAGTATCGTCTAATTATCGTTATCGATAAAATACCAGAAAATATCGAGATATATTTTTTTGCCAATATCGCACACCCCTAAGTGTGCGATACTGCATAGTTCTCTTTCGCGTCTTTTTGCAGTGAATTAGGGGGGCTAGTTGTCCCAAGAAAAGTCTGTCCTCCACACTAAACTTTTTGTGATGTCATGCGTTTTATATGCTTTGTTAAAATTTGAAATCGTATTTATTTTAAAATAAACTTCAATATTGGGTCAGTAAGATATAAAATATAAGGTCCGTAAGATTTTAGGAGTAAGTATATAATGTTACAAAAGATTTCTACTGTATTCATCAAAGAATCCTGAAAAAAAGTTTATTTTTGTGCACTAAATCAGCATATTATAATGATTTCACTGATGTGACACTGAAGACTGGAATAATGATGGTAATTTTAAATTGTAATAATATTTCACAGTATTACTGTTTACTGTATATTTAATCAAATAAATGCAGCCTTAGTGAGCATAAGAGACTTATTTATGTACTCAATGTTGACTAAAACAGTAGCTTAATATTTTTGTATGACACCTTTAACATTTTAGCTGATTCAGTTATTTGTTTTGTGCTTGATAATAGACAATTGACAACTTGCACCATATAGTTCCCCACCAACTGTATCTTCATTCCTGGGCAATGACCTTTGATGATCTTTGACTTTTTTGTCAAAATTTAAGGTATGTGCTTATACAGAAACTGAGATTGAAAATAAACCTTCCTGAGAAATATTCCCTGGAGATAAAATTGTGACAACAAGCAATGGTCTCTGCTATATTCATTTGATATGAATCACATTTTACATCCCTGCACATTAGGGCCACAATCATCTGTTAACTAACCTTTAGCACTCCTGCAAGAGATGCAGAATGATATAGTTGGTGAGATAGTTGGCAATAAAAGACAGATTAAGAATATAAAAACCACTATTTGAATAGGAAGAAGTCAAAGAACAAGGCAGGAGAGAGATGGAGAGAAGTAAGGCCTCATTTACACTATTACAGAATGTGTAGCTGAATTTATTTCATAATTACAACTATATTTTATTTTGCATAGGATTAGATTAATTCACACATGTTTTTGGGCAATTTCCAGCAGGTTATGGGAAGTAAGCAGGTAATTATATTAATGTTACAGTCACACGGATCATAGCTGTAAGGAAGAACAGCTTGAAATTGTGGTTGAACCCAAAGGATTTGTTTCCATTCAGTCTATATCAATATCACGACATAACACAAACACAACTTCAGCCAGAACAGATCAATATGATCACCGGCAGCATACACATATATGTTTCCAATCTCACTGGTGGATAGTGTGCGTTGCGGTTCCTATGTACGGCAGCGACACGTTTGACACGCGTGTTTGGATTGCACAATGGAATCTGACCAACGAATAGTTTTGGGTCAGTTTTCATACAAAAAACAAAACAAAAACTGAGCATGTTTTAGTTGCAGGGTTGTAATTAATTACAAAATATACAATCTTTCAAAAATCATGCTGATTTGGTGTTCAATTATTATCAGTTTTTTTTTGGTTCTCAGTTCTTATTATCTTTCCTATTGTCTGTGTTCTTTCTTTCTTTCTTTGGACAGATTTACAGCGAATGAAAACTAATAAAAGATAGTTCACCCAAAATTCAAATTTTGAAGCCCAAAAAAGCACATCCATCCATTATAAAAGTAATCCATACAGCTCAGGATGGTTAATAAAGGCCTTCTGAAGCGAATCGATGGGTTTGTGTAAGAAAAATATCCATATTTAACACGTTATAAAGTAAAATATCTAGCTCCTGGCGGACTGCCTTCTGTATTCAACTTAAGGAAAAGTGTAACTGGCGTAACAATGACGCTGGACGTAGCGTAAGCGTTTTCAACTGCTAGAGGCGCTACACTTTCTTTCGTAAGTTAAATACAGAAGGCGGTCTGCCGAAAGCTATTTTACTTAAAGTTTTAAATATGGATATTTTTCTTTCACAAACCCATTGATTCACTTCAGAAGGCTGTGTGGATTACTTTCATAATGGCTGGATCAAATTTTGGGTTGCCATTCACTCCCATTATAAAGCTTGAAAGAGCCAGGATATTTTTTATATAACTCCGATTGTATTCGTCTGAAAGAAGAATGTCATATACACCTAGGATGGCTTCAGGGTGAGTAAATCATGGGGAAATTCTAATTTTTGGCTGAAATATCCCTTTAAGACCTTTTACTGGCTAATGTCAATCAGATATTGATACCATCTCTCTGTTCAAGTCGAATCTAGAGCAGTAAAGGGATAGTTCACTGTTTTTGTTCACAAAATGAAAATCTATGGGATCCAAACCAACATTGGGTATTGGACATTTCTAAAAAAAATATTTTGTGTTTCATAGAAGAATGTCACACAGGTTTAGAGTGACATGAGTGTGAATAACTGGTGACAGAATTTTAATTTTAGTTGAACTGTCCCTGTTTTAGCTGTATTAGAGCACACTGTTTATATGAGTGTGCTGGTATTGAATGTAATGTTACTCCAGCTGCAGAATCAGGATCTTTCTGCATATTGCATCAGTGAAACAGCCCTCATGTGCGTGCAGTTAGCATCCAGCAGTCAGCTCAGTGTCTAACACAGGCTTACCGCAATGAAAACCATTAAAGGAATCCATGATGGAGGAAGAGAGCTATAGAGAGAGAGTTAGAGTGAGAGAGAGGGGAAATGAGAGAAGAGGGCTCTAAGACGGTGGAGCAACGAACAAATCTCTGTGAATCAAGAGCCACTTAGACCTCTAAGACCCGAACGCAGCATGATGCAGTAGAATTTAACGTAAAAAAGTACAGAAAAAGAGCGATAGAGTGAAAGAAATGGGTTTCAAGGAGGAGAGGAGCAGACTTTAATCTGTCATGTGTCTATTTTTAGTGTAGCGTATATGGAACAGGAGGGGGAATTCATAACTGAAGGCTTTTTAGCATGATGGATCACACACACACACACACACACACACACACACACACACACACACACACACACACACACACACACACACACACGCGCGCTTCAGGTCCCTCTGCAGGAAAAACTGAGCAATCGAAGAGGAAAGGAAAATGCAAAGATGGAGACAGGAAGACCACAGTGTGCCAAAGAGAATGGGAAAGTGAGGCAAGCGAGTTGGCGAGAGCCCTTGCTGAGTCTTGTGGATTCTTTCATTTCATTTGTAAGGTTGTTTGTTTTATTTCAGTTGAAATGTGTTCATCTCATCAGCTCCATTTCGCCCCCTAAAGCACACTGTCAGCTCAAATCTACAGCACAGAAACCCCACATGTACAGTATATGTCCATTTAAACACATGCAGTTACAAGATGTGTAATTCTTGTCACTAACTAACAAAGTGCTGTCAACTCAAAGGTCAAATTTACAATGAAGTTCTCAGTCCGATTCCTTGCAGGAAGTGGCAGAAGTGTTCACTTGAGCTTGTTTTTTTCAGTTTAAATATTTACACACACAAACTAAAGCTGCGTAACTAAAGGCCAGTCCTTTTCAGTTTCGCAACTAGGGCTGTTACGAATATGACAAAGTTGAGTTCAACGTTGAACGTAGAAATGCACAATGACGTAATGGGAAGTGCAGACAATGCAGGTCATGTGACTTGCTGTCCTTACGATGCCCATGAAAAGTTTCTGAAGCCTAGAGGGCTAACTGACTGTTTTAGATGTCTCTCCTCTCCTCTGGATAATATAATATAGAGTTTTTAGTTGTGAGCAGTCAAGCGTCAATATGCTGATGCTTGATAATGCAGTGTGTGCATGGGAGGGAGTGTGCAATATTTTAGTGTGTGTGAGGTGATGGAAAAGTGCTTGTAGGGACAAGAAAAGGTAGTCATGGGAAGGTTTTAAGGACACTAAAAAAAGCAGATAGAGAATTAGAATAGGGTTTAGATAAAAAAGGCTGCTTATGACTTGTGCATATTTTTTAAGCTGTGTTTAAAGGTAAAAATTGCCCTTTAGAAGTTAGCTGAATCTTACAAAACCTCACATTGGGGACATCTTTAATGGTAAAAATGATTCATAATTTTTAATACAAAAATGTAAGTTTAGGGTTTGGTTTATGGTTAGGTCTCTCATAGCCCAGACTAAATGACATAAGCTACAATGTGGACCAGAGTTTGTTTTTCTTCTCGAAGTTCTTACTTAGCCGATCAGATTAGTTCTTTCCATAAAATAGTTTTTTTGCTATATGCATCAGCAATACGCATCAGATGGTCAGTGAATGGACTGTGGGTCTGAAGTTTACACTAAGGTTGTTCTGTAGCTTTTTCTTTTAGATCAGTAAAAAAATGTTCAGAATTTATATTCTTGTCTTCTTTTCCAGTAAATATATCTATACATCTAAATGTTTAAAACAAAATACATTTATTTGAGCAGAAGAATTGTATAAGATATTGAATAATAATGATAATGTTGTTGTTGTTACTTCATATGCAAAATAAATTATTTAAGCATAAACCACTAAATTTTGTTAAAATGTAAACATATTGAATAATAATAACTGTGTAGTTGTTTTTACTTAATTTGTTTAATTTTAAGCATAAATAACTAAATTATGTTAGGATTCCTGCTTAAAATAAGAATAAATTGCCAAAACTTAATTTAAGATTTATTCTCTGAAAATAAGTAAATTTAACATAATTTAAGGCTAAAAAAATAAAAATTCTGGTTAAGATATATTTAGATTTGTATTATTAATATTAATGTTTATCTAACTAGCGTGTATGTGTGTGAGAAGAAGAGACAAATATTTATACCATATATAGGAGGATAACATTGTATATCTTTGGCTGTGTTGGATCTGTGTGCAGACTTTTTCATTAAAGCAAAAGAGATTGAAAGAGGGACCTGGCACCATCACTACCTCTTATTAGTCTAATACACATTTAAACTGCTGATGGAGAGATGCAGTAGACTCTCTCACATGCTGGCCAACTCTCCATTTCACAGCTCTTCTGCCTCTCTCTCTCTCTTTCTCTGTTGCCAGTTCTCCCTGCCTTTCCTTTTCTTTTCTTCCTCATTTAAATACATCTACATTCTCACTGTTGTCCTTCTCTGTCTTATTTTTTTCTCCTTCTCTCTCTCAATCACCCTTGTTGTCTCTCTCACTCTCCATCTCTCTATCTGAGTCTTAAAATTGAGATGTGAATTATTAAGGGCACATTATGAGCTGCAGACAGCTTTCATCACCGCCATCACCGCCGTGCAACTGCACAATTAGTAGGTAGATACATAAGTAGATGTAAAAGACTGTTGAAATGAGAAGGGGATTTTTAGTACTTTAGTGTGCAGCACTCTGCAGCATCTCTGTCTGTGGATTCTGCCGTGCAGGGTTTGCACAAATGCTCACATTTCATTTCTCAGAACAACTGCTCTGCACATGCTCACTTCAGAGCTCGAGTGGTTGCCATGGATACCACTTTAAGTCTCCCAGCATGCACTGTACTGCTAGCCGTGTTAGCCCTGAGCTAACTGTTTGTTGGTGACTTCAGTGAGCTCTGAATAAATAAGCATAAGTGTGTGTGTAAGGACTTAGTCATGATGTGAGCTTGTTTCCTTAAGAGGTCTGTGTTTGCTCTTTTCGCGCCACAAAATAACTGATGTACTTTGAACAGAATTACATGCAGTACACAGATTGAGGTGAATTCAGGTTCCATGTTCATATGCATGATAGGCTCTAGATTGCGACCAAATGGACGCATTTTGCAGATTTTTTTCTGCCGGTACGATAAAATTTTGCACTGGTGATCTGCCCAATTGATAGAGCTGCTATTTCTGTTGCATATGAGAAACATCAAACTGCAAACGAAAGCGGAACGAAACTGCGCTATTAGTTTGAGCTGCTCGGACAGTTTACCAGCTCGAACCAATAATAGACAGCGCAGCATGAGGGGCGGGGGTGTTGGTTAAATCGCCTCTGGTAGAAATTAGAAATTGCGTTTGCGGGGGCACTGTGGTGCAATTGAAAAGGGCACTTTCACGATTAAAGGGGCAGGGGCTCAATTTGTGGACCAAATCACCAACATTTACCATGAATTTAATGTAGTAATGTTAACTGTAACCATGGTATTGTGGCAGAAATAGTAGAATGTTTTTCCATGATTCATTTCAGGGTTCGTACAGCCTTTTGAGAGTGAAATTCAAGCACTTTTCAAGGACTTTCAAGTGCTTCACACAACTTTTTCCAGGACTTCAAATCTCAAAATATTTATTATTAAATGTTATTTTGAATGTGATGATCAAAAACATTATTTGTTCATCCTACAAAGATTGTACCCACTTGTAAAACTATTCTCGCATTCTCTATTAAAAAACCTTTGGATGTGTCAGTCGGCGCAAGTAAAATCGTTTTGTTTACCAGAATGGGTTTGAAAATCACATTTCATTGGTTCAGACTCATGCCATCGAGAATTCACTATGAATATTTACAAAGTTGGAATGCTGCGCTTTAAAACGATACCAAACTTGTGCTGAGGGGAAGGAAACATTATATTATATTATATTATATTATATTATATTATATTATATAATATTTGTTATTTAGCATAAACCTAACAAAATTGATTTTTATGTTTAAGAATAATCAGTAGAGTAAGGAATTTTTAATTAGTAATTAATGATAATTGTACATACATTTTTCTTTTAATCTTCTAAAACTTCTTGAGTAAATGTATCTTATTTTAAAAATATGTTTGGGTATTTTTTTACTAGAAAACAAGACAAAAATACAGATTTTGCAATGTATAGAAAGATATGAAATATATACAGTACATATACACATACACTACCCGGCCAAAAAACAAGTTGCTGTTTGGATTTAAATAGGCAAATGCTTAAGAGTCAATGATTGGATCATTATTGCAGTGGTTATTATGTTTCTAGCATGTTATATGTTTGGCAACAGTTCTTCTAACCCTAACCGATGGAATGTGTAGCTTTTCATTTCTTAGACAAATGTAGGAAGACACATCATGGCCATATTCCAGGATGACAATGTCAAGATTCCTCAGGCTCAAACTGTGAAAGAATGGTTGGGAGGGAGCATGAAGAATCAGTTTCACATGAATTGGCACCTCTGAGTCCAGACCTTAAATCCATTGAAAGTCTTTGGGATGTGCTGGAGGAGACTTTACTCAGTGCTTGACTCTTGCATTGTCAATACAAGATCTTGACCAAAAATGTATGCACCTCTTGATGGAAAAACATCACAACATTTATTTCCATCAAGAGGGACACCAACTTTTGGTCCAGATCTTGTATTCACAATGCAAGAGTCAAGCACTCTGTAAAGTCTCCTGCAGTGTAGTATCAAAGTTTCATGACATTTCTAATACTTTGAATGTAGATGAACTACAGTCAATTTCTGATTGTCATATAGTCTAATGCAAACATATTTATTCATTTAATTAATCATCTTCAAATATTACCAAAGTGTGTAGCAGTCATCACAAGGACTGCATGTGTTTTGTGTGTGTGTGTGTGTGTGTGTGTGTGTGTGTGTCACATGCATGGCATAAGCGGTTATGACAAGTGCTGAGAGAGTGTGTGTGTGTGGTATCAGTGCCAGTGGCAGCTGGTAAAGAGACGCACAGTAACTGGATAATGAGCGCTCTATTACAGCTAGGCTGAATCTGTCCACACTCATCTGTTTAATACAGCCCTGCAGCCCACTTTGTGTGTGTGTCTGTGTGTGTATGTGTTTATTTTTGTACACGTGTGAGCCCAGGCCTACAGCTCCGCATCACTTACACTTGAACGCACATGGTTTATCCAAAGTCTGCAAGCGGACAACTTTATATGTGTATGACATTTTATGTTATATGTTATATGTTGTTGTTTTAATATTCATTCCTTAATACAATTTCTCATAATATTATAGTATAATACATTTTATATTTTGACATTATATCAGGTAATTTTTCAAACACTGCAAAGTTCATACATTTTTATGATTGCATGGTGATTTTATTATTAAGGTACAAATACAATACAGAGAAATATAAATATGTGTGATATGAGCCTTAACTTTGCTTCTTACTCCGTTTGAGTGGATGATTTTGACCACCATCATTGCCAACTGCATCGTACTGGCTCTTGAACAACACTTACCAGATGGAGACAAAACTCCACTTTCAGAACGACTGGTAAACTGCAACACACACACATACACACGCATGTTGATTTCACTATATTAATGAGGACATTGGTTAAAGCTGTCCTCATATGAAAAAGCGGGTACTTGTGTTTTTGTGTTGTTTTCATGTTTTATGGGGAAATTCTATAGACATAATGATTTGTATACTGTACAAGCTGTATTTTCTATCTCTTAACCCTAAACCTACCCATCACAGAAAACCTTCTGCATTTTTATATTTTCAAAAAACATGACCGTGATTTCTAAGCTGTTTTCCTCAAGGTTTAACAGGACCACACACACACACATTTACTATTGTTTTTATATACAACTAGTTATAAAACTATAACCTAACCCTAACAGAAAACTTTTTACAATATTTACTTAAGTAATGTTAACTTTATTTTTATACTGTTTTTACAAATGAGGACGTCTCCAAAAAGGTTTTGGCCTGGGTGATTTTGTCAGGTTTACACTTCTGGTGCAAATTTGTCCTCAAAATATGGTCAAGTAGGTTACACACACGCACATTCTTGAATATGTGGTTTACAGGGACGTTCCATAGGCATAATGTTTTTTATACTGTACCCCACCATACCCCAAAACCTACCCATCACAGAAAACTTTCTGCATTTTTTTAATTTCAAAAAACACAGTTTTTTAAGCTATTTGGTTTATGAAGACACAGTGTCCTCATAAACCATGTTTACATTACATTGTAATACCTATGTCATTATACACATTTGTTTCCTCATAAATCATATATGCCTGTACACACACAGGTTTCCTATCCTCCTACACTAACCTAAAACTACCCATCAAGAAAACTATATGTATTTTTAGATTTTCAAAACACTTAATTTAGTATGATTTATAAGGCATGATTCATTTAGTATGATGTATAAGCAGTTTTTCTCATGGGGACCAAAAAAAGTCCCCATAAGGTCAAAATTTACTGGTACTATCCTTGTGGGGACTTAACGTATAATGTACCTAATTTGGTCCCCGTAACGTAGGAAATACCAGGTGCACACACACACACATAGTAAAAAAGTAGTTTAACTACCATATAAACATTATTTCATCCGCCCCTTTCTGTTCAAGTATGCACAGGACAATTTAAGAGTCACTTGTTAATAAATACTGCGCTGTGTGCTTTCTTTCTCTCGCAGGATGACACCGAGCCCTATTTCATTGCTATTTTCTGTTTTGAATCGGGCATTAAGATTCTTGCGCTGGGATTTGCCTTCCACAAGGGCTCCTACCTGAGAAACGGCTGGAACGTGATGGACTTTGTAGTGGTGCTCACGGGGTGAGTTAAACAAACACACTCACTGCATTTTTTGAATTTTTACAAACTGCAGAGACCCAATTAAATATAATTTGAGCTGCTCGAGTCAATATAAACAATTGTTAGATGGTAGGGGTGTGATGAGACGCTTATCTCACGAGACATGAGATTGGGGTCACGAGAACGAGACAAGATTTTTACATAGTATTTTTAAAAATCCTCAAAGATGTAATACATGACTAGAAAAATGGTTTCCAGGTACATTTTAAATGTTTTAACTGATCATCTTGTAATGAATGTCATTTCAGTTCTACATTCTGAGTATGAACTATCATATGCAGTAAAAGACAACAATACTCAAGCACTGTAAAAGGTTTTGCACAAACTCAACTGACTGGCTTTTTTCTGACTTTCTTTTTTTGATTGTCTCTTCAGACCTTAGAACTCCTTCCCAAAAATGTATCATAGATCAAGTACAGACAATAAGTGCAACATTAATCAAGTACTAAATATTCTCAATATTCAAAGTACAAATAGAGACCATATTTTTCTTCAAGTATGATACAGAGCTAAGAGATGGTTAACTACACGGATAGCTTTCATATTGAGAGATATTCTCATGCCTCAGGGAGCCGCTTTCAAACAGCGGTAGGCTAACGCATTGAAATCGAGTTTACTTTCACTTTCGTGATCGTGCATACTCTGTGAATAGGGAGCGGTGGTGCTGAATGCGCATTTGAAAATAGACATTTGTCTGACACTTCTGTTGTGCATTGAATCCTCTGCCATGGTCCTTTCGATTAATTTAGAGCTACAAACGTGGATAAAAAGTTTTAAAAAACTACAAACATGACAGATGTGGGAGATTTAGATTAAGGGGCTTGAGTGATCAATTATCAGTATTTAACCTGATGAAAATATATTTATTCAATGTTTTGTAATGAATCTTTTGTAATGATACGTTTGGCCGTTAACTTCTAAATGCATCATTATATTTAAACTGCAAACACATGAGGAGAGTCTCTGCATTAACGAATGGCAGATCAACGTCCTGCTACATTTATTTATCTCCGATACGGTAGGAAATTAAATTGAACGTGGAGGATTTTAACTGTGACTATGATTGACAGGGCAGTTTAAACAGTGATGGGATGCACGTAACTAAGCCCCAAAGCTTGCATATTTTGCTACACACTCAAAAGTATGTACTTTTTCTTCACTAAAAGAACTTCACCCTCACACTCCGTCATGACAATATGACGTGAGACAGCTTTTCACCTCAACGAGAAATCTTGTCACATTTTAGTCTCTCAAGATCTCGTGCCACGAGATCCTGTCACACCCCTATTAGATGGCTCTGGAATACGTGATACTGTTTGGTCAATGGTGGCATTCTCATGTTAAATATTATTTTTGTGTAATTGTATGTTCAGTGAAGGACTGAATATTCAAATTGGAGTGGCTATTTTTGACAGATTAATTAAAAGAGTAATTTGTACATGATTCAGACTAAACTAGTCATTATTTTTACTTTTCCATACAGTCAGAAATGACAAAGAACACTTTTTTTTCCTGTGTTTCCATGGCATTTTTAAGCTCTTAGCTTGTATATAAAATAGATGATAGATCCATAGATTGCCTTATGGCTGCACATTATCCGTAACATGCATGCTAAAAGATTTACTTTTCGCATTGGCCTAAATTAGCCCAGTGAAAGACTCTGGAACTCTCTATGCGAAGTAACACTACGTACACAGCAGAGGTCTGGTTGGACACTGGCTCCCTCATGCCTTAATGAGCACACACACACTCACACACACACACGTGGATTCTCAAACACAGGGCGGATCACAGCAGCACTGTAGGGAGCAACCATCAGGGCACGTCTGAAATGTCACCTCACAGGGCAGCAGAGAGAGAGAGAGAGAGAGAGAGAGAGAGAGAGAGAGAGAGAGAGAGAGAGAGAGAGAGAGAGAGAGAGAGAGAGAGAGAGAGAGAGAGAGAGAGAGAGAGAGAGAGAGAGAGAGAGAGAGAGAGAGAGAGTAGACAGGAGGGTGTATTGTAGTACTGCAGTTCTAAAGAAGGGCAGGGTCATGTGACTCCATTACTCCATTCCCCTGGGCTTTGAAATATTGGAAAATTAGAAGAGAGACAGAGAGAGACAGAGAGAGACAGAGAGAGACAGAGAGAGAGAGAGAGAGACAGAGAGAGAGAGAGAGAGAGAGAGAGAGAGAGAGAGAGAGAGAGAGAGAGACAGGAGGGTGTAGTATTGTAGTACTGCAGTTCTAAAGAAGGGCAGGGTCATGTGACTCCATTACTCCATTCCCCTGGGCTTTGAAATATTGGAAAATTAGAAGAGAGACAGAGAGAGAGAGAGAGAGAGAGAGAGAGAGAGAGAGAGAGAGAGAGAGAGAGAGAGAGAGAGAGAGAGAGAGAGAGAGAGAGAGAGAGAGAGAGAGGTATTGGTTGATGTGGAAAGATGTATGGACTGGAGGAGGAGGAGATGAGAGGCTGAAGAATCCACAATGTGAAAAGCTCATTTATGCTGGTTAGTGCTGGTTTGGTTGGCAAAATGCTGGTCTACTAGCATCAGCATTATGATTGACAGGGGGGCTTGCTGGTTAAGCTAGTTAAAGGACTAGTTCATCCAAAATTAAATATCTGTCATAATTTACTTGTTGTTCCTGTATTGCCCACTTTCACACGTGGAACACAAAAGTCTTTTTTGTCCAAACTGCTCTTTTCCATAAGTGAATGGAAACAAATGTGTCCCTGTTACCACTTACTTTGTATTAAAAATATTTTTTATACACACTATCATTCAAAAGTTTGGGGTCAGTAAGATTTTTTTATTAATACTTTTATTCAGGTAACAAAGTTAACGGTAAATGCATTTATGCATTAATGTCCTTTTAACGTAAAAAAAAATATTAAGCAGCACAACTGTTTTCAACCTTGATAATAATGAGAAATGTTACTTAAGCTCCAACTCAGCATAAAATGATTTCTGAAGGATCATGTGACACTGAAGACTGGAGTAATGATGCTGAAACTTCAGCTTTGCATCACAGGAATACATTATATTTAAAAGTATATATTAAAATAGAAAACATTTATTTCAAATTATAATAATATTTCACAATATTACTGTTTTACTGTGTTTTTGATCAAATAAATGCTTATTGAACACAAGAGACGTCCTTCAAAAACATTTTTAAAAATCTTACCGACCTCAAACTTTTGAAGGGTAGTGTAAATGTATTTTAAGTGTAAGAAAGTCATACAGGTTGAGAACGACATGAAGGTGAGTATATGATGACCCCTATTTTTGGGGTGAACTGTCACTTTAAGAAGATTGGTAAGGACACCAACATACCAGCATCCAAAATGCACCATGCACTGTTGACCAGCAGTGCTTGTCTTTTCAACAGGGAGCTAGAAATGATAGGAAGAAGGACAGAAAAAAACTAGAACATGGAGGATAGAGGTGGAGGGGGAAGGGAAGAGAATGAGAACGAGGGAAACGTAATGGAGCAGGGTGAGCGTGTGTGTGTGTTTTCGTTAGCTGCTGCAGTAACCTGCTTTTCACTACTGCAGATGATCAATCAACTAGCCCTGCTTTTAGACACAGCCAGATCTTCACACATACACAAGCAGCTGTGAAACTGAACATGGCTAATCATTAACTACATCCTCAATACACACATTTTTACTCACGTCGACTGCCGTGTGCGCATATTGGACACATTTGTAAGCATCAGCTGACTTTCACAGCAGTATCTGTGTTAGTGTGGTTGTGTGTGTGTGTGTTAGAGAGAAAGATCTACTCTTTGATGATACAATGCATCCTCCTTCACGCTGCTTCCTGTAGCTTTGATTTTTATTTACATTCAGACTCATACACACCTTTACTTACTGAAACAAACAGGCATGCATACTGTCATGTTGGACTGCCATGTTGTGTCATTTGTAGAAGCAAGTGATTGTGTTTTTTTCTCTCTTCCTGTCAGAGGAGAACATTTATTTGATTTGATTACGTATTTTATATTTAACCTTTTATTTAAATTAAAATAAGACTTTTATTAAAATAAAATCATTTAAAATGTTTTATATATTAAATGTTTATTAAAACATTTATTAAACATGCACTATGTAAAATGTTTTCAGTAAAGTATCCAAAAACCACTAGGCCAGTCTTATATATTTTGTTCAGTTGAGTACTTACAATATCCCAAATGTTTCCAACTCTTTGTAAATCGTGAGAAAGTTGCTATTTTAACCAAGGAACCGGGACGTGTGAGGGAGTCGCCTGTCATTTGCGTCATATCTGTGTTACCGCCAGTTTCCGGTTTTATTTTGCAGAAGCGCTTTACTCTTACTGCAGTGTGCATCAAGTGTCATAGCAACCACAAATGTCATAATATAATTTTAACACACTCAGATGTATCTAATATGATAAACAGAGCTGCGTTACTTCATACTTATGACCGGAAAAGCGGAAATGGCGCCGGCAACTGTGGCATAATAAAAGTTCCGCTGCTCGCAAGGCGTGTGTTGCGTTGCATTCATCTTATTAACAAATCGCTCCAGCGGCCTTGCTCAGCTCCACAACACTCGGTCCTGCTCTGCTTCACACTACAGTAACGTTAATAATCGCATCCATGAATATGATTTCTGCCCGAGTCCTACCCCAATTCTTTTCCACCGGCTGTGAGTTGAAGACCACATGTCCCAAGATTCTGCGCTCAAACTTGGTGTCATCAAACTACGCCTTTGTTTTGAATAGGCGAATTGTTTTCCTCTAGCGGACGGAAAGTTACATAGTGCACCTTTAACATTATTTATGTTTTACCAGCACAGACTTTTACTTTTTACTCCTTTTTTAGTGACCCAGCAGTGTAGAAACGGTCTAAAATACATTTCAACTTTGATTTGAATATAAATATTGTGATGTGATTTTCATTCAGTAGTCCAAATTTGATGAGGTAGGTAATGGGCGCTAGCCATAGCAGGATTACTGCTTACTGCTTGCACAGTTGTTCAGTCCACTGCCAACATTACCAGCTGGCAGAAGCTTTTTCTTGGTCTTAAAGTTGTTTCACAGAGCCAATTTTTTCCTCATTCTGCAGCCATGCAAAACACAACTTGATTAGCTATTTCTAAAAATGTGAGAACATGTCCGTTATAATGCCCTAAGGAGGCCGATATAATATCTAGTTCAGTCATAAATGCTGATTGGTCAAAAGCTGAATGGCTTCTGCTGATCCTGCAGCCAATGAGGGTTAGTTAACCCAAAAATGAAAATTCTGTCATTAAATACCCTCATGTCGTTCCAAACCCGTAAGACCTTCGTTCATCCCTCCATAGACAGCAACGCAATTAACACTTTCAAAGCCCAGTAAGGTAGGAAAGACATAGTTAAAATAGTCCATGTGACTGCAGTGGTTCAACCTTAATTTTATGAAGCGATGAGAATACTTTTTGTGCACAAAAACCAAAAAAATAACGACTTTATTCAACGATTTCTTCTTGTCTGTGTCAGTGCCCTAGGCAGTTTACGTTGTTACCGCAGTACAGAGCTTCCTAGTTGTACGTCAGTCACCGACTCCTCATTGGCCGATGCAGTTCACGTGAGCATCATGATGTATGCGTGTGATGCTGACGCAAGAGCCGTTGTTCTGACATAGAACTAGGAAGCAATGCACTTGCAGTAAAAACATAAACCGCATAGGACACTGACACAGACGAGAAGAAATTGTTGAATAAAGTCGTTATTTTTGTTTGTTTTTTTGCACACACAAAGTATTCTCGTCGCTTCATAAAATTAAGGTTAAATCACTGGAGTCACTTGGACGATTTTAATGTCTTTCCGACCTTTCTGGGCCTTAAAAGTGTTAATTACATTGCTGTCTATGGAAGGGTCAGAGAGCTCTCGGATTTCATCAAAAATATATTAATTTGTATTCTGAAGATGAACAGGTCTTACAGGTTTGAAACGACATGAGGACATGAGTAATTAATTTTAATTTTAATTAATTTTTAAAAAATTTTGGGTGAACATTTTAATAATCTGGTTCATTGTTTGCTGTAAGCTACTCCTGCAGCGCACAGAGTTCCTCTGAAACTCTCTACCTCCCCCAGCTCCACCTGCCTAGGTCTACTATGGGATTTATGACTGTTTATTTATGCAGTAGCAGCATATCTTACATGTTCACAGCAGTGCGTCTCTACGTGTTTGATTATCGTGATTTTGAAAACCCTGCGGTAAATCCTGTCCAGCCAGCATCATTCTGGCGCAACATTGTTTTTTGAACGAGAAAACATGGCGGAAGGCAGTAACAGCGCTCGGGAGATTTTTTTTTAGCCTTTTTAAAAGACCAAATCTGAAGTGTGGTCATATTTTGTATTTTACAAATGTCCTGAGGGAAACTTAATCGAGAATGGTCACCCTGTCTGCAGAACATGCAAAAATAAAGTCTCTACAAAAGGGGGCGACATTTAAAATCTGCCGCGTCGTCTTCATGACCATCACCCACTGCTGTATAGCAAACGCAAGGCAAGTGGACTTTGACCTCAATACCAAAACTACATCTGGGAAATAATTGTACACAAAATGTTTTTTTGAGGTTATCTCACTCACTTGAAATTAACGTGAAGCTTCCGCAAAGAAAAGTTTGCAGCAAGTGGCTTTGAGCCAAAGACGAACAAACAAGGTCAGACAAGACTATTAAGGGTGACATTTAAGGGATAATAATGTATATTCATTGTACACTTATTAAACAGATTTTCTTTACCACATACATAATTGCGGGGACATATTGAATTTAGATTAATGTTTTGAATCTTGCCTGTTTATAAATCCATTTTTACAGCGCACAAAACAATTATCCATACAAGATGATCACAACAATATTATAGTAGTATTAATAGTAAAGTCCTCTGATTTCATTTGAAATACAATTAAAAACGGAGATGCAAGATGGCAAGTTGCATTCGAATGAAACGAGAGCGCGTGTCCGTTGTGATGCATGGATGTGTGCTGTTATAATGCGTTGCTATTGACGGCGGTCATTATAAGGAAGGAAATGCCACAGAATAGAATCTTGCTTAAAAAAGTGCATAGATCTGCTTGTTTTATTTGTTGTTTGTTGATTTTCAAATATAAAACTTGTTGAAATGTTTTCAGTGTGTACATCTGTTCTAATTTGAACACTGATAATATTGATAATCGTGATAATTTTGGTCACTATAATCATGATATGACATTTTCATACCGTCCCATCCCTAGTAGCGTAGCAGATCTAGTCCGACAAAGAGCAAATGCATAAACATGGTGAGACTATTCCGAGAGTTGTCATGTTTTGACTATGACTATGATGTAATAAAAACTGGCTGCTACAGTAGTTTGAGGTTGTTCAGCCTTTCAACTGGCAAAGAAATCAGAATTGCTTAGTGTTTGATTAAAATATAGAAATAATTACCAGAATATTGGACACTGATGTCATTACATTTCATTGTTCCCTCTCACATGCTTAAATGTTTAGCTGTGGTTGTCCGTTTTCGGTGTCTGAAATGCTCTTTAGTGTCAGTTGAACAAGGATGTTGCTTCTGACAAGGGCTGTGGTTGCAGTACTCCCTCGAGTACCTCTCCATCAGCTCGAAAACTCTAGTTCTACATTTTAGTTTCACCTCGTAGATTTTACATCAAGACATCAATGAAGCTTGACAGCAGAATGACAGACTCTCATGACCTCTGAGCAGAGTTTGCTGCTGGTCACAGAGCGGTCACTGGTCACAGCGGACAGTCTGAAAGCGCTCATGTTGAATCTGCATTTAAGTAGTTGACAAATAATGACATGAACTTGCTTTTTTCAACATCAGGATTTTTTTTCATGTGTGAAAAAATAAATGTGTGTTTGTACATAATGAAAAAACATGAATATAAAATTGATGCATATATAATTTATAACATAAATATATGTGTATCTAATATAAAAATGAATAATGAACAATACTTGTTATTTATTTTAAAACATTTTTATATTTTTCTTTTTTTATTAATTCTGCACCATTTAGTAGGGCTGGGCAGTAAATCAAGTTTGTACGATATATCGATATATATTTATTATAAACTATATGGAATAAGGCAATACGTTAAAATCGATATATAATAGTTTTATACGAGTGCATCTTAAAAATAGTGGAGGACGAGGAGTGAACTACTGCGGGGAAGGTGCATAATCTGCTTTGTCCTAAACATTGGCCATGCTTTATATTAAGGGCTTCAGAATAACTAGTAAGATACAGGTATATTCTCCATCTATAAATGTTAGAAAGCCATGCAAATATTTCCATTTTGCTGTCAGGAGAGGACAAACTTTCTGCAAACGAATCTCCACTAAATGTCACAGACTTCAGTGAACGAATGCCGCCACACGCATGTGTGCCAAACAGACTAAAATATACATATTGATAAAATATATGTATTTTGGAGAATTTTAAACCTACAAGCAGGGCTTGACATTAGCACTCGCCAACCTGCCAAATCTGGGGGGATTTCAGCAGTGGCGTTTTACACAGTCACTCCTACTAGCCACTTTGGTGGGTTGAATTGTATATATAATATATACTTTTCTCAATTGTAGTCTTGTAAAAAGACATCTGAAGTAATAAACTTGATAAAATATAGATTTTTCAATACATATTGATGCTGAAATATCTGAAATGCTTCCAATACTAATTTTCCGCAGAATAGATACCAGCTGCGCTCTCTCATCCCTCATTGACACAGAACCCGCCTCCACTCACTCCGTTCATTTGCTCCGGATGAATATCGTTGGTGTTACAGGGCTTGAATTTCGGCATGGGATTGCACATATTGCACATAATTTTACTTGTTCTCTCAGATTTTGTGCTCACAGCCAATGTACGCGCACATAAAGCCGCCTCTCAGTACTAAATTGAGTTCTTTTTCACTGCTTATTCCACTTAAATCAAATACACACAAAATAATGTCAAAATGCCAGTGTTGGCGAGTATTCACGTAAATGCAGTCAGTTATGTTTAAAGTGAACGTAAACAGTTGAGAAAGAAAACGCATGTGTATAATGGGTCTGCGAGTCAAGTCTGAAAGTGACTAATATACCTGCTGCCAAATTATGAGATAATATTAAAAATATATATATGGCATATACACTCACCTAAAGGATTATTAGGAACACCTGTTCAATTTCTCATTAATGCAATTATCTAATCAACCAATCACATGGCAGTTGCTTCAACGCATTTAGGGGTGTGGTCCTGGTCAAGACAGTCTCCTGAGCTCCAAACTGAATGTCAGAATGGGAAAGAAAGGTGATTTAAGCAGTTTTGAGCGTGGCATGGTTGTTGGTGCCAGACGGGCCGGTCTGAGTATTTCACAATCTGCTCAGTTACTGGGATTTTCACGCACAACCATTTCTAGGGTTTACAAAGAATGGTGTGAAAAGGGAAAAACATCCAGTATGCGGCAGTCCTGTGGGCAAAAATGCCTTGTTGATGTTAGAGGTCAGAGGAGAATGGGCTGACTGATTTAAGCTGATAGAAGAGTAACTTTGACTGAAATAACCTTTACAACCGAGGTATGCAGCAAAGCATTTGTGAAGCCACAACACGCACAACCTTGAGGCGGATGGGCTACAACAGCAGAAGACCCCACCGGGTACCACTCATCTCCACTACAAATAGGAAAAAGAGGCTACAATTTGCACAAGCTCACCAAAATTGGACAGTTGAAGACTGGAAAAATATTGCCTGGTCTGATGAGTCTCGATTTCTGTTGAGACATTCAGATGGTAGAGTCAGAATTTGGCGTAAACAGAATGAGAACATGGATCCATCATGTCTTGTTACCACTGTGCAGGCTGGTGGTGGTGGTGTAATGGTGTGGGGGATGTTTTCTTGGCACACTTTAGGCCCCTTAGTGCCAATTGGGCATCGTTTAAATGCCACGGCCGACCTGAGCATTGTTTCTGACCATGTCCATCCCTTTATGACCACCATGTATCCATTCTCTGATGGCTACTTCCAGCAGGATAATGCACCATGTCACAAAGCTCGAATCATTTCAAATTGGTTTCTTGAACATGACAATGAGTTCACTGTACTAAAATGGCCCCCACAGTCACCAGATCTCAACCCAATAGAGCATCTTTGGGATGTGGTGGAACGGGAGCTTTGTGCCCTGGATGTGCATCCCACAAATCTCCATCAACTGCAAGATGCTATCCTATCAGTATGGGCCAACATTTCTAAAGAATGCTTTCAGCACCTTGTTGAATCAATGCCACGTAGAATTGAGGCAGTTCTGAAGGTGAAAGGGGGTCAAACACAGTATTAGTATGGTGTTCCTAATAATCCTTTAGGTGAGTGTATATTTTGGTATCGATGGTATCGATGTCAAATTTGTGGCCAGTGGAAATGCTGAGTGGCTAGCAACTTTGGAAAACCACCAGTGGCTGGTGAGAGAATTTTTTAATGTCAAACATGTCCTACAAGTAAGTGAATTGTTATGATAGCAGTAACTGTAAAGTGACTATTGTAATGGGGTAATCAAGGCTAATATAATTTGTCTGTGCTTTTAAAATTTTTAGTTTAGTAAATTTAAAAATAAAATCATTATTTTGTTTTTAGATTGTAATGTTACAATGTTAGAATGTAATGTGATTTTACCCTTTTTTGTACATAATTGGCTATAAAGCATAGCCTGCATGGTTATATTCACTATATTTGTTTTCATAGCTTTGAATATGAACATTGTTTGTAGGACAACATTGGGCAGGATGTAAAATATATATATATATTTTTTTATAAATACAGATTAGAAAAAATACCCAGATATATACCATATATCGGCATTCATCCAAAAAATACAGATATATTTTTTTGGCCATATCGCTGAGTCCTACCATTTAGTAGTACTTCCATTTTGAACCAGAACCGTTATTAGTTCCCTATCACATTCTGCATTACCACTGCCACTGCTTGTGCGCGTGTTGCCAATGTACAGCTCTTACTTGGCAGATTCCTGAGTCGTGACTGCGCTGGCTATTGGCTGCCTGCTCCGTGCCAATCTGTGACTTCACTACTGGCACACACAGCGAAGAGAGACCGAGAGGAAAAGAGCGAGAGAGTGAGCGAGACTGAAGAAATAACACCATGGTTTAGCCTGTAGAAGATTTCTCAGTTTCTGGACACACCTTAGCGCTGCCATGTGCAGCTGTTTCCATAGCGATGTTATGTAATAAGAGAGAATCATGGAAGGCCAGAGAAGACACCACTCTTTTTGCTTTTCTCACTGTATCGTTCTTTCTTACACTCTCTGGTTTGCCCTCTCCCTATGTCTACATGTAGTCACTTCTTTTAAAGTTATGGAGAAGAGAAGAGATTTAAACATTAATATGAACCAAGATGAGTGGTTAAATTGGGCTTGAACAACATGGAACAGCATTCTGGCACATTTGATTAAAAAAAGATATTCATTTGCAGTTTGTGTGTCAATGCAATCCGTTCATGCAAGCAGTCCAGTTTCACACTGTCCCCATGGCTCCACCTCTGAAATTACCTTCTACTTTTCATAATCCAATCAATTCCCAAGACTATGAATATGTCAGTTTATGGAAGCAAAATGTGTTCGCAAAACTGTTTCACATTGACCTTATATTAGGGGTGTAACGGTACACGTATTCGTACCGAACCGTTTCGGTACAGGGCTTTCGGCTCGGTGCACTTATATTTATATATATATATATTCATTATATTCTACTTAACCTGTCAGTGATGTCTTGATTATTTAATCTATGTTTAAATAAATGAAAATGACAGCCACTGTGTATAAATGATTATATTTCAACTACAAATTGGAGAAAAAACTAATTAGATTCAGAAGTCAATGCAAAAACTGCCTTATGTGAAGCTTATGAATGTTGATTATTATATCTAAAAATAAATAACTGAATTTAGGCTAATTGTTTGGGCTCGGTTGTTAACCTCTAATATTATAATGTAAGGGCTCCTATATAGTTTACAGCATTGTCTTTAAGAAACTTTTAGTTATAATTGAATTCATTTAAGGACAGACACAATTTTTTCAGTAAACCAATTTTTAATAAAAATAAATAAAAAGCAATTTTGTAAAACTGCTGTACTGAACCTGTACCGAACTGGTACAGGTGGTATATACTATATATGTGTGTATATATATATATATATATATATATATATATATATATATATATATATATATATATATATATATATATATACACATACAGAAAGTAGTATTTTCTTGTAAAACATGCTCTTAATAATCTGTTTAATTTACATGAGTTAGAATCTGGCTTGCCTCTTACCCTAATCCTGATTCTTCCAATTGTCCGCATCATTTCCGCTAATATCACTAAAAGATTTCCAAAGAGACAGTGTGAACTGGTGCACTTGGTTCTACATGATCTTTTTTGAGAACATGTCCAGGAAGTTATGTCTGTGTTAACGGTACCGTTGCGCCGACCGGACACCAGGTTAAAAGCATGTTTCAGGAATAGATGCACTTTAAGTGAAGTGTGTTTGTGCGTGAGTGTGTGTTGATTTTAGAATAAGTGTGTTTCAGGGTGAGTGTGTGGTTAAGCCCTATATGGAGGTGAAGGGAAGGATGTCTTTCTCTAAATGACTGCAGAGCAATAATGATAATGGAAATGATGGCAGTGGTACAATATTCACACAGGTAGAAAACCTCTCTCTCTCTCTCTCTCTCTCTCTCTCTCTCTCTCTCTTTCTCACTCTCTCTCTCACCACACACACAACATGTTACACCCATTAACATACACCTTCTGCTTGTGTGTGCTGGTGAAGTTGCTCTTACTCTTGTCCTTGAGAAGGCCACACACATGCTGGTTGCCACATAAGGACAGGTGGGAAGGGTGACAACAGAAAGCCAGAGAGAGAAAGTAAGGCAGTAATGGACTGTGTGTGTGTGTGTGTGTGTGTGTGTGTGTGTGTGTGTGTGTGTGTGTGTGTGTGTGTGTGTGTGTGTGTGTGTGTGTGTGTGTGTGTGTGTGTGTGTGTGTGTGTGTGTCTGTGGTGTGTGTGTCTGTGGTGTGTGTCTGTGGTGTGTGTCTGTGGTGTGTGTCTGTGGTGTGTGTGTGTGTGTGTGTGTCTGTGTGTGTGTGTGTGTGTGTGTGTGTGTGTGTGTGTGTGTGTGTGTGTGATAACGAGAGACTGCTTCATTGTGTTATGTAGTTGTAAAGGGTGAAAGAGGTTTTCCATGTTTCTCTCACCCTCATTTTTCTTTCATCACAAATGTGACAGTGCAAGAGGGGGACTAATAGGAGGAAAAAGGAGAGAGCTAAGGGAGAGCTAGGGGGAACGTGAGGATGCAGAGAAAATGCGGGTGCTTGGTAACAAGGAACGGAGAGGATGAGAGGGAGTGGGAGTGACCATCAGTTTTGTTGAGATCAGGAGGAGCAAATAACTTGATATTCTAGTATTTAGATATGACTTGGTTGCTCCTTCAATATGTCTAAAAATATTAAAGGATAAATTGTCCACCAGGTGAAAGTCCAAGAGTACATTGAAAAACATTTGCTGTATGAAACTCTCAGAAATTGCTAGTAAATTTCACTATTTTCTTGTAAAACCTACTCCAGTGATCTTGTATTTTACTTGCACTTTTACAGTGTATGAATGCTTACAGTAACAACCAGTGCCAGAATTTAACAAAGTAAATCATTAATTTGCTTAGATTCTTCTCTAACTGTGTAATAAAGTATAACATGTTTTCCATAAATCTCAAGTACTTTAATTGAATCAGTCCATCCAAATAATTTTTTTATATAATTACACACAAGTTACACACCAAGGTGTAATGCTAAGAGTTAATGGCTTATCTAAATCCTTGACCTTAAGTGGGAGCAATAATAACAGGGATGTCGGCATTATCAATGACTAAGACCATAAGAAAGAAAGCTCAAGGAGGAGGAGAATACCATTTAGGAACTGTTGATAAGGAGTTAAGTAATATCATCTTCCCAGTGGTGAAAATGATCTCTTCCAGCAGTCTTTAGCCATGCTGATCAGATCAAACTCTCACACATTAGTCCGATATGAGAAGTTAAAGAAACCTATTCCACCACAAACAAGAGGCCTATTTTACAAACTTTGGTTCAAGAAAATAGATTGTGATACCAGATCCCTGTCACACTTCCCAAACAAACACCCTCATGTACCGCACAAATGCACTGTATTCCCAGATGCCCCGGCCTGAGTGTACAGCATTGAATAATGTAGAGTTCGGCTGCATATCAGCATGACCTAGATTCAGCATGAACGAAAAGCTAGAGGATTCCTGTGCCGTTTTATTGCAGGAACCAGTTGTTTTCACATGACGACAACATGAGCAACATATAGAGGACATGCTAATAAGGTGGACTTTATGTAGTCAGTGGTTAAAACTGTGGATAAGTATGACACTGTGGTCAGTCATAGAATCTTCGCGATATAAAAGAGATCAATCGAAAGGGGACACTTTATCTCTCACTCCTGGCCTGGTTGCCGCGGCAATACCGAGATTCCATCAATGACAGAGGGCCCGTTGCCACGGCAACGGTTATGAATGAGAGGAGGCTGGTAACCGTGGAGACTCCGTAAAAGAGGAATCGCCGGTTGCTATGGTGATGCCGTGAATGGGGAGAGACCTGGTGGCGTGATGTTGGAGAGAGACTTCCACGATCGTCATCAACATCTTCAATTTTTTTTTAAGTAAATGAGCAAGACAACGCAGAATCTATTCTTAGAAACATACACAAAGCATACACAAATTAACGTAATATGTATTATCATACACACATAAACTGTAAACAATATTAGCCATTTCACTAGATCTCTAGATCAAAGCCACGCCCTTTTTTAATATTTTGGGTTATGATATGTCTTTCGATTGTGCTAATTTTCGGATTGATTGTTATGTGTAGGTAACGTTACAAACACAACACCTACAATGCATCGTGCAGAGAAGGAGTAATAAACTGGTGTAGGGAGAAAAAGTAAAAAAGAGAAAGGCCTTTCGTCAATGTGTGTACTCTGATTGATTGTCAGGTTTTCCCCAGCAGACGAAGGCCTTGACGCTCCTGTGAATCCCACACTCCCTTCCTCTATCTCACCTTGTCATCGTCCTTTCCCTGGGGCCAGGAGGCTTTCTCTTTCCCTTTACCTCTCTCTCTGTTGCTCTGTCATTCTCAGGGCTAACCATGTGTCTTTCAATCTTTCCTCTCCAGTGTGTCCCAAATCACACTTTATTCCCTTCACAGGACTCACCCACTAGTGCTGAGAGAGGGCAGTGACTACCTCATGTAACACTGTGAGAAATACAGATACTTATTTGGCAATTAAATAGGTACTTCACCCCTGGCAAAATGGGATTTCAATAATACTTGGCTGCCTATACAGTAGAAAGGAGAAGAAAATGTTGAAATCTGTGCTACCTCCCTAAAGAAAAAAAAAGAAAAAGGCTGTTTTCCCTTTTGCCAAATAGGTAGGAAAACCTCAGCACCCATAATGAGTATTTTGCCAAGGCTGACTCCCACCAGTCAGCTATGGATACGCTTGACCAGAGTCATATACCACATTGCTTTAGTATCAAATACTTCTTAGCAAACTTTTAGTCATAATGGTGTCGATTTATATTGTTTTAAAGAGTAAACGTTTAGTGGGAATGAGTTACTTTTGGTTTCCAGTGAGGGATCCAGAGTATTGTGGGCAGCAGTTGAAGGCTGTGAAGAATCATAAATACGGAGAGAATGCCTCAATGGAAAATCTAAAAAAAACTTTTTGTAGTCAATATTGTGTTTGTAGTCAATATTTCAAACTGGATGACCATCAACACAGTATTTTAGGCCAAACATAGGGGAAAAACTGAAAGAAACTGCCGTTCTGTCACAGTTCCGCCCAAAGCAAAATTCTGTTGCATACAAGTAAGAAAGCTGTTGCTACAGTGTTCCATTTTAAGATATTGCTTTTTAAAGAGTAGACAAAGTATGATACACTGTTCAGTGATAAACCTACCCTTACAATAACTGTTCTGTTAAAGGGGTCATAAATTGAGAAATTAACTTTCCCTTGAGCTTTTGATATATAAAAGGTCATCGTAATATAAGAATATCCTGTAAGTTTCAGAGCTGAAAACTTCCTTGTTAGTCAAAGAAACGCTTTTATTGACAGCTGGCTCAGCAAATGATCAGTGCTAATTTGCTTCCCTGTGATGTCAGAGAGTAGCGAAACGCTGCCTCAACCGAAGTAGAAGAACCCCTAATTCTGTAGCCTCGCCCACTGATTCGCGCATGACATGTAATAGATAAATAACATAGGCCTATGTGGAGCTAAACCAGAAAGAACTTCCAAGCAATGAACATGCCATTGAAGATTACAAAATAGTGTGCAGTGCCTGTTTGTGGAAGAACACAGTCGCTGCATAAGCTTCCTTCGGTTTCCAATATTAGGAATGCAGTTGAACTTTATTTTAATGGAGTTCCAGCTCATGTGGGTAAGACATTGAGTATTTGTTCGCTTCATTTCATCGCGGATTCATTTGTAAACAAGAGACAGAATAAGATTTAAAAAATTATGCTGTGCCTTCTGTATTGGATCCGACAGGAATGGTGCAACACACTTATATGAGTAAAACATTTTTTTAATATGTGATACTATTGCATTGTTACAGATTGTTTGATATCTACCGATTATGTTTGTCGAACTAAACATAACTTACCACACTGTCACAGGCTTAAGGATCCTTTGTATTTGAGGTCTTGTTGGTTCATGCCCGACGTGCTATCTTAAATAGTGAAGTAACATTCCTTTCTTGATGTGTGTTGTTCACTCTCTTGACTTGTTATTTGAAAGAAAAATACAATCTCAGAAGTTTTGATCATGCTGATTTGTCTGCAGTGATGTTTTGCTGATGCACGTACTTGGCTTGTGTGTGTGTCGGTGTGTGTGTGTGTTCGTGATGCACACTTCGCGGTTATATCCACCGATCGGGCGGGCCACGTAATAAAAAATAATATTAAAATTAATTGCGAGTGGATGAGAGAGAAATCATTGTGTTTGTTTAATAAAGACATTTTCCAGGTCCTGTGGGCGAATCATTCCGGTTGCCGTTTTTCCACGTTTTCAAAACTAATACTTGTTCATTATGATGTTTTTGAATGTAAAAACTACGCAAACGTCATAAGTTGACCTCAGACAGCAGTATACATTTTTTTAAAAAGCCAGTTCATGACCCCTTTAATAACCCTCCGTCGATCCGACTGTTCTTGGGCGGGGATACAAAAAGGTGGAAGTATAATCTGTAGTAATATAATCTGTCAAAAGTCCGCTGGATGCCGCGTTTTGAATCACAAGAAGAAACAAGGTTTTGACAGTTTTATGTGCATTTTTTAATACTGTACAAAAAATGTGTTCAGCTATATGTTCAATATTAAATATATTTGGGAAATGCACATAATTGTAAAGAAGTGTAATTTTATTTTATTAAAAAAAACTACATACACTACAAAGACTATAATAGTATCTCAATTATACTAAAATAACACTGACGTGAATGCAGTATGTTACATTCTTAGTGCTAACCCTACGGATGCTATAACTAGCTTTTCAGAGCAACAGTTTGAAGGTAATCTTGCCGAATAAGTTACTTTAAGTTATCTAAACTGCCGTTTACAGCTAGCTGCCTTGTATATCACTGGGGATGGGCTTTTTTGACTGGGCCAATAAGCATCCACCTAGTAGCCATATAGCAATGTGCTAAAAACCACAATCACACAGCAACATCAGGACAGCCACACACAATTCCCTAGAATTATGTTTTTTCCATTGACAACCGCTATATACTCACATATGTTCTTCAGAAAATATAAAAATGTAATTTAAAGTTTAATTTATCAATCATAAATTGTACCTATTTCAGTATTGGCCAGTCTGTGTGGGTGTTGTGTCCAAAATAACATCCTGTTTCCTATGAAAAGCACTTTCTTTGACAGCTCACAACAGAGAGTTCTTATCAGCCAAATAGATGTGGACAGGCGGCACAGGCCCACTCTTCTACTCTAACCCGAGTGCAGGGGCTACAGCCTTTCTTTTTAAACTTTTGCACATATACACACATTCTTTTCCCTTCTCCATCTGTCTCAAACTTGCACACACTCCTCCCTCTAACACACACACACGTCAGTCCACTCTTCCATCAAAAATACCGCAGGCCTTTTAGTGTGTAGTAGGATATCAGCGCAGTCAGCGGTGCTCTGTTATCCTGACTGCACTTACTGTACATAAAGTGTTCTTCACCGCCTGACCTGGAGGCAGTTTATTCCTTCCCGCATCTAAGTATTCACTGTTCCACAAAATAAAGTGTAAACTGATCTTATATCACCAGCCGAAGCACTTTAGTCCTGATCTCAGATCAGTTCTTTAAGTGTCAAATGTAGATTTGCAACTGTCTCAGGCTTATTGAATCACCCGAGATGGGTCATAAATAGGTGTTATTTGTTACATGAGACTTCAGATATATGTAAATGAATTACTGACCATTTCATCCAAATATCTCAGTTGGGTTGGCTCAAAGAAGGCACAGCCTGCTGGTCTGTGATCAGGTTTTCAATTTGGGTTTGGTTGTGAGTATTCGAGACAGATCCTATACGCTTATTATATAGAGTTGGCGCCATCTCATCCTCATTCTCAAAACATTATTGCACCATGTGACATCACAAAATAACTGATTGAATTAGTTGCAATGTTCTTGCCAATGGAGTGGCTTAACAGGAAGAGCTGAAAAGGCAGAAGACATTAGAGAATGAGTCAGGAGACAAGTTTGCTGCATTCTGTCCAGTCTCGCTTAAGTCCATCTATCCATTCTCTCTCTTTCTTTTTTTTAGCTTACGTAGGTGTTTGCTGCATGTGATGGCAGAGCAGTTAAAGGCCTATTGACTGAGCCAGTGGCTGGCGCTCTATATCATAACCACTAATGAATGAGCTCTTAGCAACATTGGCATCGCTGCATATACAGGCAACAGCAGAAGGGAGTGAAAAAGTGTTGGAAAAAGAGCAAGAAAGGAGGGCTGCCTTCTAAATCCTGAATTCATTGTCATTGCTCAACTATATTTCTGTTATTGTTTGATTATTTTTTCTTTTAACTACAGATGTAAATTTTCTATAATTTGTAACCATTTTGTATGCGTTTTTCAATACTGAGTACACTTTTTCTTTTTTTCTTTTTTATTCAGTAAGATATATATGTGACGGGGTACGAGGGCAATGGGGGTATTTTAATAAATTTACGGTGAAAAATGAATGGAATGTAGTTGAGCAATGACCATTCACACTCTCCGACTACTTCACCCTGGGAATTTCACTCAAAGAATAAGAAAGAATTAGAATGAACGGCTTACAAAGGCATACACAGGTTCAAATCACCAATAAGAGTCAGAGACTTGGGCCATAGTACAAAAATAAACCCTTTATTGACAATTCTTTCATAAAAACAATATTAAAATGTATTCCGAAACATTTGTTCCCATCCAACTGGCCACTAAGGGTCTAGGACAAAGTCATTTCAAGGAACTGAAGCTTATCAGCAAAGGAAGAAGGTCAGACTAAACCACCTGCAACCACACACACACTCTCTCTCTCTCTCTCTCTCTCTCTCTCTCTCTCTCTCTCTCTCTCTCTCTCTCTCTCTCTCTCTCTCTCTCTCTCTCTCTCTCTCTCTCTCTCTCTCTCTCTCTCTCTCTCTCTCTCTCTCTCTCTCTCTCTCTCTCTCTCTCTCTCTCTCTCTCTCTCTCTCTATCTCTCGCTCTCTCTCTCTCACACATACACACACACACGCACGCGCACACACACAGTCTTATGTTAATGAGGATGTGAGGAAGTGACACACTGTAAGGAAGACTCCACCACCCAAAATAGAGTCAGTCCTCTGCCCCTGGTACCCAGGGCCGACCCTGCCAAGACACAGAAAATGCATATAAAAACACAAAACAATACTGTCGCTTTGGGAGCTGGGTTAGTTATCTGGCTCAGTAGGCCAAACAAGAAAACAAAAATAATCAAATATAGCAAACATTCCAGCAACTGCGTCAGATTCTCACAGCTGAGAAAGGGAATCGGTTAGGTAAAGTTCTTAAATACAGACCAATGCTTCTAGAACACATACCTCGTATGACTAAAAGCAGTTAGTGAAAGATTAGCAGCACATTATCCCTACCTTCTCCAGTGTTCACATCCAGTTCGTGAAACAGCGATAATTAACAAACATATATTAAACAATTAAAAAACATACATTAAACAGAATACACATCTCGTAACCAAAAACACATTATCATCTTGCAAACAACTACCAGAGCATTCTCCTTACCGCCTTGGGGTACCCACATCCGGTTCCTGGAAACAATGACGATAGCACGTTAACGGCGCAGTGGTCTACCGAAAGTGACGCATTCCAGGTAGCACATATGCTCCTGTTTATATACCCCAGGGGCACAGCTGATTCCAGGATGACAATGTCAAGATTCATTAGGCTCAAATTGTGAAGGAATGGTTGGGAGGGAGCATGAAGATTCATTTGAACACATGAATTGGCACCTCTGAGTCCAGACCTTAAATCCATTGAAAGTCTTTGGGATGTGCTGGAGGAGACTTTACTCAGTGCTTGACTCTTGCATTGTCAATACAAGATCTTGACCAAAAATGTATGCACCTCTTGACTGAAATAAGTGTTACTGATGTTACTTCCATCAAGAGGTGCATCAATATATTTTATTTCATTTTTAAAGTATTGATAATGTTTAAGCAACAAAATATAAAGGGACAAAAGACTAAACAAATAGATAAAAACAGTGGGATAATATTACAAGATGAATGCAACAACTTTGGTCATCCCTGACTGAATATGTTGCTACCTGACACACGTACACACACACACACACACACACACATTGAAATAAATATTTAAGTTGTGGCTGGCATTTATGGCTGGCATCAAATTTTTACATTCTGGCCGGCATTTTTGGCTTTTAGAATGAATATGTTTGCCTTGCTGTTATCTATAAGCTATGTGCTCCAAAACAATAACAAAATTAGCATTTGGAAGATATAAGCATTTAAACCTTACAGTCTCTCACTTAAGCCAATATGGATCAATGATTTTGATGACATCACTCTGCACTTTAGCTTCACATTATAAATAGATGCGGAAGCTGTGAAAATCGGTCACTTGTTCACACATTTACTATTTTCGAAATGGTAAATGGCAAATAGTGCACTATATAGGGGATAGGGAATGATTCAGACAGGTAAATATGCTTTCCATTGGGGCGAATGAAGTCTGGGTTCACATTAGTGTCAGCTCCGGTCCAGCGACACGATAGCACAGAGCGGATCATATGTACAAATTAGCACATACCAGAAAAAGTATCAACCCATTTGAATTCTGCCCAGAATGCTATATTTTAAAGTGGTATGTTTAGGAGATTAGGAGGAGAAACGGTTAGAGATTAGGAGTAAACTGCGGGCTCAACGGCTCTGGCCGAGCTGTGATATGGGAACAGCACCAGTCATGACCGCAAAGCCCTGCAAAGAGTAGTGCGCTTATCCGAGCGTATCTCAGGGTCAGCTCTCCCGTCTCTGCAGGACGTCTACACCAAACGCTGCAAAGGTAGAGCTACCAAGATCATCAAGGACTCTAATCACCCTGCAAACCCTCATTTCACGCTGCTACCATCTGGTAGCGCTTCAAGCCTGATGGCCAAAACTGAGAGACTCAGGAGGAGCTTCTTCCCCAGGCCATCAGACTCCTGAACTCAGTCACTTAACATCACGTGACTTCACGTCAGGATAAACATCGATACACTGACATTGCACTGCACTTTCTGTTCTCGTTGTTACTGTGTAACAACCTGTCATAAACCTGTTTGCACATTATACTCTTTATACATTTGTTAACCACATATTTATAAGTCTACAGTTTACTCACTGCAAAGTCTACTTCAATTATTTTATTCCACTTTATCCTTATTTGTTACCTTTTTTTTCTCTTGACTTGATTATTTATAATTCTACAGATATAGACATATATATATATATATATATATATATATAGAGAGTACTTTTTTATATCCTATTTCTATTATAATTTCTTCCTTGTGTTTTTAACTGTGAATTTGCACTGTCCATGGAGCGGACCTGTTTACATTTCACTGCCGGTTGTATATTCTGTATATAACTGTGTATGTGACAAATAAAACTCTTGAATCTTGATATAAACTAAACACAATTGGCTGTTTTTACAAAGGGGAGGAACTGTTTGATATGTCCTGCCCTATCTTCCTGTTTCTTTGGAAATTACATCAACATATTGAATAATTCTGCGCATTTCAAGCCACTTCAGTGTGCCTTTAAAGATCAGATGATCAGACCAGTGTGTGATGTGAGAACAGAGCAGTGTGTGATCAATTATTTACCTGCGATTGACCTCTTCTCAGGTTAGTGTGTATGCATGTGACTGTACTACAGTTGGTGCAAATTTCTCCCCATAAATGAGAGAATATGACACAACTTCCCTCTTTGAAAGAGATGTGAAGTTGTTGTCATTTGGAATATAAACAGATGACTGAATACAAATGGAAGAGAAGAAAGTAAATTAAAGCTGTTGGGTTTAATGAACAGGCCTTAAATGTTTTTTGCCTCCTTTCTCTTTCTCTTTGTTGTTTTTTTTTTCATCTGTCTTCCAGTATCCTGTCCTCCGTGGGGTCAGAATTAGACCTGCGGACATTGCGAGCTGTCAGAGTGTTGCGGCCGCTAAAATTGGTGTCAGGAATTCCAAGTGAGTGTTCTTTTTGTTTGCGTTGATCTATGTCTGTCAGAGCTCTTTGAGCAACATGCAGTAATGGAATGGCATTACTCTCCAGGCCTTCAGGTGGTGCTGAAGTCCATCATGAAGGCCATGATTCCACTTCTGCAAATTGGCGTGCTCTTATTTGTGGCCATCCTTATGTTTGCCATTATTGGCCTGGAGTTCTACATGGGCATATTCCACCGCACATGCTTCGACAATGTCACATGTGAGCTTTTCTCAAAGACAAAAGAAAATCAGTTGACCTTTGAATTGTATGCCTTTTACCAAACCCTGTGCATTTACATTATTCAGTTGAGCTTTATGACGAACAGCCTTGTGGTGCTCGAGTGTGTCCGAACGAAACGATGTGTATGGGATACTGGATAGGGCCAAACTATGGCATCACACAGTTCGACAATGTCCTTTTTGCCGTGCTCACTGTATTCCAGTGCATCACCATGGAGGGTTGGACGGACATGCTTTATTACGTAAGAGTTAAAGCCAATGATTTAACACTGATTCCATTTTTTAAATGTACTTTGGATCTAGATGACAATATTTGATAAATATTTGTGTATTACAGAGCAATGATGCCTTAGGGAGTGCCTGGAACTGGATGTACTATGTTCCCCTTATCATCATAGGATCCTTCTTTATGCTTAATCTGGTGTTGGGTGTCCTCTCTGGGTAATATCTATCTATCTATCTATCTATCTATCTATCTATCTATCTATCTATCTATCTATCTATCTATCTATCTATCTATCTATCTATCTATCTATCTATCTATCTATCTATCTATCTATCTATCTATCTATCTATCTATCTATCTATCTATCTAACTGCCATCTTGTGTCTATTGATAGTTCTTTTGTTCATCTATGTCTACTTATATATTGTTCTGTTGTTCTATCAATCATTCTACCTATTTATTGTTCTACCATGCCTGTTGTTCTATCTATTGTTCCATCCATCCATCATTTGTATAAAACAATGTTCCTAGATTCGTAGTTGCTAACTATACAGGTATCTTTCTGTCTTTTTTGGTTTCCTCCCAGTGAGTTTGCCAAAGAAAGAGAGCGTGTGGAGAACAGAAGCGAGTTCCTCAAGCTCAAACGTCAGCAGCAGATAGAGAGAGAACTCAATGGATATCTGGAGTGGATCTGCAAAGCAGGTCTGTGCATAAAACACATAAACCTATGTATAGATATCAATTAATGTCCTGAATTATCTGCAGAATGTAATCATTAGTTTAGACGTCTGGACCTGTTGGTGTTTTTGCATTAAGGAAATGCATGTAAAAATACTGGAAACTTAAAATTTAGTATACATCAAGCAATTGTCAATGCTCTCTGTGTCTCTTTTTGCAGAGGAGGTCATACTCGCTGAGGATGACAATGGCCCCAGTGACAGTATGAATGTTCCTGTTTTGTGCATGCTAAAGAAAGTCACAGAATTAAAACATGCTATGATGCCTAAAATGCAGTAATAATTCACAGGCATACCTGAATGTGTTTTTGCACAGGATCTCATCGCAGGCCCACAATAAAGAAAAACAAAGCTGACCTTTTAAATCCAGAAGAAGGAGAGGACCACATGGGAGACGCAGTCGGTGAGAATCATTCAGATCAAATAGCAAAGCAACTATGATTACTTAATATGTTTCTTTAATTTGAAACACATATAATTGCTTAAAGTTAAAAATCTTACAATGTACATGCCAGAGTAAGTGATCTGAATGTTGTCACAATGCTATGTGCCCATGTTCTCAGGGTCACCTTTTGCTCGTGGGAGCATAAAGAGTGGGAAGGGTGACGGAACTGCATTTAACAAGAAAGAGCGCCGTCTTCGCTTCTTCATTCGAAAGATTGTAAAGACTCAGGCGTTCTACTGGATTGTCCTCAGCCTGGTGGGACTCAACACACTGTGCGTGGCTGTTGTACACTACGATCAGCCCGAGCTACTGTCAGACTTCCTCTGTGAGTTGTTTGTTTGTACATTTGTTATTGTGGCAGACCTATTTTTGAATCTGGCCGGCATTATGTTCCGTTGTCCATTTCACTCCTCAAATAGTTTTCAGTTTTCTTTACTTTTGCTGTCATTAAACACCCTCCTTCCTCACCGTTTCCTTTTCTCCCACTTTCTGTCTCTCTCTCTTTCTCTTTTTCTCCAGATTATGCTGAGTTCATTTTCCTAGGCCTCTTTATGTCAGAGATGCTGATTAAGATGTACGGACTGGGGACGCGCCCTTATTTCCACTCCTCATTCAACTGTTTCGACTGTACCGTGAGTGCCCTTCTCTTTTGCCCCATTTAAAGTCTCACTTTCTCTCCCTTTCGCTTTTTTTTTTTATCTCTGTCTCTGTTTTTAACCTCCGCAAGCCGCTGGCCTACATTAGATGCAGACTTGAGTTCTTGTTAGCCAGTCCTTAGAGTGTTCCTTATTTGTTTTGGGATTTGACTGTGTACGTGTTTCAGGTCATCGTTGGCAGCATATTTGAGGTGTTCTGGGCCATGGTAAAGCCGGGGACGTCCTTTGGAATCAGTGTGTTACGAGCTCTCCGACTGCTTAGGATCTTCAAAGTCACCAAGTGCGTTCTGTTTCTTTCATTTAATCTCTGAGTTGCCCATCACAAAGTTTTTTTTTTTTTGTGTGTGTTGTCCCCCTCTTGAGATTTGAACCAAGTACAAGATTACACTGCTGATTTTTTTTCTTGTCTTCAATTGGGGTTTGTTTAGATTAAATTAATAGTTCAAGCAAAAACAAAAATGTCTCAATCTCACATCGCTCCAAACTACTTTCAACATGGAATACAAAAAGAGTTCATGCACCCTGTTCACACTGCTCTTTTCCTTACAATGAAAGTCATTGGAGACTGGGGCTTTCAGTCTGTAATAATGACAAAAAAAGCATCATGAAAGCACCAAAGTAGTAGCCCAAATGCTATATTCCACGTCTTCTAAAGCCATATGACAGATTTGTCTGAGGAAAATACTGGAATTTAAGCCATTTGTTAATCTGAGTTTGAAGTAACATCAGGGTTATAAATGATGTTAGAATTTAACTTTTGTCTATGTATATAAAACTATTGTCATAGTTTGTTCAAAATTTTTTGTGTTTTCTATATCTCTTTCTCTGTCTCTGTCTTTTTCAGATACTGGGCGTCTTTGCGTAATCTGGTAGTGTCTCTTCTGAACTCCATGAAGTCCATTATCAGTTTACTTTTCCTTCTCTTCCTCTTCATCGTGGTCTTTGCTCTTCTCGGCATGCAGCTGTTCGGTGGACAGTCAGTATAGATCTACACCTCGCTGCCAACACCCTTAATCAGTTTCTCAGTTAGATACAGACAACCAATCACTATGCATAGCATGTTATCATTGTAAAAGACCATTTGATGTTTTTTCTTTTTTTTGCCAGGTTTAACTTTGAGCAAGGCACTCCTCCCACAAACTTTGATACTTTCCCTGCTGCCATTATGACAGTGTTTCAGGTAGGTTATGTTAAAGGGCACCTATTATGCCCCTTTTTACAAGATGTAATATAAGTTTCAGGTGTCCTCAGAGTGTGTGAAGTTTCAGATCAAAATTCCTAACAGATCATTTAATATATAATTTTGAAAATGCCAATTTTGGGGTTTGAGAAAAAATTAGCTGTTTCGTTTGTCTCCTTTAAATGCAAATGTGCTGCTGCTCCCCACCCCAGAGGACGGAGCCTTCACAGCTCTTGAACATGAGAATGAAAACTGAAACATGATACATCTGTTTGGCTTTGATTATCATCTCTGTCGCGGACATGCTCACGTGACATTGCAGTTCTTCATCATCATGAAATATCATCATCTGCATGCATCTATCACTCACAACCTTACAGTCTATGCTCTCAACTTGAGCACACACACCTGACGCATACACACAGAGAGCTGAATGTCGGCGCGTCCGTGAGTAGGCTAAGCTATTAAACTAGTTCTCTTTCATGTGTTATTGCAGTTAAACTGTCAAATGCACACAAGGTTATGTCAGAGACACACAAAGTTCACATGAAAACAGTTGGCTATGTCTGTGCACTTATGCAGCAAGTACAGAAATCCCATGTGTATATTAGATCATGTGTAACATTACTAAAGTGAAAGCAGTGTAATATACAGTACCTACTGCTATACACTCACCTAAAGGATTATTAGGAACACCTGTTCAATTTCTCATTAACGCAATTATCTAATCAACCAATCACATGGCAGTTGCTTCAATGCATTTAGGGGTGTGGTCCTGGTCAAGACAATCTCCTGAACTCCAAACTGAATGTTAGAATGGGAAAGAAAGGTGATTTAAGCCATTTTGAGCGTGGCATGGTTGTTGGTGCCAGACGGGCCGGTCTGAGTATTTCACAATCTGCTCAGTTACTGGGATTTTCACGCACAACCATTTCTAGGGTTTACAAAGAATGGTGTGAAAAGGGGAAAACATCCAGCATGCGGCAGTCCTGTGGGCGAATATGCCTGGTTGATGCTAGAGGTCAGAGGAGAATGGGCCGACTGATTCATGCTGATAGAAGAGCAACTTTGACTGAAATAGCCACTTGTTACAACCGAGGTATGCAGCAAAGCATTTGTGAAGCCACAACACGCATGACCTTGAGGCGGATGGGCTACAACAGCAGAAGACCCCAGTGGGTACCACTCATCTCCACTACAAATAGGAAAAAGAGGCTGCAATTTGCACAAGCTCTCCAAAATTGGACAGTTGAAGACTGGAAAAATGTTGCCTGGTCTGATGAGTCTCGATTTCTGTTGAGACATTCAGATGGTAGAGTCAGAATTTGGCGTAAACAGAATGAGAACATGGATCCATCATGCTTGTTACCACTGTGCAGGCTGGTGGTGGTGGTGTAATGGTGTGGGGGATGTTGGCACACTTTAGGCCCCTTAGTGCCAATTGGGCATCGTTTAAATGCCACGGCCTACCTGAGCATTGTTTCTGACCATGTCCATCCCTTTATGACCACCATGTACCCATTCTCTGATGGCTACTTCCAGCAGGATAATGCACCATGTCACAAAGCTCGAATCATTTCAAACTGGTTTCTTGAACATGACAATGAGTTCACTGTACTAAAATGGCCCCCACAGTCACCAGATCTCAACCCAATAGAGCATCTTTGGGATGTGGTGGAACGGGAGCTTCGTGCCCTGGATGTGCATCCCACAAATCTCCATCAACTGCAAGATGCTATCCTATCAATATGGGCCAACATTTCTAAAGAATGCTTTCAGCACCTTGTTGAATCAATGCCACGTAGAATTAAGGCAGTTCTGAAGGCGAAAGTGGGTCAAACACAGTATTAGTATGGTGTTCCTAATAATCATTTAGGTGAGTGTATCTGCTGTTAATATGAATCAAACAACAAAAGATAAACAGAAAATCACTCACTGCTCTTGAATGAATGAACTTTAGTAGCTTTATTAAGAACACATTACTTTAATGCTCTGGCGAGGAGATAAACATGGCGGACTGTGTACAGCTCTCTGAGGGAGTGTTCTTTGCTAATATGGCAGTGTCCATCAACACTTGTGGGCAGGGCCTGTGAAATGTGATGTCACTTTGCCAGGAATCTGCAAACGGCTTGTTCTGAGACACTGCTTATTATTTTTTGGGGATAAAAAAAAAAGTTGGCGGATTTTTACAGTTATAGGGTGGTTGTGTACACACACTGCCAACATACATTTATGTTCAAACACCATGTAAAAGTGAATTTTGCATAATAGGTGCCCTTTAAAACCTGGCAATCTACCTATACATACAGCATTATAAGGCACCTACAGATAAAGAAAATAGCTAATTATACTTAAAAGAACTTTATATGTGTGTGGATAAAATATGCATACATTCTGTTTTATGTGATAAAACAAAAGCACCTGTTTATATATTATATATGTTTATATAGATTCTAACAGGAGAGGATTGGAACGTGGTGATGTATGATGGCATTGAGTCTCAGGGAGGGGTGGACAAAGGAATGATCTTCTCCGTATTCTTCATTGTCCTCACACTCTTTGGCAACTGTATCCTTCTTAATCACATACAAACACACAAGCATTTTTGTTACTACATAACGGGTTGGTACTTTTTTATGTTTTGAAAAAGTCATCACCACGGCTGTATTTATTTTATAAAAATACAGTAAAAACAGTAATATTGTGAATTATCAAAATATTTATATTTTAATATATTTTAAAATGTTATTTATTTCTGCGATGACAAAGATGAAATTTTCAGTGTCTGATTTGCTGATCTGGTGCTCAAGAAACATTTCTTAAACAGTTGCTGCTTTTATTATTGTGGGAACCTGTAATAAATATTTTCAGGATTCTTTGGTGAGTAGAAAGTGCTGATATTTAGATATTTATAGGACTTTTTTTAGTCTACCTACACAATGTTGTGAACTGATGAATGGGCAGTTATTAGTGGAAGTGGAATATCTGTAACTGAACTTTGGATTAGGGATGTCACAAGATAAGATATTTGTCACTGCATGTTAATATCAGGCAAACTTTGCAATATGCATTTTCGACAACCTACGAACGTGGTTTGATTGATCCAGTCACGTATATTTAGAACTGTCCTCTTATTATCAGGTCACAGTGTCTATGACAAACTTTGTAAAACACAAGTCCTGTCTGTTGTTTCTTAACCCTGTCCTCTCAGACACACTACTGAATGTATTCTTGGCTATCGCTGTGGACAACCTGGCCAATGCTCAGGAGCTAACTAAGGTTAAACACAATTTCTCTGTCTCAGATTCACCATTTATTCATCTCCCCAGAACCATTTAGCTAATTTTTTATAATTTGTAATTTTTTGGCTGTCACTACTGTACTTTTTTATTTTCTAGGATGAACAAGAGGAAGAGGAGGCCACATCACAAAAGATTGCTCTCCAGAAAGCAAAAGAAGTGGCAGAAGTGAGCCCACTGTCTGCTGCCAACCTCTCTATTGCTGCGTGAGTTACTCTACACACTAAAAATCAACACCTTTACAAATACGGAAACACACACAAATTTACCTAGCTGTCTAAATGGGGATGTTTCTTTTGACTTCTACTTTTCTTAAAGGTGAATTGCAAAAATAATGACTGCCATGGATCGAACAAACAGAATTCAGGGGACAATTTTTGCCAATGTTGTGCCCAAAAGTAATAGCTAGGTCAGAGACACACACACACCATAGCAATGAAGCCATGCCCAGTTTTTCATAAATATTCATGATCAAAAGGTGAATTTCTTACAAGACACCTCTGACACTCATAGACACATAAATTCCATGAATATGCATATACATGCAAATTAGTCCTAATACACTCGCACATTAATATCAGAAACTGACATAATATAGTACACTTTAACTTTATTACTGTAAGAGGCCTTGTCTTATGTCACGTGAATTTGATCTGGTACTGTAAGCTGGTTTAAATGCTTAAAGCCTAGCTTAGCTGAGTTTAGCTTAGCCTGTCAGCTTAACTTTATCATCTTGTTTGAGTAAATCCACTCTAATTCACTTTCCAGCAGACTTGCTCAAACCTGCCTGATCATACAGTATGAAACTCCTTCAGGACCATTTCTGTTTCTGTTGTTAGGGATAGTTCACCCAAAAATGGAAATATTTGAATAGAAAAAAATAGATATTTTGCAGAAGGCCTAAGCTGCTCTTTTCCTTATGTTTGTAAAGCAGACAGTAAACAGGGGCTGCCAAATCCCCAAAATAGACCACAATAATTAGAAAAATATCATGAAAATGCATATGACTTGATTAGTCTTCTGGATGCATGCCTCAGAACACATATTATGAGTTAAATTTTCAGTTGAACTACAGTTGTATGTGTGGTATCTTGTGTGTGACGTGTGTTTTTGTGGTTAGCTATAAGGTGTGGTTCTTCATTGAATTCTTCATTCAGTTACTAAAAGTGGTCAATAATATGTTTTCATCTGTGTGTGTGTGTGTGTGTGTGTATGTGTGTATATTACAATCAACTAACACTTACACTATGACCTAACCAGGCATGATGCGACGAGTTTTTAGTGGTAAAATTTGTCTTTCCACACTGAAAGTAAAAATGCTGAACATTGTGACACAATCAAGCAGAACATATTTGATGTTTAACATAGTTACACAGAGATTTAAGACCAGTGAGATTTTACTTTCGTCATTTTATTGTGTCTGATTAGGACATGGTTACACATTTATAGTGAAAATATAAATTTATTTTTGTTTAGTGAATAAATATGTTGACTGTGGTTAGTCAGATAAGTTTAGGAATAACTTGGCACAAACCTGGAATTTGGAATAGTTAGTCAGGTTTGAGAAGCTTGAGATCTTCTTGTTTTGAAAAGTGCAAAATTCCTGGTTTATGCCAAGTCATTCCTAAACATGTTTGACTAACCAAGCAAGTTACCTTCAGTGAACGGGACCCCTGTGAGGCCTGTTCGCTTTGTTAGCTGTTTTCTGTGATAGTTGTGGCAGCGTTGTTTTTATGTTCCTTGTTTCAACCCCCTCTCCTCAGAGTTACAGTAAAATCTGAACGTATCGATGCCACAGACAGTTTACTGGACTGGTATTTATTAATTTACTTACTCATTTTTTGTTCTGTATCCCTTTTTCTTTTGCTTTCTGCCTTCCTCATGTTTTGTATGGATGTTTTTTTATGTTACCAGCTGCTGTAGCTGCAGTTTTGTGTTGTAACACTGAGGCTGAGGTATCATTGGCTGTGATGACACACACTGTCTCCTCCACAGCAGCACTGCAAGCACAGGGCTGCTTGTATCGCTGTTTTGGTCTCGATCCATCTCTGCCTCCTTCTCTCTGTCTGTCTGTCTGTCTGAACATGTCTCAGTGCTCAGTGCTATTGTTCAGTATGTCATCCTCCCCTCCCCCTCTCCCGTTCACAGAATCCATGAGCCACATCCATGTTCTCTTGCTGGGGACTAAGGGACACCATCATTTCGTTCCACCCTGGGTCATCGCTCATAGGTGCTTTAGTGGAGGAAAACCTAGGCTTTTCTTCCTCCCTTGGTTAAAATCATTCTGTTTCTGTCTATCTCTATTTCTTCATTCTGTAGTAAAGAGCAGCAGAAGAACTCGAAAGGTGCTAAGTCGGTGTGGGAGCAGCGCACAAGCGAGATTCGCAGACAGAACCTGATGACCAGCAGAGAGGCACTTTACAATGAACTTGATGCAGAAGATCACTGGAAGGTCAGAGACAGTTCGTAGACCCGAATGAAGAGTGATGATGTTGTGTTGATGACGGTTTTTTTCGTAAGAATGAAAGAAAGAAAACTTATTCAGCAAGGATGCATTTGTTTAAATTAAATGCCAGTGTAGACTTTAACAGTGTTAAAAAATTATATTTCAAATAAATACTGTTCTTTTGAACTTTCTGTTCATCAAAAATATTAAGCAGCATAAATAAAATAAAATATTTTGAGCAGTAAATCAGCATATTGAATGATCATGTGACGCTGAAGACTAGAGTAATGATGCTGAAAAATACATTACAATTTTAAATTGTAATAATACTTCAAATCTTGCCAAACCCATAACTGTAACACTAATTAAAACACATTTAAATGTAATCTTTAGCAAATTCTAAATATAATATATTTTAATATATATAAAAAAATTGTATATTATAATCTTGTGAGCATTTAAAATGATTGACTGTGGTTTTTAGAGTTTTATTTTACTTATTTAGTATGAAATAACTTATTTAGCCAAAATAATATAACATTTTAACATAAGATCCACCATTATTTTAAAGGGTTAGTTCACCCCAAAAATGAAAAAGCTGTCATTAATTATGCTCATGTCGTTCCAAACCCGTAAGACTTGTTCATCTTCAGAACACAAATGAAAATATTTTTTATGAAACCTGAGAGCTCTCTGACACCTCCATAGACAGCAATTTAATTAACACTCTCAAGGCCCAGAAAGGTAGGAAAGACATAGTTAAAATAGTCCATGTGACTCCAGGGGTTCAACCTTAATTTTATGAAGTGACAAATATATTTTATGTGTGCAAAAAACAAACAAAAATAATGACTTTATTCAGCAATTTCTTCTCTTCTGTATTAGTCTCCTACGCTGTTTACGTTGTAACCGCAGTGTAGCGCTTCCGGGTTCTATGTCAGAACACCAGCTTTCTGAAGAGAAGAAATTTTGAATAAAGTCGTTAATGTCGGACTAACCTTTAAATATTGTTGCTTTCCCAGTTGCTTTCCAAAAAAAAAATAACAATAACAATAAATGGGTCCATTTTGATTTCATGTTCACTACTCTTTTTCTTAGGAGAGTTTAATTTTTGAATTGATTAAATCTACTTTTTGTATCTCTAGATGAACTACCGCAACCGTCCTGACATGAAAACCCACTTGGACCGCCCGCTAGTTGTTAATCCTCAGGAAAACCGCAACAACAATACCAACAAGCCCCGACCGGGTGAACCAAACCCCCAGGAGCTGAACCAACAGAGGGGTGAAGAATACTTGCAGCACCAGCCCCGATACCACCACCATCACAGTCATCATCATCATCACCACCACCACACACACTCCAGCCGCCAGTCCCTACACCATCCAGAGCTGGGGGAGGCAGTGTGCGAATGTGCCCAGAGAGGAGGCGAGGACGTGGAGGGTGCAGGGGAGCAGAGGCGACCCCGACACCACCAGCACAGAAGGAGGGATGAAGATGGAGGAGAAAGAGGGAGGAGACACAGAGAACACCACAGCAGAGGAGAAACAGGAGGAGAAGGGGAGGAGGGCCAAGAGAAGAGGCAGAGGAGGCATCGCCATGGAAACCATGGGGATGGAGATGGAAGGAGGGATAGGGAACGGAGTCGACAGCATCAAGCTAGAAAGTGAGTGTGCTAAATTTGTGTGTCTGTGTTCGTTTGAAACAGGAACTTGATGAATTGAATTGAATCGGTGAATCATTTCCAAGAATCACCTAAATGAATCGACTGAAATTAATCTTTGAATGTTGATAGTGTTGTTACATTCACTTCCTCACAGATCTAAACTTCAGATTCAAATCAACTGTTGTTTCAGCTGTTAACCTCTTTTTCCCCATTTTTCTTTTTTTTCAAGAGAGGCTAGTTTATCAACGGCTCGTCCAATTCAGCCAGGTCTTCCTCACACGGAGAGCCAGTACAGTGAGGATCTGGACAACCTGCGAAACAGCAGCAAGATGGCCATCCATGACCCTGATCCTGATCTTTATGACCCCTACTGTGATCCAGAGCAGGCCAATAACCTGCTGAATCTGCGTGGACCAGATCTCCATGACAGCAGTCTCATTCTGACAGACTCCACCAAAACCCCCAGCAAACTCGACCACACTGCCATAGATATGCCCCCGATTTACCCCTCATTTAACGCCAAGTTACAAGGTGAGGGATGCGCATGTGCATGTGTGATTTATAGAAAACTTTTGGAATATTTAACAGGATTACAGGACCCTCATATCTTTCCAAGCCTATACGAAACACAAAAGAAGATAATTTGATAAATAATAACATTTTGATAAGTTTATTTTTTTTATTTTTAAATGTATTTAAAACATTTTATTCAATACGTTTTAAATGTGGTCAAATGTGTTAAATGCAGCTTGAGATTGGTTGCTGAAAAAAATTATATGGCAATAGTAATGTACGTATTTGGTCTTGGTGGACTAGACTTGCTGCAAATGATGTTTAAAAGCTGATGTTGGACTGTTTAATACTTGATTATGTTTGTGGATTTCTGAACATTACTTTCTTGCCACGTTCCCTTCCTTGTGCAGTGAACAAAAATGCCAACACAGAGCCAGCTAAAGAAGGAGAGAAGAAAGAGGAGGAGGAAGACAATGGTGGCGATGAAGACGGCCCCAAGCCCATTCCCCCGTTCAGTTCCTGTTTCATCCTATCCACAACCAACCCGTAAGTGTGTTTTCAACTGTGTAAGTGCATGTTTGCAAAGTAAATGTTATTTATCATAACCAATGTGAGTTTTCAGGTTCCGGAGATGCTGTCACTACATACTGACGCTACGTTATTTCGAGATGTGTATTCTGTCAGTCATCGCTATGAGCAGTATTGCATTAGCGGCTGAAGATCCTGTGTCGCCAGAATCACCTCGAAACAACGTAAGACTAATGTTCTGAATATTGTTTTTGTGTTCAAACCTTTCTAGAAGTAATGTTCTGCCCACTTGAAAACGTACAGCTATGTGGTGCAGTATTTTTGACCAATACGGTTTAGATGCGTTTGAGATCTTAGCGTTGCCTCAAGCTGCGCTTAGTTTACCACAGTTAAAGATTTTAATATGAACTCCAACATTTCTCAAGTCCAAATTATGTGGCCTATGACATCCACATTTATTTTATAGAACATTCATTTTGTATGTCAGTAATTGTCTCATTTATTTCTCTAAAGGGAGTTAAAGAGAAATATTTGAGGCAAGATTACTTATATGACATATAACGTGAAACAAAAACACATTTTTACTTTCAAATAAATCTAAGCTACTTTCACTAATAAATCGTTTTTTGCCCGTATGGAAACTACTGCCAACCAGAAATATTTTAGATGTTTAACATCTGCAGTATTTTGGACCAATCAGATTTCACTTTGTGGTTGTTTTGTTCTCATATAGACTGCATTTAATGGCAAACATTTTCAATGCATTTGCTTTGTTTTCCAGGTTTTGCGTTACTTTGACTATGTATTCACTGGTGTGTTCACGTTTGAAATGCTCATCAAGGTAAAGTGTGCACGAGATGATTTGTGTGGTGGCTTCTCAGTGTGTCATTTTATCTATTTGCTTTAATTCTCTGCTCTGTGTTTCAGATGGTTGTGTTAGGCTTGGTTTTGCATGAGGGCTCATATTTTCGTGACCTTTGGAACTTTCTGGACTTTGTAGTGGTTAGTGGTGCCCTGGTAGCCTTTGCCTTCACGTAAGTGCCCTTTACTCCACCGTTTCCTGACCCACAGTGCAGCCTGCTGTCCCTTATCTTCTCTTTTGCCACCCTATTGCCCCACTGCCACCCTGGAGCCTCTTTAATACTTTCTTCCCCTTTCTCTCTTAGTCTCTGCCTCTTTTCTTCTCCTGTCAGCACTACATGCTGTTTTTCTCAGCTCTCTATTTAAAAAACATTCTATCTCACTCACTCAATCAACCAACCACAAAGATGAAGGTCTTTCTTTACACACACTCAAGCTCACACAAACACTCGCTTTCTGTCAGGCCTGTCTGCCTCTATATTCTCTCTGTCACCAATGAGCTCCCCCAGCTTCTTCTTGGCCAGACCCCTATTTCTTTCCCATTCAACTCCTACCATTAGTTCTATGTGATGCACACAAACTTCTGGCCTCCATTATACTGTATGTCCGACACTTCTGTTTGTCCATCTGTCTTTCGTCCCTCACCATTCATCCTGTATCTCTTCTCACACTCTGTCCTTCCTCCTGGTGCTAAAACAACTTTGTTTCCTTCTTTAACCGTGACATTCAATCAATTCATAAACTTTAGATTGTCTGAAACAACTCCAGTCAAAACCAACAAACGCAAATGGGATCTTAGTGAAATGATCTAAATGGAGCAAATGAAGAATTCTACTCAAATCTCAAATACGTGTCTCAAAATGTTCTCCAAATATCCGCACTAATCTGACATGTGAGTTCCAAATGAGATCTTGTCCTAAGCTGTTCTCAGTTTTCCCAAAATACCACAGTTAGATATTTCAATATTAAAACATTTCTCATTAAATTCTTCTAAGGGCAAATTATGTGGCCTGTAATATCCAAGTTTATTTTATAGCACATTCTTTTTATGTCAATAATTGTCATTTGTGCCTTTTATTTCTTAAAAGGAAGTTTAGGATAAATATCTGAGACTAAGGTATACTCGTGTGACAATGCAAAACTAAAAAAATTTTTACTTTCAAATAAATCTAAATTACTTTTAGTAATAAAGCTATTTATTTATTTATTAGTGTTGTGATTAATTTGTGTTTACATAATATACAGTATGTGTGTGTACTGTGTATAATTATTATGTATATATAAATACACATGCATGTGTATATTTATGAAAAATTTTAGATTTTTATTTCAAACAAATTATATATAGAGTATATACATGCAAATATTTCTTAAAAATATACATGCATGTGTGTGTATTTATATATACATAATAATTATACACAGTACACACATATATTATGTAAACACAAACTTTTATATTGGATGCGATTAATTACGATTCATTTTTTCCCCAGCACTATTATTTATTTATTTACATTTTTAGAAATTCCACCTTGACACAAAAATGTGAAACTGAAAAACATTTTTAGTTTTAAATACATTAATCTATTTTTTCTAATAACGTTTATTGATTAATTAATTTATTTTATTCTTTTAGACACTCTACCATGACGCAATGTAAAAATTAAAAAATCCTTTAAACTTTTACTAATACATTCATTTATTTATTTAGTGAGTTATTCAATTTGTTTTTTTAGAAACTCTACCATGATATGTAATTTACAGAATTGGGTAAACATAAGCAAAATGTTTGTTTTGTTGGAGTATCAGGGCTCTTTTCCATCCGTCATCCATCAAGTATTCACCATAACCTTGTCCCCCTCATACTTTCCCCCTGCTGAGAAGGGTAGTTTTGAGCCCTTTGGGGCCCTGTGGGGGTGAGGGGTCTCCAGGCACCTGTAGCCCTTTAGTGCCCAGGCGGTTCCCATGTCTGGATCAGCGAGAGCCCGTCCTGCCACAGGTACTCTCGTTTCTTTCCTTTGCACAGCCTGGGGATATAAAGAGAGTGGTTGAAGAATAAAGCTGAACCCCAGAGCGGGAAGATCAGCTAGTCACTAAGAAAGAAGAACAAGTGAACTGCTGATGGGGCTTTGGGCGTGGAATGATTTTTACTCTTGTTTAGCTCTTTTTGATTATTCTTGTAAGTGTATGTTGTGCATGTGTGATCTAGTACATCCTCCTCAGCCCCATAGGCCAGATGTGTGTATACAAGAAACAAGTGTTTCATATGTGTAAGTTTATGTGGTGGATTGCTGGGTGTCATAAATGGCTTAACACTAGTTTTTGTGACATTAAAAGTGTCTGCATACTTTTAAACAAGGCTTTAGAATAATAATAGGAAAATAGGTAAGTAAATAAATATCTTGTGAATAGTTTCAGATCTTTTTAGACTTTAATGTGATTGCATGTGCTTACATTATTGCATGTGTATTCAGTTCAAATTATATTTCCGGCTGCGCATTTAGCCAACATCATAACATGTGACCTTAAAAGAAATAATCACCTTCACTTCACATGCTGCTAGTAAGTCTGAAAAATCCATTTTAAATAGCAACTTGCTAGCTAACCAAGAGCCTTTTGAAATTGTCTTAAAGCGTTAGTTCACCCAAAAATGAAAATTCTGTCATTAATTACTCACTCTCATGTCGTTCCAAACCAGTAAGACTTGTTCATCTTTGAAACACAAATGAAGATATTGTTGATGAAATCCGAGAGCTCTTTGACCCTTCCATAGACAGCAATGTAATTAACACTTTCAAGGCCCAGAAAGGTCGGAAAGACTGCATCTCATATGTAAATACAGTGCAGTGCTTTCAAAGCACTACGGCAGAACGGCGGCTTACCATTGGCCGATGATGTTCATGTGAGCACCACGACGCATGCGTGTGATGCTGACGCAGGAGCTAGCCAATGGTGAGCCGCTGTTCTGCCCTAGCACTTTGAAAGCACTGCACTGTATTTACACCGTAAACTGCGTAGGAGACTGGCAGAATCCAGTTGAACCACTGGAGTCACATGGACCTTGAAAGTGTTCATTACTTTGCTGTCTATGGAGGGGTCAGAGAGATCTCGGATTTCATCAAAAATATCTTTGTCTAATATATTTGTGTTCCGATGATGAACGAAGGTCTTACCGGTTTGAAACGACATGAGAGTGAGTAATTAATGACCGAATTTTCATTTTTGCGTGAACTAACCCTTTAAGTTGTCTTTTGCTTTACTGTTTGTCAGACTGTTTTGTCATTGTTAACACTTTGCTATCCAAACTCCTTTACAAGCAACATTGGCCCCAACAAGCAATAAAAATCAGGGACTGAGGAAGGTGGACATAATTATTTACATCAGTCAAACTATCAGCATACATGAACTGGCCTCAAATTTAATATGCAGATTTGAGATTTAAGCTAATTGTTGTATTTAAAAAAATGTATACACTACTGTCAACAAAAAGTATCAGTAATTTATTTTTAATTTTTTGTTTTCACTTTTTCTGTTTATAAAAAGTGTATCACTGTTTCCACAAAATAGATTAAGCAGCACAACTTTTTTCAACATGGATTATAATAAGAAATGTTTCTTGAGCACCAAATCAGCATATTAGAATGTGATACTGAAGACTAGAGTAATTTTAGTCAGTTTTCTTTCTTTATATTTACTGAAATATTTGCCAGGAAAAGGCACATGGTATGCTGACAGGATTAGCTGAATGCCTGTAGTGAAACCTATCAGACCGTACAGTATGTTTGAATACACATGGCCTGATATGTTTAAATGCTGCTTTGAGTTAAAAATCACTCCACACATAATGCCCAGTTTTCATTTCCCTCCCCTGAACCTAATCTAAATGAACCCCCTCCACCCTATCAACCCTGTTTCTGTCCTGTCTCTTCCTGTTCTCATTTCTCAAAACAATTCTTCCCCATCCAATCCCCCTTTCCTTTCCTTTCCTTTCCTTTCCTTTCCTTTCCTTTCCTTTCCTTTCCTTTCCTTTCCTTTCCTTTCCTTTCCCTTTCCTTTCCTTTCCTTTCCTTTCCTTTCCTTTCCTTTCCTTTCCTTTCCCCTTCTCTCCTCTTCTTTCCTTTCCTTTCTCCTCCTCTCCCCTCCCCTCCTCTCCTCTCCTCTCCTCTCCATCAGCACTAAGCTGCCTTGGACAGACTCCAGCTGTCAAGCTGTTTATCATTTGGGCCTCCATTTGTTGAGTCTGACAAAGTGAGTGAAAAAGAGAGACCGCAAGAGATGTGGAGAGATAGAGAGAACAAGATATATAGAAGGATATGGTAAAGCAATACAAGAAAAGAAGACTCCAGGTTGACAGTTGCTTCTCATTCCCAATTGATGTTTTTGGTCATCTTCTGTCCTTCATCTCATTCTCTCTCTCTGGCACTCACGCACATATGAAATGAAAGGTTATACCCTTTCATTATAACCTGTGATTATTTACTCACCGTCATGCTGTTCCAAACCTGCATGGTGTTTTTTTCAATATGCCTCATTTTGTGTTCTGTGGTTTAAAAATAAAAACAGCTTACAGGTTTGATACAACAGGGTAAATAAATAATGACAAAGTGTTATTTGTGAGTGAACTATTGCTTTAAGTCTTGTTCTCTCCACTGCATAATGCTTTCCAAATGGATGCATTCTGGGTGTAGGCATGGTCATATGACACACAAGCATCTCTGATTACCCAGAATACCTTAGTTTGGTGGAGGAAAGGCTTGCCCGTGTGTTATAGTCTCACAATAAGAACAAAACGACTCAACAAATGATTATGCTTTTGGCACCTTCATTCTTGTAATAAAGAATGAAGTTATTACAAATACCCGAGAAGCATGTAAACAAATAGGTCCTGTAAGTTTGGGTTGTTAAAGTGTGGTAGTGGACTGTATGTGCTGCTTGAAAGTCACTCAAACAAATACCGTCCCACACTGCCACCTTGAGGCGACTGCAGTGTGGCGGCCATTTTGGCTCCACTGCAGTCAGTTATGGATTCCACCTCCATTCTGGCTCCAGTGTCTGATACAGTGTGCTGATTCAAGGCTAAGGTGACAAGAATCTCCCCCTGCTCTCAGAGTTGGCATGGCAGAGGGAGGATTCTCTCCTACTGCAGTGGGTTGTCCTAATCTATAAGTGTGACAAGTTTGAATCCTCAGCTATTGATTCTGGACAGGCCCAGAGTAAAGACCTGCCAAATATTTGGCAGGGCAGTGCTTAATTTGAGCCGGATCCTGTTCCTGAAAATGTCAGATTTTAGATTTTTGCATTCCGGCATTTGTTTTTAAACGATCCGGCATAAAAAAGTGCATTACATTGTGACAGCGTGTACGTGTGAAAGACAGAGCAAACGTGGGTTAATGCAGATATATTTGGAGGTTATGTTTTGCTATACTGGCCCTCAGCATATAGACTATATTTTGCTCTCATTGGTTGGTGCTTACTGCTTATTGTTTTGCACGCAGAAAAGCATAACGTTTGGAGAGAGTGTATATACCTGATGAATTATCCTAATAAAAATAAGTTAATATTGCCAAAATGTCAAAAAGACAGTCAAGCATATTTTTATTTTCCATATACATGAGTAAAGCTGATGGTGTTTCTCAAAGTAACTGCTAATACTAATTAGATCAGTCAGAATCAGAAATCGATATAATGGAAGAGGCAACGTTGTTGTTGCCTCATCAACTGAATGATTTTTGGTCTCAACGTAGCTGTATATGTGACAGAATAATACACTAGGCTGTAGTTAGGGCCGTGCAGAAACTTGTGAATGATGCTCTTACAGTTGTGCCGTCACCGTTTAGTGATGTCATTGTATGTTCTGGGAAAACTGAAACTGTATGGTTAGTGTTGGTCACAGTGCCTTCTAATTGTTGATCTGGCAATTACTCATTTACAAATTAAGCACTGTGGCTGGGGTTAGTGTATGAGAATGATTCAGTCGATACGGCAAAGGGAAGCCGTGTGTGTGTGTGTGTGTGTGTGTGTGTGTGTGGCAATTGCGAGCATGAGTTAATCAATAATAAAGCAGCTAAATTTGATCAACAAATCAGTACACTTAAATTTTATTATAATGTTTTAGAATATTTTATTATATAATAATATATTTTATTATAATATTATATGTATTATTATAATATAATCCTGAAAATTTATTTTATTATTATTATATAATCCTGTTTATATTTATATATATATATATATATATATATATATATATATATATATATATATATATATATATATATATATATATATATATACACACACTTTTTCTCTCTCTCAACAAGGCATACATTATTATCACTGTACACTACAATCTTGCATCCAAAATTTTTTTAAAAGTGTACGTAGGCAACACATTTCTAGAGGATATAGATCAGACCTTCCAGTACTCACTATATAACAATACATTGGTAAATGCTGATCTTTTCTCAGATAATGAGCTTGTTTGTGAATGAACAGATAGATATGATCTTATCTTAGAACTGTACACTACTTACGTTTATCAGCTCTCTCAACAGCTTTCTAACATTTTAAGGATTTTATCTGAATTTTAAGACTGAGTGACCCTTAGCTAATCCCTGCCTCCAACATTACTGACAAAACCCGCCTTGGCAACTGTATGTGCCTATGGAGGAAATGTTTTGTTTGATAGTTTTACCCAACATTTTACAGACATTATTTAACAAATAAGCATATATAGGTGAATTTCATGAAAATCTCCAATTCACTCCTATGGGACGTTCTGTAAAGCTTGTATGAGCGGATAAAAGTAACCAAGTAGGCAGCGCTTGGTAAAGGGTCAATTATTTGTGTCTATATAATTTTTTTGGAATAGATTACTTAAAGACGCACTAAGCAAAGTTTTAATGTTGATAACTATTGGAGGTATATGTTGGTATATGCTGTATGTTGTATCACACAAAAGCAGTTGTTTTTAATGACCAATTCAGGTGTATTTGTCAACCGTAATCAATTTCGCAATAATTTTAATTAACGTGTCAAAAGTCCTATTATAGGTGTAAAACATTGCTTGGTGCATCTTTAATTTTGTTTGGCTTGGTCTGTAGTTTTAAATATCTAAACACGGAGGCTTTCAACTCTTTTAATCATTCGCTGGAGTTTTTTGTTTGGTCCTTTTTCTCTGTCTGTCTGTCTCTCTCATATTGATGTTGTTCCTCTGCTAGACCACTCCCAGTATCTTGTTTCTTTTTCTGTCTCTCTTTCTCTTTTTCTGTGTGTCTATTCCTCTCTTTTCTGTCTCTTTCTCTCTTTCGCTGTCTGTCTCTGACCCTCTCTTATGTCTACGCCTTGGTGATCAACAGGAGCCTCTCTCGGTAAAGTCTCCCCTCTTTATTGTCGCACGGCTACCGTCCAGCTCACGCGATGGCTTCTCTCTCTTTCTTTCTTTTTCCCTTCCCGACCATCCCTCCTCCTCCCTTCCTCTGCTCATCCACTCTGGTTCTCTCCATTCCACTGCTTGTTTTATTCTGCCGTGACTTTGGTTATAACGGGCCCTTCTGTGGACCTAAACGTCTGAACACAAAGTTACAGAAGAGATCACACTTTTGTACACTGCTTACGGTACTCCACACCTTTCTCTGAGCACAGTCAGGAGCGAGTAATTGATTATCGGTACCTGGACCTTTTCCAATGCTCTGACTCAATCAATCTGTCATGAGCTGGCCGTCTTCAGCTGGGACTTGCCTGGAAGTTCATAGTTAAAGACAGCTGCCTTGGCCACTTGATTGAAGAGTTCTCCTCTGTTTCTGTTCAGAACCTGTGTAAATACTTTAAAAATACCTCTGCCACATTCACTGAGCTTGGCTCAATAAGGATTCATGCTTGACAGCTAACTCTGTCTACACTGGGTGCAAGATCACTAACATTATCGTTAACTAGACTAGTCTACTCTCTAGAAGCGCCATTAGTGGATTCACTTTTTGTACTCCATCTGTCTAAAATAAAATAACTTTATTCACAAATATTGAATGTTTTTTTATTTTTTTTTTTACTACGAATATAATTAGCTATATGTAGTGCTGTCAAATCAATTAATTGTGATTAATCGCATCTAACATAAAAGTTTGTTTATATAATGTGTGTGTACATGCAGTACATACACACAGACACACACATTTTTATATATATATATATATATATATATATATATATAATGTAATATTATCATTAACCCCTTATTAACCTCATTATTAAATTTTGTATATGTTTGTTTTTATTTTTTTATTTACCAAGCATTCATTTATTTTTATGTAATTTATTTAATGTTAATAAATCCTGATCTTACAGCTGATTGATCCATGTATGTGATCTGAATATTTTAGGATTTTTAACTTTGGCGTGTTCCAGTGTAGACAGACTATGGCACAATACATCAAGTTTCCTGGTCAAAAATTCTTCAGAATGGCCAGCATTTCTTGACGATTTTCGTACAAATACCAAATGTGTTTTGGTGGCAGGAAGTTTATTGACAGTTTTTCCTTTTGTTTCCCTTATTTGTTTGAATGCAATGAAATGTCCTTGTAACTTGTCTTTGTCTCCTGGTTTGAGCTTCCTCAAGTTCTTCTAGGGACAAGATACAGTTGGACTCAAGTCCGCTAGCCTTCTGCATCTCAGTGAACCCTCAGTCTTGTCATGTTACCTACAATTAACACAAACAGCCTCCATATCCCAGACCTCCATTCCCTTGTCTGCTCTAACACAGCTAAAAATCAAAAAAAAAGAAAGAAAGAGGTTTGGCTGGGCATTGCACCAGAAAATGCCTGACAGTTTTGATACTTACTTGAATGTGTTATGCTTTTGGAATGTCCAGAGAAGGCAACAAGTAGACCAAAAACCATCGTTGGTTGTGAATCTGAAGGCCTGTGACAACTTGCTTGAAGACAGAAATAAACCAAACAGATTTTTGATAAGCATTCCTCAAGAAATTAGTCTACATACAACATGATACACACTACAGTATTAACTGTTGCATGGTGATATTGAAACTATCTTCTACATTAAGAGTAAAATGGAAGCTCAAAGAATGGTCTAAAAGTGAAATGTGATGGAGAAGGTCTTTCAAAATGTCATTATCACTCTTTCGGTCTCATCATACATCATGTTGATGTCCTGTTGTTTGCCTCCACTCCACAGGGGGAGCAGTAAGGGAAAAGACATCAGTGTCATCAAGTCTCTGAGGGTCCTAAGGGTGCTACGTCCACTCAAGACCATCAAACGTCTTCCCAAACTAAAAGTACAGTCAAAGCCACATACATACAGTACACCTACACAGCTGTGATACATGTTATCACATCATCCTATTTTCCCATGTTTTGTTAGCTAAATTACTAATTTCATTAATGTCTCTTTCTCCCAGGCGGTGTTTGACTGTGTAGTAAACTCTCTGAAGAATGTGTTGAACATCCTCATTGTCTACATGCTGTTCATGTTCATCTTCGCTGTGGTGGCCGTGCAGCTTTTTAAGGGACGATTCTTCTACTGTACCGACGAGTCCAAAGAGTTCGCCCGTGACTGCAGGTAAGGAGAGATGACATGCATTTTGGCATGCAACAGTTTTTCAAAAGTGACATGAATTTGGCGACATGGTCCACAATAATATGCTTAAGGCTTGTTCACACCAAGAACGATAAAGATAAATTTATCGATAACTATATTAACATATGTTTGAGCTCTTTAAAGTCAGGTGGATTGGTGTTTAATTCTGAAAGTGGTTTCAACAATATTGTTCCTCTGTGCCATTCCTCCTATAGAACTGTTATAGAATTTGAACAATTACTAAAACTTTATAGTTATAGTTATTGTCCTTTGTGTGAACGGGCCTCTATACTCACTCATCATTATGAAAATTCATGTGTATTTTTGTTTCAGGGGCGAGTATTTGGTATATGAGCGTAACGAGGTCAAATCGCAGAAGCGGGAGTGGAAGAAGTACGATTTCCACTACGACAACGTGCTCTGGGCCCTGCTTACTCTCTTTACTGTGTCCACTGGAGAGGGATGGCCGCAGTGAGTTGATATTCACTTACAAACAAGCACTTGTGTGTCATCTCTGGTGGCTTATTATCTCTCCTTTTGTGTCATCGCCTCTTCCTTTCTTTTCTCTTTCAGGGTGTTGAAGCACTCGGTGGACTCCACTTATGAGAACCAGGGCCCGAGCCCGGGGTACCGGATGGAAATGTCCATCTTTTATGTGGTGTACTTCGTTGTCTTCCCCTTCTTCTTCGTAAACATCTTTGTAGCTCTCATCATCATCACTTTCCAGGAGCAAGGAGACAAGATGATGGAGGACTACAGCCTCGAAAAGAATGAGGTACTTGCTACTTTATTCACATGAGCAAACCAAGCTGACATACCTAAAACATCCTATAAATCATTCAATCCATGGTGCATTGTGTTTAAAAAATATATATCCAAGATGGTGGACAGAGTTTAGTTGTATTCATTGCTAAAAAGTTGTTCAATAGGAAATAATTTCATATAATTTAAAATGTGGTATTTCAAGTCATAAGTTGCAATAGCCATTTGTGTACAAATGTGATTATAAATTTGAATATTAATTGTTTCGTATTTTGTTATTTTTGAAAATCTCATCTGTGAAATTGTCAATTTTATGCGTGGATTCAGGGAACGGTGGTTAGCCTATTTTGCACGCACTCCAGTCCAACGCTGTCTTCATTTCAAAAGCATTTCTGAATTAAGTTCATAAACGTTTCACAAACGAAAAATTCCACCAAAAAAACTAAATGGTCAAAAAACTGTGAGTAATTACCATCCCAAAATCCAAACATTTGTTCTTTGTTCTTAGTTCCTACCCGCCCATACACAGTGACACATTACGCACCTAACAGGTGTACGATAACGAACAAAATAAATACAAAGTAAAATACAAGTGTTTCTAAATACAAGTATAAATATGCACATAGTAAATAATAATAATAATAAAACAAGTTACATAATTATAATCAATAAACTCCAATACAACACTTATTACAGACAAATGTTTCAGCAGAGCGGTTTGCTAAAAATATAAATATATTCTATTATTATTATTATTATAATTTAAAGTGTTAGTTCACCCAGAAATGAAGATTCTGTCATCAATTACTCACTCTGACGATAGCGTTCATCAAGGCATAAGCGATAAGAGATGGAAAAGGCGGGAAGGCCATCTGCTCTTTTCTAGATTTTCTACATTTAGAGATAAAATTCCATAGATGAGACTTGAATAATTAAATCATTAGAAAAAGTTTCTGTGGCATAAACATCTCTTTTCAACTGAGCTGATTACATTTGTGCACTCACATTTTTTTAACCACATTCTACAAAAATAAGCTATTAGCATTATTTGGTTTTACTGCTGCACAGTTTTACTTTTCACTTTTCTTTCCACTACAACAAACATGCAACATGATATGTCAGATGCTTCTTTCACTGTTTTCTGTTGTTCTGTGTCTTCTAGAGAGCCTGTATTGATTTTGCTATAAATGCCAAACCTCTAACGCGCCACATGCCTCAGAACAAGCAAAGCTTTCAGTACCGAATGTGGCAGTTTGTGGTGTCGCCTCCGTTTGAGTACAGTATCATGGCTCTCATTGCGCTCAACACGATCGTCCTTATGATGAAGGTACAATCTTCTTCTTCCTCTCCTAGCATCAATAATGTTTGTGCATCCATCAGGGTCTAAATTTTCTTTACTGTATGTTTCCAGTACTATGGGGCCTCCGATGCGTATGATAAAGTCCTGAAGAACCTGAATATCGTGTTTACGACACTCTTCTTCATGGAGTGTGTTCTGAAAATCATTGCCTTTGGTGTCAAAGTAAGTCTGGCTGATCACATTCATACATCCTGCTCTTCCTAGCAGTACTCATCGCACAAAATCTAAAGATATCACCCATTATTAATTCATATATCCTAGTACTTATTTAGACCTGAGATATTTATGAAACATGTTTCTTCTCCTAACCCCTTTCGAAAAATGTGTTTGGAAAAAAAAAACATCTAATGCACTTGTCTGCCTGTCTCCATGGTGACAGACATTTGATTGGCTACACTTCTTTAATAGTCTTGTCATAGCAAGATTGGGTAATACGGGTCCTCGCTCCCAGAAAACTCTGACATGATTGGTTAACACACACTCTCCTTTTGTTTCTCTGCAGAATTATTTCCGAGACGCTTGGAATATTTTTGATTTTGTGTCCGTTATCGGCAGCATCACTGATATTTTAGTGACAGAGTTTTGGGTAAGTGCACTTTTAGACAAGTTTAGAAACCAAATACAGATTGCATCTTGATTCATGTTGGAATCGAAATGACAGATGTGAATATATCCATTTGTACATAAATACTCATTTTAATCCCAGTAAATGCATCTTTTACAATCACACCCCTTTCTTGTGACTGTAAAAAGTTGCATTCCCACACACATACTGAATATATAGCATGTGTTTAGTATATCAACCTATTATTATTATTATTGTGCTTAACGAGGAAAATTGTTAAAACTTTTATCTACTTTCAGTCTTCCACGTCATGTGTTCATGCTATTGCTAAGTGTTGTGTATTTTGTACTGGGTTTTGTGTGTGAATGTCAGTGTTTGAGTGTTTATTTGTGCTGGTGTTGTTTCCTCTCTGTGCTTTTTGGGTGCTCTGTCTATAATAATGAGACAGACACTTTACTCTTTGTTACACTGAAGTTTGTGGGCTCTCCCAGTGGCCATACATTACACAATGTGGATTCTTATTCAAGCTTTCCCCTGAGCAGAGTTATTTTAGTATTATTTATATACTATTATAGTATTTATACACTCACCTAAAGGATTATTAGGAACACCTGTTCAATTTCTCATTAATGCTATTATCTAATCAACCAATCACATGGCAGTTGCTTCAATGCATTTAGGGGTGTGGTCCTGGTCAAGACAATCTCCTGAACTCCAAACTGAATGTCAGAATGGGAAAGAAAGGTGATTTAAGCAATTTTGAGCATGGCATGGTTGTTGGTGCCAGACAGGACGGTCTGAGTATTTCACAATCTGCTCAGTTACTGGGATTTTCACGCACAACCATTTCTAGGGTTTACAAAGAATGGTGTGAAAAGGGAAAAACATCCAGTATGCGGCAGTCCTGTGGGCGAAAATGCCTTGTTGATGCTAGAGGTCAGAGGAGAATGGGCCGACTGATACAAGCTGATAGAAGAGCAACTTTGACTGAAATAACCACTCGTTACAACCGAGGTATGCAGCAAAGCATTTGTGAAGCCACAACACGCACAACCTTGAGGCGGATGGGCTACAACAGCAGAAGACCCCACCGGGTACCACTCATCTCCACTACAAATAGGAAAAAGAGGCTACAATTTGCACGAGCTCACCAAAATTGGACAGTTGAAGACTGGAAAAATATTGCCTGGTCTGACATTAAGATGGTAGAGTCAGAATTTGGCGTAAACAGAATGAGAACATTGTTACCACTGTGCAGGCTGGTGGTGGTGGTGTAATGGTGTGGGGGATGTTTTCTTGGCACACTTTAGGCCCCTTAGTGCCAAGTGGGCATTGTATAAATGCCACAGCCTACCTGAGCATTGTTTCTGACCATGTCCATCCCTTTATGACCACCATGTACCCAATCTCTGATGGCTACTTCCAGCAGGATAATGCACCATGTCACAGAGCTCGAATCATTTCAAATTGGTTTCTTGAACATGACAATGAGTTCACTGTACTAAAATGGCCCCCACAGTCACCAGATCTCAACCCAATAGAGCATCTTTGGGATGTGGTGGAATGGGAGCTTCATGCCCTGGATGTGCATCCCACAAATCTCCATCAACTGCAAGATGCTATCCTATCAATATGGGCCAACATTTCTAAAGAATGCTTTCAGCACCTTGTTGAATCAATGCCACGTAGAATTAAGGCAGTTCTGAAGGCGAAAGGGGGTCAAACACAGTATTAGTATGGTGTTCCTAATAATCCTTTAGGTGAGTGTGCATATTTTGAATTACATTTTATTTGTATATTTTCAGTTTTCATTTTAATGTTAGTTTTAGTCATTTTATTATGTGCTTATGTCATTCTATTTCTATTTTTCTATTTTTATTTCATTTTAGCTGTATTTTTTATTTCAGTTTAAGTTTTAGTTTTAGTAATGTTAGTGCTTTAACTAAAACTTATTACAGTTAGTTACCAAGACAATATTTAAATATATTTCAATGTTTTTCACTTTTCAGTTTTTTATCTACTTTTTAGATATTTTATAATTTAATTAATAACATATTTAATGGAAATTTTGCTGCATTTCAATTACAAAAACTTTTTATAAAATCATTTTAATTTTAATTAACAATAACTACACTGCCCTGAGGTATCTAGCATTGTATTTGTAACATGGTTTTAAAAAATGCTTTTAGGTCATAATCTTCATATTTTAATGTCTGGTCAAATCGGTAAAATCCGTTATGGCTACTGGAAAAGCCTTTATAGTGAATCAGTGCCCACCGTATCTGTGTTTGATTAATCAGCCTGTTGACTGTATCCATAACGACTTATTCCTGTTTTATCTTTTTACATGCTTTCTTTGTTCCTCTGATTTGTTGGCGATAAACCCATCCAATCCAAAACAAACAAAAAAATGCACTATGAAACTCTCATATCTTCCATCTCATATGTACCCATCCAAACCCCTCACACACTCATCTATGCATCCATCTACTGCAACAACACATAGAATCTGGTTGGTTTGTAATTTCTCTCAGCTTCTATTGCATCCATTACCCAAAATGCCTCGCTCTTCCTTCCCTTCCTTTTTCAAAGCATGTGTTTCCAGTATGATGACCCCCAACTCCAAATATGCTTGACTATTGGACAGCTGCTGACGTTAATGCTCATATACTCTATTAGCAATCAAAAAAGCTTATACAAAATAGGACTAGTTTACTATTTATATCGTGATAGATTTTTCCACACAGCTATTGTTTTGTAGAACGGGATAACTCTATTGTGATTATATGTAATATTACAATAATGGTGTAAAATTACTCATAAAAGTGATCATACTGTCCACTCTAATAGAAAATGCATATATATATTAAACCATATAATATCTAGTAAATTAAAGCAACTTTACTGATATTAACAGTTGATTTACCTAAATGTATTTACAAGAGGTTGAAGACAAACTTCAGTAGATGACTCTTGCTCTTATTGTCTTGTAGTTTTAATCTACCTAATTACCCAGTGACCAATGAGAGCACTAGTTTTTGTGTTTGTGTTAAAAATGCCTTTACACTTGCACAGTTAGTCACAGTCGTTGCCATATCATCTTTGAATGCCATGCACTTTAGCAAAAGCTGCATGATGATTTTTCTTTCATTACTTTATTTCCTCCCCCATTTCCTCAACTCATCCGCCTGTTCTGCACTGTAGTTCCTCCTATGCATCTCACTCATTGAAATATGTGTATGCTGGAATGGGGGATTGATCCTCAATAACCTGTCCACACAGTTGAGACTCTTTATTATGTATTGTACCAAGTCTAAACGCAACATTCTGCTGACTGATTATATCAAATGTACTTAAAATACCACACTGAAATTTTTAATTTTTAATTTTTCTAAAATGCCAAGAAAAGACATTTGGCATGAACTTTGTGTGGATTGGACCATTGAGAATTACATGACCAACACAGCCAATCCCCATTGGCTAATGTTGTTGGTATTCTATTCCTTATGCCTGAATTTGCCAAGGCCTAAATATTACAATATTATTGCATCGGGCTGCTTCCATACTGTGGCTTGCCTGTCTCAACAGATCAGTGCATTTGATTAAAAAAGTTTATGCTTTAATAAATGATTGGATGATGACTGTTACAGTTTAGTGTTTTTTTTTTTTTTTGTTTTTTTTTGAGCCCTCCTGAATTAATTTGATAATTGTTTTGTGATTTTCTTGTTTTGTTTCCTTTTTATGTCAATCCCATTTTAAGTTTATTTTACATTACTTTATATACATTTATATACAAAATATTTGTATAACTTACATATTACTTTAACCCACTCTTTCCTTCTAAATTATTATTATTTTATTTGAATTAAAAAAATTCTTATCAAGTAAACTGATTGTAATTTTCTTCTTCACTTTACCTCACATCTCTCTACTATATCTTCTGTCTGTCTCTTTCACATTCTCCCTGTTCTTCTGGAACATTCTCCTCTGTCTCCGTTTCTACATTCATCTCAATCTAATCTCCACAGGATAACTTCATAAACCTGAGTTTTCTGAGACTCTTCCGAGCAGCACGTCTCATTAAGCTCTTGCGGCAGAAGCGAGACCATTCGCATTCTGCTTTGGACCTTCGTTCAGTCATTTAAGGTACAAAAAAACAATTCACATGCCAAAACCAAAGCCAATGTGACTTAGGAACAAGTGACTTAAGACTTACACTGATTATGATGCCAAATTTTATGCACTCTGATTCAGTTAAAAAAGAGACTATTTTTCTACTTGAGAAGTATTACTATTTATATTACCTACGTAGAAAAATGCTGCACTTTTTCCACATTTTGTTATGTTACAGCCTTATTCCAAAATGGATTAAATTCATTATTTTTTTCCTTAATTCAACAACAGTACCCCATAATGACAATGTGAAAGAAGTTTGCAAATGTATAAAAAATACAAAACAAAAAAAATCACATGTACATAAGTATTCACAGCCTTTGCCATGATGCTCAAAATTGAGCTCAGGTGCATCCTGTTTCCACTGTTTCATCCTTGAGATGTTTCTACAACTTGATTGGAGTCCACCTGTGGTAAATTGTACATGATTTGGAAAGGCATACACCTGTCTATATAAGGTCCCACAGTTAACAGTGCATGTCAGAGCACAAACCAAGCCATGAAGTCCAAGGAATTGTCTGTAGACCTCCGAGACAGGATTGTATCGAGGCACAGATCTGGGGAAGGGTACAGAAAAATGTATGCAGCATTGAAGGTCGCAATGAGCACAGTGGCCTCCATCATCTGTGAATGGAAGACGTTTGCAACCACCAGGACTCTTCCTATAGCTGGACGCCTGGCCAAACTCAACGATCGAGGGAGAAGGGCCTTAGTCAGGGAGGTAACCCACTGGTCATTCTGACAGAGCTCCAGCATCTCTCTTTGGATGGAGGAGAACCTTCCAGAAAAACAACCATCTCTGCAGCACTCCACCAATCAGTCCTATATGGTAGAGTGACCAGACGGAAGCCACTCCTCAGTAAAAGGCCGCCTAGAATTTGCCAAAAGGCACCTGCAGGACTCTCAGAGCACGAGAAACAAAATTCTCTGTTCTGATGAAACAAAGATTGAGCTCTTTGGCCTGAATGGCAAGCGTCATATCTGGAGGAAACCAGGCACCGCTCATCACCTGGCCAATACCATCACCTACAGAAGCATGGTGGTGGCAGCATCATGCTGTGGGGATGTTTTTCAGAGGTAGGAACTGGGAGATGAACGCAGCAATGTACATAGACATCCTTGATCTGCTCCAGAGCGATCTGGAGGTTCATCTTCCAACAGGACAACGACCCTAAGCACACAGCCAAGATAACAAAGGAGTGGCTAGAGGACAACTCTGTGAATGTCCTTGAGTGGCCCAGAGCCCAGACTTGAACCCGATTGAACATCTCTGGAGAGATCTGAAAATGGCTGTGCACCGAAGCTCCCCATCCAACCTGATGGAGCTTGAGAGGTCCTGCAAAGAAGAATGGGAGAAACTGGCGCAAGCTTGTAGCATCATACTCAAAAAGACATGAGGATGTAATTGGTGCCAAAGGTGCTTCAACAAAGTATTGAGCAAAGGCTGTGAATACTTATGTACATGTGATTATTTTATTTATTTATTTATTTTTATATAAATTTGCAAAGTTTTCAAACAAACTTCTTTCACTTTGTCATTATTGTTTGTAGAACCGAGGAAAAAAATTATGAATTTAATCCATTTTGGAATAAGGCTGTAACATAAAAAATGTGGAAAAAGTGAAGCACTGTGAATACTTTCCGGATGTACTGGATAAAAGCATAATGAAAAATGTACCTATTTTACAGTGTGCACATTTGTAAAGATACGTGAACAGACTAGAGGTGTAACAACTTTTTTTAAGTCGACATTTAAGTCAAGTTGACATCGACTAGTCGCTGATGATGTCATCAATTAACAAATAAGCCTGAACCTCGAGCTGAGACTCGAATACGGGTTGCCTTGTATACAAAATGGCGCCGCTGTGTTTGGTCGCCGTTCAGGTCGCTCCGCGAAGACTGTGCTTTTATTTACTATTTTACTTTCTTTTACTCTCAGTTTTACAAACTTATCATCTGCATTGATCTACTACGACAGCAAAACTCTTTTGGACATTGGTTACCTCTACACTGGACTGTTTCAGGACACTTTCGCCCGATCCTCTGTGGCCATCTGAGATTCTTGAACGCCGAGTTGAACAATGGCCAGAGCCAGCGGCGTAGAACAAAAAAACACCGTGGGAAAGCGCGCTGGTATCCGAACAGACTGAGGAAAAGGGCATTCAGACCTCCTCTCCCGAGCATTCTTCTAGCAAATGTTCAATCCTTGGATAATAAGATGGACGATCTTAGAGCCAGGATAAGTTTTCAGCACATGAGAGACTGTAATATCTATTGTTTGTCTGAAACATGGCTCACGCCCGCGGTCCCGACACAGCTGTGCGCCGTGGAGAACTTCTCTGTTTTTCGGATGGACAGAACAGCCGAGGCCGGTAAATCCAAAGGCGGTGGAGTGTGTTTCATGATCAACAAGAAATGGTGCGATCCCAGGAACATCACCCTACTCTCGCGGTCCTGCTCACCTCATCTGGAACATTTAACAATCATCTGCCGCCCATTCTATCTGCCTAGGGAGTTTTCTGCGGTTGTCGCGACCGCCCGTTTACATCCCACGCAGGCAGACACAGCGCTGGCTTTATCTGGCCTTCATGATGTTGCCAGCGGCGTCATAAACCAACATCCCGACGCGGCATTCATTGTCGCGGGCGATTTTAACAAAGCAAACCTAAAGAAAGTCCTGCCAAACTTTCACCAGCACGTCTCCTGCCCCACACGAGGAGCAAACACACTGGATCACTGCTACTCTCCGTTTAAGAACGCCTATAAAGCGCGGTCACTTCCAGCGTTTGGCAAATCGGATCATGCCGCCATTTTCCTCACTCCCGAATACAAACAAAAGCTCCTCCAGGAACCCCGGTGAGGCGGGAAGTTAAGCGTTGGTCACCCCACTCAGAGACCGCGCTACAGGCAGCTCTGGGCGATGTGGATTGGGACATGTTCGGCGAGCGAGTTCAGCTGGCGTGGCGAGTTCACAGACGTGGCGCTTTGCTTCATCAACACGCTTACAGAGCAAGCCACGCAAACAATAACAATAACGTCCTTCTCAAATCAGAAACCGTGGGTGGACAATTCAATCCAGCGCGGCAGTGAACATACGCACTGCTGCTTAAACGCCGGTCTCCATTCAGGGAATATGAATGAATACAGATCGTCCTGCTATGCTCTCAGACGAGCAGTTAAAGCCGCAAAACTCCGTTATAAAGACCGAGTGGAGTCTCATTTCCAACTCAACGACTCGCGGGCGCGTGTGGCAAGGTCTGAGGTCCATCTGCTCCTTTGGATCTAAATCCTCTGCAGAGGTGAGCGCTGATCCGTTGCTCGTGAACGAGTTAAACTCTTTCTATGCTCGCTTTGACTGTAACACGCGGCAGCGCGACTCCGCCAAGTGGCGCGTTAGAGGAAATTACTCAGAGCAGCAACAATCCGCGTGATCTCTGTCTCGGAGGATGAAGTTCGGAGAGCACTCAAGCGTGTGGACGTCAGGAAAGCTGCTGGGCGGATGGTATTTCAGGTCGTGTTCTGCGGTCCTGTGCTGATCAGCTCACCGGGTTGTTTACATCTATCTTTAATGAGTCCCTCGCTACATCTGTGGTCCCCACCTCCTTCAAAAATCCACCATCATCCCTGTCCCTAAGAACAGTAAACCCTCTTGCCTAAATGACTATCGTCCAGTGGCTCTCACGTCTATAGTCATGAAGGTCTTTGAGAACTCATTAAAAACACCATTTGCGCCTTCATTCCTGACACTTTGGACCCTCTTCAGTTTGCCTATCGTCCCAATAGATCGACTGAAGATGCCATCTCTCATGTCCTCCACTCCTCCCTCACTCACATCGACAGCAAAAGTGGGAACTACGTTAAGACTGCTATTTATTGACTATAGCTCAGCCTTTAACACCATAGTTCCCACCAAGCTAACCTCCAAACTCCTGGATCTCGGCCTGAATCCTTCTCTCTGCCACTGGATTGAGGACTTCCTCACTGGCAGGCCTCAGGTGGTGAGAATAGGCCAGTCCACCTCCACCTCCATCACCCTGAGTGTGGGAGCTCCACAGGGCTGTGTCCTGAGCCCCTGCTCTACTCTCTCTACACGCATGACTGTTTGTCCACACACAGCTCCACCTCTATCATCAAATTTGCTGATGATACTGTTGTCCTGGGCCTCATTTCCAACAACAATGAGGCGGCATACTTGGACGAGGTGGAGCATCTAACATCATGGTGCCAGGACAACTGTCTCTCTCTGAATGTTGGCAAGACCAAAGAAATGATTGTGGACTTCAGGAAGAGACAGCAACGGACATACTCCCCTCTCATGATCAGCGGGTCACCAGTAGAGAGAGTGAGCAGCTTCAAGTACCTGGGAGTAAACATCTCCGAGGACCTGACCTGGACTGCTCACATTCAGACACAGGTGAAAAAGCCAGGCAAAGACTGTACCACCTGCGCCAGCTGAGAAATTCAGGGTTTCACCAGCTATCCTGAAAACTTTCTATTTAGGGCGATAGAAAGTGTTTTAACTCAGTGCATCACAGCGTGGTATGGGAACAGCACCAGTCATGACCGCAAAGCCCTGCAAAGAGTAGTGCGCTTATCCGGCGTATCTCAGGGTCAGCTCTCCCGTCTCTGCAGGACGTCTACACCAAACGCTGCAAAGGTAGAGCTACCAAGATCATCAAGGACTCTAATCACCCTGCAAACCCTCATTTCACGCTGCTACCATCTGGTAGCGCTTCCAGCCTGATGGCCAAAACTGAGAGACTCAGGAGGAGCTTCTTCCCCAGGCCATCAGACTCCTGAACTCAGTCACTTAACATCACGTGACTTCACTTCAGGATAAACATCGATACACTGACATTGCACTGCACTTTCTGTTCTCGTTGTTACTGTGTAACAACCTGTCATAAACCTGTTTGCACATTATACTCTTTATACATTTGTTAACCACATATTTATAAGTCTACAGTTTACTCACTGCAAAGTCTACTTCAATTATTTTATTCCACTTTATCCTTATTTGTTACCTTTTTCTCTTTGACTTGATTATTTATAATTCTACAGATATAGACATATATATATATATATAGAGAGTACTTTTTTTATATCCTATTTCTATTATAATTTCTTCCTTGTGTTTTTAACTGTGAATTTGCACTGTCCATGGAGCGGACCTGTTTACATTTCACTGCCGGTTGTATATTCTGTATATAACTGTGTATGTGACAAATAAAACTCTTGAATCTTGAATCTTGAATCTTGAGCTATGGCATATGACACAGCGCTGCCCTCAAGGCTACTTGTCCTACATAACAGCTTGTTTTTATCAGTTCTTTTGTCTTTGGGTCATTATATTTCTCACAGATTTCTAAATCAGATACAGATAAAGTAGCAGAGTAAAGATTACATTTACATGAATGCATTAGTAAGAGAGCGATTGTGTGTGAATTAATTCTACCTGGCAGCGTCTCTCTACTAATAGTGAAGCTGTGGGTTTTAGTTACTAAGAAATATATGCTAGAACTTTTCAGTTTCTAGGCTATTTTATTGATAAATCACAGAACAGTGTTGACAATACATTTCTGAGCTACTGAAATGTGTCTCTGTTACAATAAGTTGTTTAAAGTGTGCATTCACCCGATCAATATTGATTATCCAGATGTTATAGTCAAAAATATCTTGTAGAGCGCTCTCAAAGTATGCATTTATTTGTCATTTTAACTGTTGGAAACGAAGGGTAAAAGTCAAAGATTTCTTATCCTGTTGCGTCATCTATAGGCCATGATCAGTGACAAGTCAACATCAAGCTTAAAGGGATAGTTCACCCAGAAATTAAAATTCTGTCATTAATTACTCGCCCTCGTGTCGTTCCAAACCAGGAAGACTTTCGTTCATCTTCAGAACACAAATTAAGATATTGTTGATGAAATCCGAGAGCTCTCAGACCCCTCCATAGACAGCAATGTAATTAACACTTTCAAGGCCCAGAAAGGTAGTAAAAACATCGTTAAAATAGTCCATGTGACTCCAGTGGTTCAACCTTAATTTTATGAAGAGACAAAAATACTTTTATATTTATACTGTATTTTTTTTATTTTTGTAATAATACTGTTTGTTTTTGCGCACAAAAAGTATTCTCATCACTTCATAAAATTAAGGTTGAACCACTGGAGTCACATGGACTATTTGAACTGTCTTTCCGACCTTTCTGGGCCTTGAAAGTGTTAATTAAATTGCTGTCTATGGAGGGGTCAGAGAGCTCTCGCATTTCATCAACAATATCTTAATTTGTGTTACGAAGATGAATGAAAGTCTTACGAGTTTGGAACGACATGAGGGTGAGTAATTAATGACAGCATTTTCATTTTTGGGTGAACTATCCCTTTAAAGCATCATGGCAGAGCATTAAAGTCGATTAGTCTATGCAACCCCTAGCACAGTCTTAGCCAACTATCAATATTCTGTCTTCCTCCTTTCATGCGGTTTCTGTTTTTTTACAGGCTCTGCCATATGTGTGCCTGCTCATTGCAATTCTGTTCTTCATCTATGCCATCATTGGCATGCAGGTAACAGCTTTTCTGTTTAAAACGAGCTCTAACATCACTGTGGGTTTTTAAAGAACTAAATAAAGACAAAAATTAAACCTAAATAAGCCATCTATCAATCAACACATATATAAGTGGCATAAGGTTGCTAGAATATCAAATCTGTGAACTTTGGGATGTGTGCAGAAGTTTTATATTTGCTCTGTGATGCTTTAGTTGTTTGGAAACTTGGATCTGGATGATGAGGCAGCGATCAACGACCACAATAACTTCAGAACCTTCATCATGGCCCTAATGCTCCTCTTCAGGTCTTGTATTTACCAGTGTTATTTTAGTATTACTATTATAGTATTTATTCATATTTTGAATTAGCTTGTTGTTTTTCCATTTTAAGTTAAGCTTAAGTTATAGTGTTTTTTGTTTTATAGTGCTTTTGTCATTTTTTTTTTTTTTTTTTACATTTGTTTTTAGATTTCATTTTTTTTTTTTTTTTTTTTGTCATTTTAGTACTTCAAATTAAACCTTTCTATTTTGCTTCTAGGAACAAGATCTGCATACAATTTTTCACACCAAACCTTTAAGTTTTAGTAATTTTATCTGCTTTTGGCATTTAATTTTTTAATATTTCTATTTAGCTTTAATTCATTTTTTTATTTTGTTAGTTGTTTTCTAAGTATACATTTTTCCTACTAATAGCATTTATTTATTTTCTTTTTTTTCAGTTAGTTAACAAAAATACTTTTGTATGTGTGTGGTTTGGTAACAGGAGTGCCACTGGCGAGGCGTGGCATGAGATCATGCTGGCATGTCTCGGAGGAAAGGAATGTGATGTATTATCTGGGAACAATGGGCCAGAGTGCGGCAGCAACTTTGCCTATGCCTACTTTGTTTCTTTCATCTTCCTCTGTTCTTTCCTGGTGAGAACAACTTCCACTTGTTTCTTTACTCCTTCCTTTACCTTAATCTCACTTTTTAACATTTCACTATTTCTCTCAGAGATGCATCTGTTTTTATTTTTCGTTTCAAAACAGTAAATAATTGATTCAGTGTGTTTTTGGCCTGTGTGTTTGTGTTTAGATGCTGAATCTCTTCGTCGCTGTCATCATGGATAACTTTGAGTACTTGACCAGGGACTCCTCCATCCTGGGTCCACATCATTTGGATGAGTATGTCAGGATATGGGCAGAGTACGACCCAGCAGCCTGGTGAGTTGCACGCACAAACTTTTTCTGTCGCACACAACAAAAACACATTTGAAAAATTGCTCATATTCTTTAGACGCACATGCAACCATTGATTTTTAATTGTAAATCTAAATCAATTGCAACCCCTATAACAAATTTTTAAAAAACTAAACATGCTTACTGCAAGCTAACAAACACTATAACATTCTAAAGATTATTTTATCACAGATATTTATATGTGCACACAAACTAACTTAAAAACTAACCATTCTTCTCCATAGCTCTTATGTCTTTTGTTACTGAAAACATCTCCAGAACGTCCCACAACACTGTCCATGGCCACTCAAGATAATGCCCTGTCACAGATAGTGGATCTTAAACTCTCAAAATGCCCAATGTTTGTCTTTATATCCCTCCTATCCCATTCTAGGGCTGATGTGACCTTTGTAGTCTGATTTCATGTCACATATGTAGATGAGCCCGATTGTACCAACTCCACAAAATCTGTCTGCCCAGTCAGTAGTGTCTCCCACTTCCCCCGTCCCAGTGCTTGCCTCATCCTCAAGTGCTGTTCTGCAGGAGCGCATGGAGATGGTCTGAATGTAGGGATTCCTTATCCCAGCTTTGAGAGAGCCTGTTAACCCTGTTAATAATAAATAAAGGTTTAAGGTTTGAACCAGAGTTGTTCACCATTCAGAACTGAGTTAATTTTATTTTTTTAATTCCAGATAAATTCCTGAATTTTTATTGAATTTTACCAAACAAGATGTAGAATTGCAATTTGAATGTAAAGTAAAACTGAAATGACTCAAAATTAAAATAAATTCATAATTCAACAAATATTAAGTAAAAATTGAGACAAAATTGAATGCTGCATTGAGAAAGCCCTGTTTGAAGGTTTATAAACCTTATGATGGATGGATGTGGGTGGGTGGGTGGATGGATGGATGGATGGATGGATGGATGGATGGATGGATGGATGGATGGATGGATGGATGGATGGATGGATGGATGGATGGATGGATGGATGGATGGGTGGATGGTGGATGGATGTGGATGGATGGATGGATGGATGGGTGGGTGGATGGATGGATGGATGGTGGGATGGATGGATGGATGGATGGATGGATGGATGGATGGATGAATGACCCGTGTTGCATTTCTTTGAATTACAATTCAGTAAAGTCATCTTCCTGTCCTTCCAATTCAAACTCCAATTCAGTTTTGTGTAGAATGTGGCCAGTTCAATTCAAATTTAAACTCATGAACTGAAAGGGACCCAGTTCTTCAATTCTGTATTTTGCACAATTTTGATTTGAGCAAATGCTTTCAGTATTCAGAAAGCAAGCGTTTTTAATACAGTATCATTTTAAATATATTTGTAAAAAATAACTTTTTTTTATACAAACAGTGCAACAAAGGGTAGATTTGAATATTGCAAGAATTATTTTAAGGAAAAATCTGCTCAAGAAGAAAAATAAATATGTGTATAAGAACTTTAAAAGAGAGGCGAACGTGAGACCCTGTGCATGGCAGATTCTGACTTCACAATGACTTAATTCTCCCATCTTTATGGCTCAGGTGTGCATGGCAAACATCTTCACAGACAAGCTGTCGCAGCTTATTTCTGTACTTGCCACTGCATACAAACGTTAACAAAATACACCTCATGTATTTTGCCTGGTAAAGCCCACGTAGCTGTCACTGTATGCAGTTCAATTAAGTCATTGGACTCGTAAAGATGAGAGAGCCTCTCATGTGCACGGTCATAACGGTGGATTCGTTTACTCCGCACCATGGTGGGGGGAGGATTCAGAACAGCACTAAAGATCATTCAAGGACAGCTTTACCAATTTTTCGTTGTTGTTTTCTCAAAATTTGATCTGGTGATTTCACGCACATGCATAGCTGGGGTTTATTGCACTGGATTTTGACATGCATTGAAATCTCATCTACAGTAACCCTCGCATGCAGGTTTAATTTTATCCAAGACAATGGCCCCTTTTCACATTTGCAGGTTTTTATTATGGAAGTAAATAGCATGAAAACTGTCTTTAGAGGTAAATGAGGCATTTATTTAAAATGGCTGTAGCATGTATCTAAGCATTTATTTATTTATTTAATAATATTTATTTTATATATATATATATATATATATATATATATATATATATATATATATATATATATATATATATATATATATATATATATATATATATATATATATACATATGTATATACACATATATCATGGTCAGAATTATTGGCTGTGATAATAAATCTGCATTGTTTGCCCTTGGATCTTTCATTCAAAAAAATAAATCGATAATGTGAAAAGTGTCCATTCCAGGAAGATTCCAGTCTTTCGTATGATCTGAACATGTTTGTTAGCTTAAAATCGGTTGGGCTGTCCTTGGAATGATCTGGTTTTCTATTGGTTTGAAGCAGTGGAGCAACTTCACTGGGTTTGGTCTGTGATTTGTCAATGGATATGTGTGCTTTTATTCTCTTGTTCTTTGTGCTCCTCTTCTTGTTTCACTATTTTTTCTTCTTCCTCTCCAACTCCTCTTTGGCTCTCTGGCTCTCTTTTTTCTCTCTTTTCCTGTGTGTGCCCCCTCTCTAACCTCCCTGTATTCTTCTTGCAGCGGGCGCATTCATTATAAGGATATGTACAGTTTATTGCGGGTTATCGACCCCCCGCTGGGCTTAGGCAAGAAATGTCCTCATAGGGTGGCCTGCAAGGTTTGGATCCTACTAAACAAAAAACTTAAGCACCTGCTCGCATTGAAGACTGGAATGAATGTTGCTTTTCTTTTTTCAGTTTTTTTTACTCTTCACAGTTTTTCTTCTTTTACTTGAAATTCATTTTTGTTATTTTATTTGCCATCTCTGTATGCATTCTGATATGACAAATGAGAATGTGCAGGACAATGCAGACACCTTTTTAGAAGCATGACGTGCACTACCATCGACAGCCAAGTTTGTACAAATCTCTCTGTGGAATAAATCACTCTTAACAGCCAAAAAAAAACAAAAAAAAAAAACGAACGAATCAGTCATTTTGTTATTTTTTTTTCTTTCTGCTTGCTGTTGAACCATGCCTTGGCAAACTGGGTGTAACAGTGTGCATTGTTCTTGTTTGGGGACGAAGTGAGGGTTGGGGATCAGAGGACTGCATTGACGTGACTGCCATAGTTCACCACCAAGCAGCGGAGCTTTTCTTTGCCTGTTTGAAGCCCCACTGCAGTTCTATGGGACCGTCCCACGATCGCATAGAACCGTGTTTTTACTAGGACTAAAAACCAGCTTCCCCTCCTCCTGTTTAACCTCCAGCCAATCAAGAGCGCTCGCGCTCTCAAAACCCCGCCCCTCGCCCAGACCAAAACAGTAACCTATGTGTCTTTGTTTTTCCTTCTTGCCGTTCTTATTTCCTCCTCCTTTCTCCTTTTTTTGGTTTAAATCCCACCATCCTCCGGTTTGTCCCCCTCCATTGTTTCTCTTCTTGTCCATTGTTTTATTCGTCCTTCGTTGTCCTATTTTCCCCCTCGTTCTCCTCTTTTCATTTTTGGGGGTCTCACCCCTCCCCTCCCACCCCACTCCCCCTTACAGCGGCAGGATCAGTTACACTGATATGTATGAGATGCTCAGGCACATGTGTCCTCCGCTAGGCCTGGGAAAGAGGTGCCCAGCTCGGGTCGCCTACAAGGTTAGCGGCAGCAGCCCGCCGTGGGTGCGCCACAGCCAATCAAAGCTGTCCGTTTTTTTCTGTTAGTGTTGGTGTTGGTGAGCTGCTGTATCTTTCTTTTTACATTGTGGGGTACTGGTGAAAGTGTTAGCCAGCTGACACACATACACGTACGCACACATCCACTGGAGAGCGGGAACGGAGGGTACCTTGTCAGCCCTTCTGCACCGTACTCAAATACTCACTCACTCACATGCAGATGCAAATGATTTTGCTTTTATTTTGCAGTCTTGTTGTTAGAAATAAGTTTATTAAATTAAATGTTTGTTAAAATCAACATGAAATCAAAATAGACCTTATTTCGTTTCTTAATACACTTAGCAGGTCTTATTCATTGGTGCAATATTATTCCAAACCCAAAAAAGTTTTTCTTCATAATCGTTCATCAAATGTTAATTAGTAGTTCCTCCTCTGCAACAACTCAAATTAATTCCTAGTCAATAAAATCAAGTCACCTACAACTTTTGCTCTCTTTGAATATCCTGTTTCACTCAAGAATATCACATTGCAGAAGTAAAATGGGTTTCGGGTACCATTTCATGTTGACTTTAACTAGAAAACAAGGAATCTTGTATTATTCCTGCATTATGTTTTCCATGTTCATTGCAGAAATAGAGCCCTGTGTTAAACTTTAAATACAAATATGAAGCATATAGACAGAAATATACATGTTTCACTGTGTGCGTGTACAGAAGGACTGGGAAGGATTGTGTGCCTTTGGTCCTCTGCATCTCTCCCTCCAGTGGATGATTCCTAAAGTCTACAGATGTCCAGTATATTTTCCATAATTTCAGCAGATGACACTTTTGTAGGTTCAGCTAGTGCGATCACGTAGATTTTAGGAGTCTTTAGACCCACTTTATCCTTTTTAATTTTTTTCCCACTAGATTCACAGATAAGCTTTCCCACCTGTCCTTCGTTTGATTCTGTCAATGCAGTTCTGACCTGTTTCCGTTCCCCTCTCTCTTTCTCTCTTACTGTCTCTCGCTCTATCTATCACATTCCTCCAATTTGCATTTTCAACCACTACATCAAAAATTCCTTCTCCTTTCTTTCTTCTGCTCTCTCTTTCACTTCCTGTCTCCTCGCTATCTCTCATTTCTTCACTTTTAGTCAGCATGCTTCTTAATTATGCAAATAGTGATAATCTGAATGCATCCTGAGTTACATCCAGCCATTTTACATGTCATTACATGTTCATTATATAAAGGCCATGGACCTTAGTCAGAGTAGATGGTGTGTTTAGTTTGAGATTAATGAAATCAGCCATGTTATTAGGGTTTTTTTTTCATGCAAAATATTATTTGTCACTGTTGTTTTGCAGGCGGAGACTGTAATTAATGTCCCATGATGTATATCTGTGTAGTCTTTTTCTCAGTACAATTCAATTACACTGTGTACAAAACAGATGATTTGTCCTTGCGTCATTCACTATTCACTACGTGTACTCTACTGTTCAAAAGTTTGAAATTGGTAAGATTCTCTCTTATATGCACCAAGGCTGCATTTATCTAATCTAAAATATAATAAAAAGCTATAATATTGTGAAATATTATTACGATTTAAAATAGCTGTTTTTTATTTTAATATATTTTCCCAGTCTTCAGTGTCACATGATCCTTCATAAATCATTCTAATATGCTGATTTTGGTCCTCAAGAGACATTGCTTATTATTAACAATTATTAATTGTGCTGCTTAATATTTTTGTCTTTGATGAATAGAAAGTTCAGTAGAACATCCTGTATAAATTATATAATATATATTATTATTTTTATGTAAATATTATTAATTTCTTTTTAAAAAATTACTGACCCTAAACTTTTGAACAGTGGTATTTGTGAGGACAAAGTGAGCAAAAATTAGTGTATTTTGAAAATATTACAGAAAATGCACACATTTGTGAGGAAAAAACTACTTGATATTTCATGTGACAATTCAATCAGAGATTGGAAACATCATATTTCATGTGTTTTCTTGCTGTTCACAGTACACAAAAATGTGCAAGTAATGTTTTCTGGAGTTTTTTTGTCCACTGCATGTTTCATCAGCTGTACACAGCGAACGGTTGTTCTTGGACAGACAGTACTTCCACTTCTATAATTTACGTCTCAATACAACTGGCATCTACACTGACTAAGAACCACTGAACGGACTTCGTAAATGCCAGCATGGACAGTTTTAATGTGGTAGACATTTTCTGAAATGCAATTTAATTACAAGCTCACAAAGCTTAACTGAGACTCCCTTCACTCCAAACTCTTCCTCTCACTTTCCTCACTCTCTTATTTCCCTCATCTCAAACAAACAACATTCTTCTTCTTTTTTTTGCTCTTTCTCCTCTCAGACTTCCTCTCTATCCATTGCCAAGCACACCACTCCCCCAAGCCCCCTTCTCATTATTTTTATATGTGGTGCATATCTCATAGCTTTCCAGTCTGAAGTGAACTAACCTCTATACCTGTTGCCCCTAATCCAGTCCTACACCTCTCGGTGTACAACACAGCCATTTTTTTCCTCCTTAACTCTGTAGGGAATGCCACCAATGCCACTTATCTGACCTTCAATAAACTGCACCCGTTTTGCATCGAGAGATCAGGAAAAAAAAATTATGCAAAATATCAATTAACCCTATGAGAAATCTTCCAATAAAAGATGCTAAACAAACCCAAAAATACAAGTGGTCAATAAAAGATTAAATGATACTCTCTGTGCGCGGCTGCACTGCTCTTGTTCTGTGAGGGGTGGGGAGGGAGGAGGGGGGTGCATGCACTGCATGCTGCATGGAGTAGGGGTTGATGTTCGGGTGGGCTGGGACCGTTGGGGAGGGCGGGTCGGCACTGAACTCCGATTTGGGAGCTCGTGCTGCATTGCATGCGCTTCTGCATGGCCACCACTGGAACGCGGCTCGTGCTCGTTGGTATCTACACCTCCAAGGAACGACGGACTGGTCTGAAATGGGCACACGCGTATACACAGGCTCACACATGCTCTCTTTCTCACACTAATGCCATGTTGTGTGCTTGTGTGTTCCAATTCCATGAAGGTACATCCGATGCATGGAAACGCATCTAAAAACTGCTGTTTTTAGGTGCCCTTTCATTCATTGGTTTGTCCAAAATAAACAACCTCCAACAGGTAGGGGGAGCTCTTTAACAGTAGCCTTCTGAAATGAATGTAAAATTTAGCTGATATTTGTGTCCTCAGCCTTTGCCTGCTGATTAAAGGGTCAGTAACTGTTAATTGCACTAAAAGCACTTCAAAATGAACATTTAGATACAGTATATCAACCCAAGTGGCATTCGCAAATAAGAGATGCTTATGTGAGTGATATTTATGCCTGATCTTAGATCAGTTTTCACAGGCAGAGGAACACTGAGGAACTTCGTCCCGTGTGATACTGCTCCTGTTATCTGTGAGGGCTCCAATTAAGTTACTTAATTGATGTGTATGTACTGTATATGTTCTATAAGATGTGTGAATGGTTCATTCACACATTACAAGGTTGCAGGATGTGTATTGGTCAATCTTTTGTCAGTCCAAGAAAACTGCTCTCACAGATGTTAACAAAATCTTCCTTTTTTGTGTGGTTGTATGAGTATCACCTGAAATTTTACTTGCATGATGCATGGTTTGTACACAACCACTGCATCAAAACTACAATCAAACGATCTATTTAACAACTTAATCTACTGAAATTTGTGTGGTTAGTAGTTTATTCTTTGGCTACAGACTGCTGAGCTCCCCAAGCCTTTTATTAGTCCACCGAAGCATCTGACTGGAGGTTTAACTTACACAGCCCCGCCCTCATCCCCTCTGATTGGCTCTCCACAGAGACTGCTACGCATGGACCTACCTGTTGCTGATGACAACACGGTGCATTTCAACTCTACTCTGATGGCTTTGATACGCACAGCTCTGGATATCAAAATCGCCAAGGGTACAGAATGACATCCATCTTTCTTGTATACTGTGCTTTTTTAAATCTATTTTTTTTTTTTTTTTACAATTTTTGTATGACAAATGTTAACCAAAACAACCTTTCCTGTGTCTTATGTATCTTGTGAAAGAATGTGATTATAACTATGTTTTTGTGATGTTTGTGCTTTTGGTGTATTTGCATATTTTGTTCATCTATACATATGTGTTTGCGTATGTGTGTATGTACACTGCCCTGACATCACACGCTTTCAGGAGGCGCAGACAAACACCAGATGGACGCGGAGCTCCGTAAGGAAATGATGGCGATTTGGCCAAATCTCTCCCAGAAGAACCTGGATCTGCTGGTTACGCCACACAAGTGTAAGTTGCAGATGGGTTTGTAGAGAAAAACAACTAATCAAAGATCACTAATTCATCAGAGGACAGCTTCTCTCAGCCCACACCGCTCAGCACCCTCTGATCAGGCAACACTATCACAACCTTTCTCCCATCCCCACATGACAAACCAATATCTTACATTGTTAATTAGATCAATAATACCATGCTTTATCATATCAATTCTATTTAAAACCATCCTGCTTCCTAGCTAGATTTATTGCTCATAAAGTTTCTTTTCACATCTGATCATTGATGTGACTCAAGTAGTTTGTTTTGGAGTATTTAGAATAGTATGCTATCCTCATTTAGACCTACATATTGTTTTTCCACTTCTGCACTACATATACTCTCCTTCCCCAACCTCTCTCCTTTTCTCACTCTTCCTTTCTCCTATCTTCTTCATTGCCTGTTATCAGGGGGTGCCTCGCTATAGACGGATCCTCTATAGAAGTCTTTTCACTCCAGCACGTGTAAAGCACAAAGCTGGGCTTAACCTCCAAACCACAGAGCCTCAAAAACTAGTCATTAGCTCATAATTACCTCATATCTGAGGGTGTTGAAAGGTACTTAAAAGTTTGACATGAGAATATCTATAGAGAGTAGCTAATAAGTAGCCTGAAAATACTTTTGTGTGCTTTCCTTTAGCATGTTTTCTTTTTAATTTTGAGATTTTAGCATGTTTTAAATTAATTTTTAGAGTTTATTTTTAGGTGTTTCATGCCATTTTACTATGAAGTTGTCCTAACAAGAAAGTGTTTGATGGGAAGGGCTTGCTTTTTTGTCATTTATGGCAGCTCAAATTTTTTCAAATTTAAATGTTATATGTCTCATTCAAACTCCGGATGCCGCTGCAGAGTTTTGATGAAAAATTTGAGCTCCTTGCAAAATATTGTAATCTTAAGGTACTGTTACTGTTGCTTCATATATGGCATCTATTCATGGTGAAATGGCTCTTGAGTCCCTGTAGGAACGTAATACAGCCTAGAAATGTCAAGCAATAAAAGGTCCTTGAGTAAAATGAGAGGTTCTTTAGTTAATGAGGATCTGACTGTGAAAAGACTATCAGCTCTGTGGTGTTTTGTATTTGTCAGTGTACTTTGTCTATTGTGTATAATGTATATTGTGCATGTGTGTGTGTGTGTGTATATATATATATATATATACACACTCACCTAAAGGATTATTGGGAACACCATACTAATACTGTTTGACCCCCTTTCGCCTTCAGAACTGCCTTAATTCTACGTGGCATTGATTCAACAAGGTGCTGAAAGCATTCTTTAGAAATGTTGGCCCATATTGATAGGATAGCATCTTGCAGTTGATGGAGATTTGTGGGATGCACATCCAGGGCACGAAACTCCCGTTCCACCACATCCCAAAGATGCTCTATTGGGTTGAGATCTGGTGACTGTTGGGGCCATTTTAGTACAGTGAACTCATTGTCATGTTCAAGAAACCAATTTGAAATGATTTGAGCTTTGTGACATGGTGCATTATCCTGCTGGAAGTAGCCATCAGAGATTGGGTACATGGTGGTCATAAAGGGATGGACATGGTCAGAAACAATGCTCAGGTAGGCTGTGGCATTTAAACGATGCCCAATTGGCACTAAGGGGCCTAAAGTGTGCCAAGAAAATATCCCCCACACCATTACACCACCACCACCAGCCTGCACAGTGGTAACAAGACATGATGGATCCATGTTCTCATTCTGTTTACGCCAAATTCTGACTCTACCATCTGAATGTCTCAACAGAAATCGAGACTCATCAGACCAGGCAACATTTTTCCAGTCTTCAACTGTCCAATTTTGGTGAGCTCGTGCAAATTGTAGCCTCTTTTTCCTATTTGTAGTGGAGATGAGTGGTACCCGGTGGGGTCTTCTGCTGTTGTAGCCCATCCGCCTCAAGGTTATGTGTGTTGTGGCTTCACAAATGCTTTGTTGTATACCTCGGTTGTAACGAGTGGTTATTTCAGTCAAAGTTGCTCTTCTATCAGCTTGAATCAGTTGGCCCGTTCTCCTCTGACCTCTAGCATCAACAAGGCATTTTCGCCCACAGGACTGCCGCATACTGGATGTTTTTCCTTTTTCACACCATTCTTTGTAAACCCTAGAAATGGTTGTGCGTGAAAATCCCAGTAACTGAGCAGATTGTGAAATACTCAGACCGGCCCAGTCTGGCACCAACAACCATGCCATGCTCAAAATTGCTTAAATCACCTTTCTTTCCCATTCTGACATTCAGTTTGGAGTTCAGGACATTGTCTTGACCAGGACCACACCCCTAAATGCATTGAAGCAACTGCCATGTGATTGGTTGATTAGATAATTGCATTAATGAGAAATTTAACAGGTGTTCCTAATAATCCTTTAGGTGAGTGTATATGTTACTGTATATACATTAGCCCCCAAAAGTGTTTGGACTCTATTAGGCCACACTAAACATGTAAGAAATTCATTGCATTTAACAAAACACCAGGTGTAGACTGGGTAAACCCAGCCTGATCTGCCAGCAATTTGATTTCGCCAGCTCAGTCTGGAAACCTGTACATTAGTTTCTACTGCTTCTGTTACACTTTTGCGGGAACCAATCACAGACTGGCTTATCCACCTGGTGTGCTATTGGCGGGTTTAACACAATGACGATAGAGAAGCAGCGGCAAGCAACTTTTTGTTTACATTGAACATGGCGGCCACCGAAGCGCAGCAACCAATTGATGCCGCTGTCGCTGCTGTTTTAAAAGATTTCAAAGGCAAGTTTTCTTTGAAACAGAACAGAAACTTGCCCTGGAACAATTCCAGGGCAAAAAGAAGGATGTGTTTGTCTTACTACCAACCGGCTTTGCAAAGTACGTCACCTGGATCGTTGGTCTGATTGGTTGAAGGACTATCCAGTTGCGTAGAGAGAATTATGCTCGTTTATCACACCTCTTGTGCAGTAGAAAATACAGAGCAGACTCCCCAGACCAATATTCAATCTTAAATTGAGCTTGGTCTGGTGATAGCCAGACAACACCAGGTGGCATTTATTTTGAAAAAAAGATTTTTGAGCAAAATATTTCACAAAAGCATTGGTTTGGAAATTAGAAATATCTCTAGCATCATTTGTTTGCAAATGTCACTTGGTTTAATATTTTGTTAATGCAGTGACATTCATACATGCGTAACTGTGACTCAAGTGTCTAAGTGCTTTTTGGCACTGTATTTGTATAAATCTTGTTGTATACCTGTAGTCCAGATTCTCAGACACAGATTCAGACTCATTCTAGACTCTGAAGAACTTCTATTGGTTAATTTCCATTGAGGTTCCTTATGAGGTCATGGATGAGTTTTGTCTGGGTCTGAGAGACTAGACCTTAGTGTTTGTGGCATGCCTTGTCTCCAACTCCCATTCCCCTCTCGGCTCAGGGTCCCATTCCACCCCGGTCTAATTGTGCAGGGTAACTTTTTCATCCTTTCAGCAGCGACAGACCTGACAGTGGGCAAGATCTACGCCGCCATGATGATAATGGAGTACTACCGGCAGAGCAAGGCCAAAAAGCTGCAGGCACTTCGTGAGGAGCAGGTACCGCTTCAGACAAATGCCAAGTCTGCTCTGCTTTCTCAACCTTTTACAACTCTTCTCCCAACAAATCAATCATGTAGTCTATTTAGCCAAGTTTGCAGTTGATTTGCAGAGGGAACTTCCTTACTTTGCTAAGCAACATTGGTAACAGCCCATTTTTAATTCCTGCCTGTCCACAGAACTATCTTGAATTTGGTTACCTTCTCACTTATTGGCTATATATGATTTTTTTAACTTAGAAGTAAGCATTGCCGTTTTTATGCAAACTTTATTTGTATCTTGGTGCTTCCATACAGTATGTTTATGTGATCTTGAAATACAGTATGCATAAAAATATATGGTTGAAAACTGTTCACAGATAGGCAGCTGCCTGCAGTTTCAGACACAATACCTCCAATACCTCCTTCATTCTATTTTAAGCTGAAATTAGCCCTTATTAGATATGTACACATTCAGAAGTTTGGGTCGGTAAGATTTTTTTTTTCAAGTCTCCTATGCACAACAAGGTCCCTTTATTTGACCAAAACTATAGTAAAAACAGTAATATTGTGAAATGTTATTACAATTTAAAAGAACTGTTTTCTATTTTAATTTATAAAAAAACACTCATTATTATTCTTGGATGAATAGAAAGTTAAAAAGAACAGCATTTATTTGAAATAGAAATCATATAACATTATAAATGTATTATTTGATAATAAAATAATTAATATAATATTAATTTCTTTAAAAATCTTGCCAACCCAGTATACACATGTGTCACATGTGTGTCACTTCCCACATGGAGCACTAAGATTTTCATGCAAACTCCTCTAATATTTCAGTGCTTTTATGGCATGAAAACAGTAACACTGGATAAACCGTAGATATGATCATTTCACATTTTATTTACAGAATTATAGCATGCTTAAAAACACGTGCAGTAATTTTGCAATGAATATGCAATGATGAATGATACAACATGGCCTTTTGTCAGTGTCACTCCTGCCCCCTTCTGGAAATGTTCCCATCCTGAACAGGCACAGTGTCCATTGTTTCTGCTTATCGTTGTCCATATAGAAATTGAATTGGTAATAATTGAAGCATGGACACTCTGCTGGCATCAGGGAATGGTCTAAATATATGTTTGTGTCCTGCCTCACCTAAATCCCTGTATGTCTCTTTACCCGTCTGCACCTGTACCTCAGCACCGCCCTCTCAACATCAGCAGCGCTTTGTGGCTGTCTCACTCTCTATATCCATCCTTGATGTCTCTATATGCCTGTCTGTCAACTTGTTTGCATTTTTTATTCTGTCTTCCTTCTGTCTAATTCTTTTCGATTCAAAAATTCCTTTTTGTGTCCATACTTTTATGACATTTTGGATCCACTGTCAATCTCTTGTTCTTTTTCATTGTGTGTAATCTTCTGTTTGTCTCTGTTTTGTCTTGTTTTCTTCCATCCGTTGATTGGTGAGGTTGATTTATCAGTCACTAACATGGAATCTTTTCTCCCTCCGTGTGGACACGTTTGTTCAGCCGATATGTTCATTAATGGATGTTGAGGGGAGGTTCTTGGTGTAACCTTTGGGCTACCACGGTCTCTGAGATTTCTAGTGTTCATAGTTTATGTATCATGCACCCAGAACCTGTAGTTCTGTGAGTATGAACCTCAGATCTTCACTGTAGCACGCCCAAATTGTTACTACCACCCATGTCTTTTGGTGGGTTGGATGGAAATGCCTTGAGCCATCGGCATCTACCTAGACAGCACAGCCCCAATGGGGAACTCCATTCAGGTTGGCGAGGGCACAGGAGGAATCCATTTCCTATGATGCCCTCTGGGTGACCTCTGCTGTCTGGTACCCCACCACCTGTGTAATGCACGGTGGCTTGTGTGTGTTACCCCATATCCCATGAGTGTGTCTGATCCCAGCTGCAGGCCATGTTCGTATCTCACACAGAACCGAACGCCATTAATGTTTCAGCGCTTGGAGCCATCCCCTAACCAGGAAGGGGGACCGGGGGTGAATGGTCTCCCAGAGTTGCCGCAGGAACCCGTCAACAGCCTGTGAGTAGCATCATGATTACTCTTTTTATGCAAGTCATGTTTTATATCAGCTTTTAGCTTAATCTGCATGAGTGAAATCATGAAATCATATTTCATTCGAAAGCACAATTAATAATTATTAAAAGATTATTTATTGCATTAATAAAAATTAAACCCACAATATGTCATTTTTCACCGCTATTGAAAATAAAGGTGTAGCTTGATGACGCCTTGATTTCGTGGAGCTTTTATTAAGCCGCAGACGCATGTGTATGCGGGGTAATGCAGCGCTGTTTTATCATATTAGATACATTTGAGTGTGTTCGCTCGACGGCTACTATGAAACACTTGTTGCACACTGCAGTAAGCTAAATCGATATTAGGCATGGTAAAACATGGTACTCGCAGTAAATCAAGAAAATGAGATTTAAACAATAAAACTAACTGTGTTGAGCTGTATAAGAATGATTCATTTTCTGTCGATCCAAACAGTTGCTCACCTGTCTAATAAAACGCATAATATATTAAAGCGTCTTTGGTGATTCCATGGTTTCTACAAAATTAAACAGAAATCGAGAGTAACGCAGGTATGATGTCATTGATAGGTGACGCACGGACACAGTCTGTGTCCTGGTTAAAATTACTTATTTCTCTGGATTTAAACATTGTTGGAAACATTTGGGATATTGTAAGTACACAAGTCAACAAAATATATGACATTGTTCTTGTGGTTTCTGGATATTTTAATCCAAACATATTGTGCCTTTAGGCCTGTTTTATGTACTATTTCATTGTGCCATTTTCATGAGAATTAAGCACATTTTACCCCAGAACTGCTGTAATGCATTCAGACATTTTACTAATAATTTTAAAGCAATTCTTAAAAAAATAATCCATACTGAAATTCAAATATATATATATATATATATCTTTTTTTTTTTTTTTTTTTTTAAGTATAAATTATAGCCACCACAACAAATACTGCCATAACAAATTAACAATCGTTAATTGTCATGTAAATAGTCAAAGTTCAAAAATTATTAATTGATTAGATTTAATTTCTGTATTCAAAATATATTTTCTTAGTTTTCCTTTTGATTTTGGGGTAAAATATTATTAAAGGTTTTGTGAGATTCAGCTGTTTCGACTGGTTCTCTGTCTCTCTCTTCACTGCTTAGCTTTGCTTTAATTGTTGTCTTTCTTCTTCTCCTTATAGGCTACACTTCTGCTCTTTTTGTTTTACCTTCTCTCAGCTATCTTGACATTATGTTTCAGTTTCACAATTTACACTACTTTTGTGTTAATTCTGCTGTATATACATTTGTAATAGTGTACTATTTTTGTCTGTAAAAGGCATTTTGTATGTACAAAATTGCTTTTATGTAAGTGTGTGTGTGAGTGAGAGAATTAGCCAACCGACACCTTTCTCTGGTTCAGGCCTCCAGAGGGTGGAATGAGTGAGAGCCAGTCTTGGGTGACGTCACGTGCCCAGGAAATGTTCCAGAAGTCTGTTCCGGAAAACTGGAACCCTGACAGACCGTATCCTGATGACCATCACAACAGCCGCCATAATCCACAGGTAATGCCGGAGATACTCCAATCAGAAAGGTGATTTTGTCTTTGTCTCTGAATTTGAACTTTTAGCAGGAGTTTATTTGGCCATCTGAAGTCCAACAAAGTGGCTGTGACTATAGCAGCACAATCTGTTTCTGGCCTTTTCTCAGCCTGTGGTATTCTAAGAACCATGTGCTTCAGCCAATCACTGTCTTCCCAGCCATTGTCTTTTTCGGTGCCTTTGGGCACGCTTTTCATTCATATGATCACTCTTTCTACCTCTTCTGTCTCTGTCAGTCTGTAGCTCACAACTTTATCTATCTGATAAATATTTCTGATGAACTTCACTGCCCATCGTAGACATTTGTATAGACCTTCCCACCTCTGCTAGACTGCGGGGGTGTTTCACTGCTTGCCGCTTCCTCACTGTCTGCTGGATCGTACCAAACCCAGACTCTCATCTCTCCTTCAGTGTGACTCTTATCTGTAGCTCAGCAGTCATCCGACCCTGATGTTTCCCTGCACTAGTCACTCATCCTAGTACTATGAAGCAAAGAAGAGGCTTGATGAGCATGTTGGAAAGCGCTTAAACCAGTAGTGGGCAATCAGACAGGTTAGTGTGCACCTAGTCTCAGCCTACAAGAAGTCTATAAATGAGAGCTGTGACCTTTTTACTGTGAAATTTTTAGACCAAGCCTGGAGTCACTCAATGTCTTTTTATTTCCTCTCATCACTTTGAATATATATGCAAAACAGGTTAAAATATTTGTAATGTTAATTTGTTTTTCCATTAATTAAAACTTGCAAAATGAAGAGAGGAAATAAAAAGAGATTGTGGTATTTTCAGACTTTACATATTTCATATTTTTTGGTATATAAAAAAATTAAATGAAAAATAAGATATAAATTGTGAGTTATAATATCAGAATTGCGAGATATAAACTCGCAATTGCAAGAAAAAAAAATCACAATTGCGAGTTTATATCTAGCAATTCTTACATTATAACTCACAGTTGTGAGTTTTTATCTCACAATTCTGACCTTTTTCTCACAATTGTGTTTTTATCTCACACAATTCTGATTTTTTTTTTTTTTTTTGTGAGATATAAACTTGCAATTGCAAGAAAAAATGTCAGAATTGTGAGATAAAAAGTCGCAATTATCTTCTAAAGAGGTGGTTGATCAGCTTTTTCCGAAGGCTTGTGTTTATGGGGTACACTGTAACATGGGTTCATGCTTGGTTTTTAAAAAAATGCAGTGTTTTTCACATATTTTACCTTTATTATCCACTGCTGTGTCCCTTCTCGTAAAAACGGTCTGTTGAGTTATTGGTTCTATGAAGCCCCTCCCTCAGAAATACGCAATGGGCTCAGACTGGTTACCTGGTCCAGTGAGTTGTGATTCGCTAACCGCCTAGTGCACGTTGTCCGGAAACATCACACCCCTTACCGTTAGGGGTTGTTGCATGTGCTTCTGTCGGTGTATTGTAAACAATGGCGCCAATATTGCCTCATCAATTTGAGACCGAATCAGACCCAGAGAATGTTAGTGAAGAGGATCAAGCAGAACCTGTGCGAGAACGACTGATACAGGTAGTTTCAGGATGGTATGTTTTTTTTTTTTTGTTTGTTTTTTTTGTAGTTGTCTCATACTTCATATGCTGCTATTTTTAAATGCTACTACTGTTTATGTTAGCTTTTGATATAAGGTTTTAGCCTTGTTAAAGCTTTAGTACAGCAGAATACATGATTGCCTTGCAGCCTTTTTTATATAATCGTTCTAACGAATGATACTACAGTTCTAGTAGGGATTATTTGATTACATACTGGATCTATAGTGATCGCTACTGACTGTATAGCACTGTTAGTTTTGTCTTTATAGAACGAGTGTAGTCAAATATTTACGAGTGTAGCTATATTTGGATTATAATGTTCAGGAACTGAGTTTAAAAAAATGTTAACCATTGTTCCCTAAGTCCAGCGTCTATAGGAAGGCCGAACAAAGAGGACCTGCAATTGGGGTGAAAATGACAACGTTTCGACAGCATGGCAGCAACACTACATAACTCTTGCTCTTCTCAACATGGCCTTTGTTGTGTGTTCGCGGATGTGGGGTTTATGTCATTTTAGGGTTAGTTATGTCACTAACCCATGAGAAGCTCACTGTAGTCCCTACCAGCCGTTTGTTGTAGTCCTTAAAAAGCAATTTCTTTAAAAGAAAATATCTCCCTTTTCTTTGAACTCTGAGCGTCGTAACTTTGCAGATGTTGTTTATGCTCAAACAACAACATTACACACTAACTAAAGTTAAAAATGTGAAATCATAATCAACCACCCCTTTAAATTGTTTTATTTTGTGGTTTTATTTTACTTTAAATTCTAAAGTTAATTTTTATTTTATTTTATTTTTACTTTATTATTTTAGATTTTATTTTATTTATTTTATATACCAAACCTGAAAGAGCACACTCTTTTATTTCCTCTCTTCATTTTGCATATGTATGTTGTTAAAATATTTGTATTATTAATTTGTAGTGTAAAGCTTGATTATATATTTTTTTATTTTTTTTTTTTTATTTTACTTTACCTTTTTATAGACCACTGATCACGCAATCTCTTTTTATTTCCTCAAAAATAAAATATATTAAAATATTTGTAAAATGAATTTGTTATATAAACCAGAACAACAGCTTTTATTTTTATTTATTTTTTTACGTACATATCAAATTTGATTCAAAATGATTTCAGATTTAAACATAATATTCAAAAAGAAAACTTTGGTTTGTCACTTTATATATCAGTCAGACCTCTTCCTGTCTAAATTGGTCAGAATAAGTTGTAATATGGGCTGATAATCAGAGACTAGTGTGCACCTGTCTTTATTTCACATTTCACTCTGTTAATGCCTCATTTGGTAATGGCTAATGACTAGATCAAGTGTGCTAATCTTCAGTTCAAATGCACGTTTGTGCAAGACATCGCCCCCTACTGGTTTAATCCATCATGGGTCCAGTATCACACCCGATAGAGCTGTAGGCCGGTGAAGCAGGCATCAGCCCGGCCCATATGCTGTTGCTCTGTTTTGCAGACGGTAGAAATGAGAGAGATTGGGCCTGTTGGGGACGGTTACTCGGACACTGAGCCCTATCACCCAATGGAAGGGCATGGGCGGACCATCTCCATGCCACGCCTCTCAGCAGACAACCAAGTGAGCACCTTCATCCTTTCATCCATCCATTCACCCATTTCGTCTTTCCACCTTTTATCTGTTATCATCCATTCCCGACATCCATCTTCAGTCAGTTATCCAGCTTACAGCCTTTGACCGCTTCGGTTGAGGGAACCAAACTTCAAATAGTTTGTTGTGCTGTCATGCTAATATGTCAATAAATGCTAGCATGTCTTTGTCAAGAGTCAAAGGGCACATGGATAAGTGGCTCACACCCTGACCTTCACTTACCTGCATGGCTGTGTGAATGCATGTATGCGTGTGCGTGCGTGTGTGTGTGTGTGTGTGTGTGAGAGAGAGAGAGTGTGTGTATTCCCAGCATCATCATATCACCCTAGCTCACTTTCAGGAAAACCTTGGTGTGTCTGGTGTGTGCTGCTGCCAGAGCTCGATTTGAGGTAGTGACAAGTCAGACAGAAGTAGGTCAACTCATGAGAAAACAATTGATAGATCTAAAAAGTAATTATATGATACAGAATAATGTATGGAACTATCAATTAATTAATAAAAGAAAAGAAAACACTTTTAAAGTAGTTTTAAATATCTAATAATGTAATTCATGTTTTAAAGCATACTGAATTAACATTAAAATGAATGAATGATTCACTTTTCTGATAGATAAATAAATAGGCTTACACTACCACTACCATGAAAAAATACAGTAAAAACAGCAATACTGTGAAATATTATTTTTAAAAAATTAAAAACTGTAAAACATAATTTATTCCTGTGATGGAATAACTCCAGTCAAATCATTACTCCGGTTTTCAGTGTCACATGATCCTTCAGAAAATATTTGAATATGCTGATTTGGTACTCGTTTCTTATTATAATCGTTGTTAAAAACATTTAATATGTTTGTGAAAGCGGTGTGACTTTTTCAGAATTCTTTGATGAATAGAAAGTTCCAAAAAACTGTATTTATTTGAACCAGAATTCTCTTTTAATATTATAGAAGTCTTTACTGTCACTTTTAATCAATTTAATTCAATCTTGCTATTTTTTTAAATGTAATAGTATTTAATTGTTTACAATGTTAAATTCAACTTTTAAACTTGCATTTTTAATTTACAAAAAGTCTGTAATTCATCCAATTTTCAATTTAATTACAATATGTCATAGGACACATATGGAAGCAGCTTATCGACTGAATTTAAGAGACACCCCTTAGATGCAAAAAAGGTGCAAAGATGTGATATGCAACATATGCATTGCATTTCAATGCAGATCTCCTGTGACCTCCTGACCTGACGGATATATTTCACCTGATCCTTTTGAAACACTAGCACAAATCAACCTCTGGAGGCAGTAACATGCTCACAACATATGATTCCACAAACATACATCCAAAACACATCACATAGAAGCAATTACACTTTTAATAATATTATTATAAATATACACAGCATTTCTCACCCTTACATAAAACCCCATGATCTCTTGGTTGACTATCCTCTGGAGATGTGTCTGGGTTGAGCATTTTGTCCAAGTGTGTATCTGATAAGTGTGAGGGAGCCATGTGTCCCCGCATGTGCTTCAAAATGTGTGCGTGAAGGTGAGCTCAGCGTAGAAACCTCACAAACTAGTAACAATCTATATATGTTCAGTTGTGTGTTGGAAGTGTGGTGCTTACAGTGCACACCAGGAAGAGTGAGGATCCAAAGTCTGTGTCTATGCGTGTCGTGTAAAGCTGTAACGTTAGATGTGGTTCTTGTTTTTGTGACTCACTCTTGTCTAACACTGCTCTGCCCCACAGAGTGTGCGTTCTGCTGCGGTAAGTGTGTTAGTGTGCTTCCTATCTTCCTCTACACTCGCTCAATTTGTCTTTTTTCTCTTTCCTTTTCCTCCTCTTCCCCTTCCCCTCCCCTCCCCATTCATGTCAATGGCTGTATGTTCCTTTGCTCTTTCTGAATTAAAATGGGGATCACAATTTCTCTCTCTTTCTCTGCTCTCTTCTCCACTTTGCTTTTAATCTCTCCTCAATCCTTGTTGTTCTCTCCCATTTATCTTTATTTCTCTGCTTGGTTTTTATTACTTCCTTTTTTTTGGCACACTCGTCTTTTTCATTTCTTATCAACTCCATCAATCCCTTTCCTCTTGTTTTGACAATTTCCCATTCCTGTGATCTTTCTTGTCTATTCTGTCATGTTGCATATTGAATTTGTCTCCATTTTTTTACCTCCTGCCCTTTTCCTTCCTTCCTTGTTATATATCCTCTTTTCTTCCTTTACCTTCCCCTCTCTCTCTCTTTTTTCCCTCACACACTTTCTCTGCTGTGCTCTGTGTGTATCGTCCCTGTGGTCTCATGCGTGTGTCCTGTTCTGCGCACCGTCTGTCTGCTGTTCAACAGCGACGGAGACACAGGCCGCGAGGAAGTAACCTCAGTGTATGTACCGTCTCTGGCTTTCTGCCTCTCTCTCTATCTTCTCCATGCTTTCCCTTGTTCCCTCTCTCATTTTGTCTGTTTTAGGAGTCTGCGTCTCTCTTTACGTCTTGATGTCACATTGAACTCTTTACTTCATGCCATCCTTCTTGTTATTCACCCTGTTTTCCCTCTGTATATTCTACCCGTTGCTGTACCTTTCTCTCTCTATACCTTTTTCCTGTCCACTTATGCAGCCCTGTATCCCTGTATGTATGTATGTATATATATGTGTGTGTGTGTGTGTGTGTGTGTGTGTGTGTGTGTGTGTGTGTGTGTGTGTGTGTGTGTGTGTGTGTGTGTGTGTGTGTGTGTGTGTGTGTGTGTGTGTGTGTGTGTGCGTGCGTGCATACCTGTACCTTATCTCTGTATTTTCTCTGACATGGGCAGCTTGACGCATGGATTTCAAGCAGGAAAACCTGCTGCCTATATTTCAATGCGTCGCATGGCATTACTTGTGCGAGTGGAAAGAGGAGCGTGAAGGGTTATTTCAGTTTTCAGATCATGTTTAGACGCAGTAGAGCGTTATGTGGCCAAGTATGTCTTTGTGCGTCCATACATGCTACCGACTGTCATGTTGACCATGTTGACCATTAGGGTGTGTGCATGGATGAATGTGCTGAATTTGGCTTTATTTGGCTGGATTGGGTTCTTCTGTGTGCTCAGCTATGGTAGAGAAAGACACTGAGTATTTAATGGTTCCGCTTGTATTATAAAGGCTGCAGTGCATGTAAGGCATGATCTATCTATCTAGATCTATCTATCTATCTATCTATCTATCTATCTATCTATCTATCTATCTATCTATCTATCTATCTATCTATCTATCTATCTATCTATCTATCTATCTATCTATCTATCTATCTATCTATCTATCTATCTATCTATCTATCTATCTATCTATCTATCTATCTATCTATCTATCATCCATCTGTCTTTCTGTCTATCTGTCTTTCTGTCTGTCTATCTATCATCTGTCTGTCTGTCTGTCTGTCTGTCTGTATGTTTTTTGTCTGTCAGTCTGCCTATTTATCTTTCTCTTTCACTCTGTCAATCACAGAATATCCATTTCTCTCTGTATTTCTCTCTAGATCTCCTTCACTTTTCCTGTTGATCTCTATTTTTCTTTCTGTCTTCGTTGAGCATGATAGATATACCTGTGGTTTGTTTTTTTCTGTGGGTGTGGAATGTATTGAGTGTTAACCTGATTACATTCAAATGTTTCCACTCACGCCCACTGCATTTAATCAAGTTTGTCTACGAAAACAAACATTAATTTAAACTTCTGTCCTTTCCCATATTTTCTTCCTTTTCTCTGTCTATCCTTCTTTTCTTTCACTGTAGACCATCACCGACACAAGTCCAATGCGCCGCTCTACATCCTCATTGGTCCACGGACGTTCTGGTCGAGGCGTGCGATTGGACGATTACTCTCTGGAAAGGGTGGTGTCAGAGGAGGGTCACCGACACGGTCCGCGAAGGAGAGAGCGTGATCGAGACCGGGAGAGAGACCGCAGTCACCGCACCTCAGAGAGATCCCTCGCGCGCTATACAGACGCAGACACAGGTTACACACAATCATTGCATTTTTTTTTTTTTTTAAGATACCCAAGTTCTGTAGGTGCCATGAGAGACTTATTATCTAAGACTATTTGGTCAAAGTATAAAAATTTGCCTAATCAATTTGATCTAATCATCTCTCTTTATTGAGAATGTTTTTATATAATTTAAATATTTTTTAGCCGATTCTTTTGTCAAAAGTGACTTTAATATTTTTTTATAAATTATAATAAATGATAAATTTAATAAATGAGCCATTTTACAGTCACTGCAATTTTTTTTTTTTTTATTATTGAATTAGTGCTGTAAAAAAACAAGAACTTCTTTTTTCTTTCAGTTTTATATCACTTTTCTTCAGAGCCCCTAAAGTGACAAAAAATGGGAAAAAAATATGAGATGAAAAGAAAAAATATATTTTGATGTTTTTGATGGCTCGCAAAACTTGAGTTCTTTGTGAATGCAAAGTTTCTCAGGGAACGCAAAAGTTTTGCGAGGGAACGCAAAGTTTCTCAGGGGAAAACAAAACATTTGCGAGAGAACGCAAAAGCATTGACATGATTTTTCCGCCCATCTCATATTTTTTTCAATCTCCGTGTCGTTTTAGGGGCTCTGTACTTTTTCTTTGTTAACATTCTGTTTTGCTCTTATTATACAAAAATATAGCCAAAATAGCCAAAAACAACTGAATAAAAGTGATACTCCTTCGCAGGCGCAATATTATAAGGATAATTCACCCAAAAATAAGTAATCATTTAATTTGAAACCACTTTATAATCCCTCCTCACTTTGACAGCGACTCAATTAAAGGGTTTGTGTTCTTAAATGTCTAAATTGCCATCTCATTTCTCTGTGTTGTCTTTTGCAGGTCTAGGCACAGATCTTAGCACCACTACACAGTCAGGTGACCTCCCAACTAAAGAGAGAGAGCGAGAACGGGGTCGAGCTAAAGACCGTCGCCACCACCACCATCATCATCACCACCACAGCTCGGTGGATAAGGAGCGGTACGGTCCTGAGCGCGACTACCACCGTCAGCCTCACGACAGATCTGATCGCCACTGGTCCCGCTCACCGAGTGAGGGGAGAGGGCACAGACAGGTGGGGCACACACATTCGCTGAAATACCACTCGTATATTTACACACAAATTCAACTTGATGTTTTCGAATTATTTCACTATACTACTTAAAGGGGTCATGTCATATTGAGTCTTTTTCTTTATAAATTAAGCAACAGCAAGTTGCATGTTTGCTGTCAGGTCCAATATAGTTTGTACTGCTCTGTTCTTCAGTAACAGCCACTTTGCACATTGCAACAGGTTCACAAAACAATCTGTGCTGAAATGTGCCACCCAAACTGTGGATTGGAATTATATCAGGATCCTTAAGAAGAGCTACACACAGCCATGTGCTAATGCATTTCGAAACGAGTTGTTGCAGTTTATTTTCAGTACGTAGTCTTTTTTTGGACTGGAGGAGGTTTTACACTCTGAAAGCTGGAGGATGTTTATATAACATGTCAAAGTCTTTTTATTTTTTTTTAAGAACAGGAAATATTTAATTTCTACTATTAATATGTGCTGTTTAACGCAAACTTTAAATAAGAGGCATCAGTATTGATATCAGTGATACTGACCTTTATATATTGGACTTTACTTGCATAGTATTTATGGCATTTCAACATTAATTAGGAGAAATGATAACACAATTATTACAAATTTTAATCATATGTGCAGTTTAAATGTGATTTAATTCTGAAACCTGTGATTAATTCGTCTTCTTTATCGATCGATTATTATTTTTATAAAAAGGTCAAGGAAAATTAGATCTTTGATGTGACCCCTTTAAAGTCATACCCATGAATAATAATTTTGAAGCATTCCTTTATTCGCTTCAAACAGCACCCGTAGACATTAATTTGTGTACGTTCATGGTTTAGATCTTTAAAGTAATCTGCCATGAGAAGCCTGAGGGATGAAACTTAGAGTATCTAGAGCACGCAGGTGTGGGTCCATGTGGGAAGACAGTAACCAGACAGCATATGCTCACCTATGACCTTATCATGACTGCTTACTGAAATCAGTTTCTCTTTCTTGTGTTATTCTTTTATTTATCTTCTTTTATCACTGTGGTTTCTGTCCATTTTTCTCGATGTGACTCGTGGCTTCTCTGTGTCTGCTGTTTTGCCTCATTGCCGGTTTGTTTCTTTCTGGTTTTATTGATGTTGTTGTTGTTGTTGTTGTTGTTGTTTCCACACACCTTTTTCTCTCTCGCTTTCTCTTGCTTCCTCTTCCTTGTCCTCTTCCTTCTCCTCCTTCTTCTCCTCCTCCTCCTCCTCCTCCTCTTGCCGGTGTGTGCTCCTCTCTTTTGTTTGACGTTAATTTTGTGGTGTTTTTTTATTTGCCTTGTTTTAATTTTCATGTAGGGCAGTAGTTCTGTGAGCGGAAGCCCCGTTCCCTCGACGTCGGGGACCAGCACCCCACGGCGTGGCCGTCGGCAGTTACCCCAGACCCCGTCCACACCTCGCCCTCATGTCACCTACTCCCCAGCCGTCCGCAAGCCTCCGTACGGCTCCACGGGCCAGGGTCGACTCCGCTCCCCTTCCCCACGACACTTCTCTCCACCAGGTCATGAACCACCCTACCACCATCCACCCTCACGCCACGCCTCGCCCCATCACGGCTCGCCCCGGCACGCCTCCCCGCGCTCCCCCAGGCACGCGTCACCCAGGTCGCCACATCACGGCCGCTGGGGCCCGCCACCGGACAGCCTGGAGGGCGACGGACCGTTCTACGATCGGGACTATGAGTATGAGCGGCACCACGAGCCACCTGCCTATGAGCAGAGTCTATCGCAGGGCAACCCCCACCCTCATTCTCACCCGCACCCCCGGTCCCCAAGGACTGCTCGTCAAGGGCCTCTCTCGCACCCGCGCCGTATGCCGAACGGCTACCGTTCCTCCTCGCCCTCCCCGCACCGGCGCGACCCCCACCCAGGCCCACACCGGCCGCCGCATGGCCGTGGGCCCCGGAAGGGGTTGCACGAACAATATAGCGAGACGGACGAGGATGATTGGTGTTAGTGCGCAGGGTGACCAGGAGGGGGCGCCGCTCAACTCAAACCGAGATGTTTATGCACCGCAGCAGGGAGAGAGGGGGCGGAAGAGGAAAAGCAAGCGGTGCTTTTGTGCCATCGTGAGACTCTAAACCCTGCTTCCCTACTCCCTCTCTCTCTCTATTGCTTTCTCCTGCTCTCTGGACTATGTTGCCCATGCTGCTCAGCAAGCAAGGGAATGGGAGCATACGAGAGATAAATGGGGTGGTTGCGTTTAGATGGACTGAACTTTAAAGATCAGAGTCGTTGTATTTAAACGCTCCACTCCAGACTGAGCAAGACCGATTGCTTCTTGCACGATGGAAAAAATGAGGAGCATCATCTGTCAATCAAAAAAAGAAAAGAAAAGAAAAAATGAAGTTTGAAGATCAAGCCAGAACCCCCCTTTTCCCCTCACATCTATGCCTCTTGAAAAGACCCAAAAAAATAAAAAAGGGAAGAAAAAAATAGACATTGTTGAAGAAAACGCAAGTGCTCTTGTGAACAAGAGCTCTACCTACTGCAAAACCAGCCCCATGTGCTGGCCAATATCGATGAGTTTTATCATCTACGTTTACTGTTACCAACTCAAGATGCTGAGTGACCTCATCACCTGGGGAAGGGGTTAACTGTCAAAGAGGCGTGGCATATGAAAGGACCCAGTGCAGGTGAGAGGAGGCGGGTTGGCGTGGCATACCGAAACCCCGCCCACAAACTGCCACTCAATCCTGATAAAGGAAAAGACAGTGGAAAAAAGAATGAAACGGCAGATGAGGGAGGGACGGAAAGACTATTTCCTCTTCAGAATGTCTTCAATTGATTACTTCTTCTTTTTGAACATTTGGAGCTTGGTTATTCTGTTGCATTTGCTCAGCTTTCTTTGATATTTTTGGACTAAAATCTGATGGAAACTTGCATGAATGATTTAAAAAAAATATATATATATATATATCAGACAGAAGATTTACTGTGGGAAGGGGGGGTGATAGCTCTCTTTTTTCCATTCAGTTTAAGGAAGTTCTTTCTCTCGTTTTCTCCCTGTTGCTCTGGCCATGTCTACATGTGCAGATGAAGTTTATAGATAGAGCTAAAGCAGACCTTTATAGATAGCGAGACAGATCTGAAGGTGTTTTGTATGTTATTTCATTCTGAGGATCCCAGATGATGTTCTGCACTGTTTATAATTACTTTGGATTGCACTAAAAACAAGCCTGAATGGTGAAACCTCCCTCATTACAGCTCTGTCAACCATGGCTGCGAATGGGGCGAGAGATGTTCTCCTTTCTAAAGGCTTCATTTGCTATTGTCAATAATAGTAGTCTTATAATGATGATCAAAATCTTAATGCAATTGATGAAGATGACGGTGATGCTGATGAAGATAGAGGTGGTCATGTGACTTTGTTGTCTTGTTTTCGGGAGTTTTGTCTGCTGTGGCCATCTTGTTTTGAACTCTTTGTGTTTGTTTTCGGTTCTGTTCACCACAGATTGAAGTCTACAAGGGTGCTCTCCTGATAGCATCCTGAAGTTTACGTACTTGTGACCTCAGCTGAGTAGAATAGTATGTAGTGAATAGTTTGGGTCAGAGCTCATGAATGTTTTAAAAGAGAGAGTCAGGCCATTCAGGATACCCTCGGACAGTTTTTGTGTCAGAGTTTTTCAGACAAATTCAGGGTCCATTTCATATTTATTTTTCAACTGAAAAAGATGGTCACACAACAGTGTGATCAGGAGAAATTGTTTTATAGAAGGTCAGTTTTTAACCCCTTCAATTATTTCACAGCTAATGTAGAGTAAGTGCAAGTTAGCATTTTGGGCGATGAATGTTGTTGTTTACTTTTTGTCCATGTTGTGGTGCTGTTTTGCAGCTTTAGTCAGGCTAGACTATGGACAAACAATCCCTTATGAGAATACAGTTGCCAGAGGGCGCTATTACATTAGCAGAACTTTAGATTTTGCAGAACTGTTCCCCGACAGTAGGTGACGTAGCAGGTATGTCGAAGCTCGTCTTTGACTTTTATTTCGACAGTAGCTTTTTGAGAATTTTGACCTGGATAGTCTTTGATCAAGTAACTGGAAACGATTCTTCCACCCTGCCTTCCTGTTCCCTGCCATGGGCAGCTTGTCATGTCTTTGGCTGCCTGCTCAATCTGAGACCCTCCCCCTTCTGCTCAGGATACAACAATACAGCCAAACGTATATCTCACAGGGGTGTAGAGGTGCGGCCTATTCAGCCTCCCCTACTGTCATTGAGCCTGTCCAGCTGACCCACACCCATCCAACCATTTCAAAACATCAGAAAAGACCAAATGTTTTTTAAATATCCCATTACAACAGGTTTTTTTCCTACAGAAGAGGATTTTATTGTGCATAGGTTACTCTTTTATAGCTCAGGAGCCGTGTATTTCTCAGTTTTGTTTAAGTGTCAACTTTGTCTCAGATGTTTCACCTAAAATAGACACAAATGAGACAACTGTTGATGTGCTGTATGAATACAGAGCTATAAAATTTATGTGGGTAGCATCATCTGAAAGCTTTGACTTTTGAATGCAGACTTTTTATTAGCAAATAACAGAGCGTTTTCTGAAACTCTAGACATGCGAGATCTTTTTTCTCAGGAGTAAAAAAACTCAAAGTCTCAATTTTATCTGATTGCTGTCAAGAAGTAAGCATTAAAGAGATATCTTTTATGATACCCTGATGGTAATTTTGCTTAAAGATATGCAGAAGTTTCTCCTAATGAAGTCAGTATATGAAACGGTGAGGATTTAATTTTATTCAGATACATATCATAAAGCATCTCAGAATAGTTCATCACATCCATCCGTGAAGTCAGTTGGGCGGTTCTGTTTTGTCTCGTTTTCTGTACCAGAATCATATGAAATCCACAGTACAAGGGACTTTTTGTTCTTTAAAAGTCATTTTATTTAATCCCTTCTCCTTGCCAACCGATGTCCAAGACTTTTAGGGAGGAAACCACTGTTTTCTGGGTGTTTGTTGATGTTCGGCCCACATTTAGCCACAGCTGGCCCCCCAGTTAGCCCCTGGTTTGATGCCCATGGGTCCAGATGAACCTGCAGAGCCACAGTGCCTTCTGTTCTAGTGTCGCACACTAACCCTTCCCCTGCCTCTCTTCCCTCTCTCCTCTATCTCTCTCTTAATGTGATGGACTCAGTCACACTACGCCTTAACAAGTTCCCATGTCTGCGCTGTCTGCTGGGCTTTTTAAAGACAGGGAGGCACGGTTATATGATGGGGGAAGATCCCAGTTACTCTGAGAGTAATGAAGGGAAATGACAACCGAGTTCTGTCAGGGTGTCCATCTCGGCTCTCTGTCTCTCTTAGCAATGCTTCCTCAAGTGGATGGCAACTTTTTTTTATTTGTCTCACCCTGCTCGTTTAGAGAGTTGCATCGAACATCGGAGGGATTGTTCTACTTCTCAGGTCTTTAGCAAAAGGACAGGAAGGCTTATTTTTGTCAGGCATGAATGGTAGTTAGACCTTTTGCATGGTTAATATAAAGCCCATTTAGAATTTCTCTCGGTCTTGAATTCTTTTGCTGAAAACACTTGAAATGCAGGAAATTTGCTCCATTTTAGCTCAAGATTTGGATTGATAGTTTATTAATAGGATTTGATTTTTATTGTTAAAAAAGAGATAGCAGAAGGTTGTGATTTTTAAAAGAACAGTTCACTCAAAAAAGAAAATGTACTCGCCCTCATCTCATTCTTAACTATTATGACTTTCTTCTGTAGATCAGAAAAGGAGAAATGTTAAATTATTCTGGGTTGCTCTGTTCTATGCAGTTAAAAGGACACAGAAGCACCATAAAAAATGTGACTATGATCTCATTTTTATAAGCCATAAAATAGGTTTGTGTAAAAACAGACTGAAATACAAGTAATTATTCACTGAATATCTTAAAATCCACCTTCATGAATCAGAACGTTTCAATTAATCAGTTGATCCAGTTCACAAAACCTGTCAGAATGGTTTATTCTCAAATTTGACTAATCCAGTTACTTAAAGACTTTAAAATTGGCATGTAGAAATTGCAATCATCTCTTTTATTTTGACATTCTGTATATCCAGTAAAACAGCTTCTGCATCTTTTTTGTAGCTTGAAAATTTTCTCCTTTTGTGTTTCACAGAAGAAATAAATATATTGACTTGGATAAACGAGAGTGAATAAATGATGTCGGAAATTTCATTTTTGGGTGAGCTGTCCCTTTAAAAGGTTTATGCATGTAACTAAGACTGGTGCATCATTCTTTGGCTCTGCTTGTTCATCAGTTTGGTTCTGACCCTCTTTTGCTCTCAGTGTCAATGCCTTTATTGCTTTATGTTTTTGACTCGCATCTTCATTTTCTGTCCCAACAGAAAGCCATTTTCAGTTCGCAACACACACAAGTGATCCATCTTAGATACACAACACACTTGCATTTGAGCATGTGTTGTTTGTTTTGTATCGTCCTAGTAGAACAAAGCTGTATTTTCTTTCTGTTTCATACGAAATAAGGGCTTTCCTTCAATGGTTGAGTGCTGCCAAAACAAGTCACCCTCTATGTAGCTACACCACTTCCTGTGGTCTCCCTTTGTACAGAACAGAATTACATGTGTGTGCATGCTAATGTGTGGGGGAACTGGAGAAAAGGGAGGGGGTGATGGGTAATGTAGATTTTTTTTTTTTTCTGTATGTATGTATGTATGTGAGCGAGAACTTGAGGCACAGATGTGGCCAGCACAGGCATTGTGCATGCCAAAAAAACAAAAAAAAACCTTATCAGAAAGGGATACTAATGATATTGTGCACCTTGGGTAATTTAGTGCTGGGTTTGCCAATCCATTTCTGCTCAGCATTTACCATGGCATACTTCATTGTCATCCTCATCTGATCCCAATCTGAGATTGGGTACGGATCCATTGCCACTTTTTCCAGAAGATCGGAAGGGTTGGGTTCATCTATGTGACAGTGGGACGGTCGACTGCGAGTGTGTGCGCGTTTGTCCGTGAGCTGATTTGAAGGCAAGTCGTTTTTTAGTGCCTTACAATGAACAGTTTCCCATCGCCGTTACATAACCGTAGATACAAAGCCATGGCGAAAGCGAAGAGGGTCATCATGTTTGTACCTCGACTGTCTATCCATGTCTATCTAACTTGTTTTTCTGGGCCTATCTATCTCTTTCTCTTCTGTAACTCCTGTATATATCATTCATAAACTTCCTGCAAAAGTCTGTGTTCATCCTCTTTCTTCAGCATTGCCATGTTCCTTTGTTTCATTTCCTCTTGTTCTTTATGCAAGTCATGGTTTCTTCATTCAAACACTTTGCTGATTTGATATTAAGCTTAAATTGATAAGAAATATTATTTTCATATAAATGTATTATTAATAATGCTCATAGTTACATTAATGAAAACATAAATCATACTTATTACACATTTAAATGGACAGTCCACCAAAAAATGAAAAATGTCATCATTTACTTATTAAATGTGACTTTGTTTCTTCTGCGGAACATAAAAGAAGATAATGAAAGTCAATGGGGTCCAATGTTATTTTGTTTTTCTTCGAAATGTCTTCCTTTGTGTTCCACAGAAGAAACATAGTAATAAGGCACAAGGGTGAGTAAAAGATGACAGAATTTTCATTTTTGGCTAAACGATCCCTTTAAGTGCACTAGTTGTTCTGCCGAAGAGAGAATAGATGCTAAGCTCTCAACTAAAAAACATGTAGCATTAAATGAGTTAAACAACTGAAAAGAGAAATGAATGTCGCGGCTCTCTTAAAGGAAGCGGCTCACAAGACAGGATGTGTATTTTCACCACCGTCAGCAGGAGTGTGCTTCTTCACAGCGCTCGTATGTGTCGAAGGGGAAATAAGCGTGTGGTGTGAATGTGTGAGTATGTGAGGAGTTCCTGCGAGCGCGCAGCCACTGTCACTGTGACACCCGCAAACCCGTCCCATCTCTCCTTAATCACCCATATCCCACCCGCCATCCATATTACTATTGACCTGAACCATTTAGAAGCAAAAGAGGAAGTTTATGAGAAAAAAGGCCATGATAAAGAGAGGTATTTAATTACTGATTTGCATGTGCAATGTGCATGCCACTATGTGGGTTAACAAGTCAACTTCAGGAATTATAAAATATAAAAAGAAATATAAAGAAAAAGAGTATATATGTATAAATATATAAATATAGTTAAATGTTTTTATGAGCAATGTGTTCCTTTTTCTTCTATTTTTAAAAATGAAAAAGACAAAAAGAGCACCAAGAGGGGAAAAAAATAATACAAGAGACGATACATGATAAAAACTCATAGAATGTTTGTTTGTTTCTATTGCCAACTGTTCTCTGAGAATTGTGGGTGAGGTGAGCACACTACATGCTGTGGAAATGTATTACAGAATAAAATAAAAAAAAGGTTAAAAGATATCCAGTAACTCTCAGTGTGAGGGACTGCACATCACTCTGATTTAAGAAGAAATCCAAAACCCTTTTTGCTGATGTTGAGCTGTGAAAGAGGCTGCCTGAACCTGGTGATGTTACACATTTATTCTGGCTATGAAAAATCCCCCTTTTTTCTCTCTCTTCCTCTGTCTCTGTATCTCTCTGCTATTTCTACCAGTGCATTTTGTAATTCCGAACAGACCTCTTCCTAAAGAACCTGAATAAAAACCAGAGAGAATGCATTCTAAACCAATCTCTTGTCTTCAGATGCATGACTGCAGTTTGTGTGTGAACGTGTGTTTAATTTCAGTCTTTGTACGCAACAATTGATGAACGTTTGTAGAAGACAAAAGCTGACACATGCGTTCACACCTACACAACAATCTGAAAAGGATTCAAGCTAGTTTCAGGTGGGGTAAATGATGCCACACATCGACAGCTGTGCAGGAAGTGTTGATAGCCAGACTTTTTAAGGATCTGGGCTGTTAGCTCAATGGCTCTATGTTAAACAGGCCTACCAAGTATGAGTGTCCCAGGAAGCGAAGAATTAGTGACTGTGCATCTAAACACCCTCATACTTCCTCTTTAAGTTACCTTAGTCAAAAGAGGCAAGTATTTTTCCTCTCTTATTTGCTTTGTCTTTTTTTCCTACATAAACAAATATATACATACATAAACCCTAATTTCCTAACAATGAGCATTACAGCATTTTGTTAATGTTAGTTCAACAGTTAAAACTTTCAATCTTAAATATATAGTGTTGTTATAAGTAATACATGTATAAGTCTAATGTACAAATATTATGTACCTTATAAATTAAAAATAATTATTTCTCATTTCTTTATCAGGGAATGACTGATCTTGACAAAAGCTTGATGAATTGTTGTGTTGAGCTTACTTTGAATATCAGTTCATCATTATCACACTGCTTTATGATTTTTAACATAGTTTTAACAGGCCAAAAATCACCATTTCCACTGTTCCTTCCCTCCACCTCATTTGTCTGTTTAGTTACAAAGGTGAAAGACCCACATCAAGACTACCCTGGAGGAAACTATCGCATCAGAAACCTGTTTGAGGTATCCACACATGACCACAAGTCATTCGGTTAGGTTTCACACAGTCTGAATTGGGGTTTCAGTGAGTAATCTTAAAATGGGTTTCAGTTATTAATCATTCCTGAGTAATTATCTCATTGCAGTTTCCCAGCAGAGGATTCATCCATTTAAAATGATCTCCACCTGAAAATTTCACTTCCTGTCTGCCCAACACGCTCCTGGTACCAAAACGTCCTACCTGAAATTACATGCACACCTATTCAGATCCACCCCCACATCCCACATATACCATCAAAGCAGTGATTCATACTTACTCATGCTCATTTGAATGTAGAGCATTCACATGCATTTGTGTCACTTAATCTTAGAAAAACACATTACATTTAATTTTATTTTAGGTACTACGAAACCACCCAGAGCTTAAGACACAAAAACATTAACACTTGAAGATATGATTAAAATTCATGCTCCGAGGCCTGTGGACTCTAGTTTCGCTCTCTTGCATTAATTATTTCTCATTGTGCTCTTGTGATGTCAGTTTCGGATGCTGTAATGCTGCCAGTCGAGCTGGGACTTCAAGCTTGACAATTATATAGTCTGACGCTGGCCACTAGCCAAAATGTTTATGTGTGTGTTCAAGGGAAAAGTGAATTTCATGACTCATGGACATGTTCGGACACATCTTGCTGACTAATGAAGGGAAATTACACTTTACTGTAGTGTTTCAAGCTGTTGCCTTTTTCATCGCCCACACTAGAGTGACAGATGATGAGCTGTATGTTTTATCAAAAGATTGGGTTTAGGATCAGTGTGAGTTAAGCATTACACCTCATGATGAAAGGATGAGCGAGTTATAGTCACATATTTCAGACATGATCTGACAACTTTTAACTTATTCATAACCGCAGTTGGAACTACGAAATGAAGGAAAATGTATTTTAAAATTGAGATTTCCAGGCCTGGAAACGTCAAATTAAATATATCAAATAAAATCATAAAGAATTCTATACTTTATCTGATTTTTTTGTAGTTATAGTCAACTCTAGGATATTTCATTGGCTAGGCTTCAAGTTCCAGGCCTGGAAAAGTCTAATTAATCTATAAATATATAAAATACAATACAATAAATAAATAAAAATATTGAAATTATAAATAATTCTATACTTGATTTTTTCTCTAGTTATGGTCAACTCTAGGATTTTTCATTGGCTATCCTTTTTTGTGGGTGTAATATAAAAAATCTCTATATTTTTGTAAAATTCTTATGTAAAAAAGCTGGAAAGTCATGGTACTTCATTGGTTAAAAGAAAACCAATGGTGGGGGAAATGTCCAATCAGAACTTTTTAACTTAAAGATTCAGTGTGTAGTATTTATGAGGATCTATTGACAGAAATCCAATATAATATACATAACTATGTTTTCAGTGGTGTATAAAGACCTTACATAATGTGCCGTTATGTTTTTATTACATTAGAACGAGCCATTTCAATCTGCATACACCGCGGTTCCCTTAACAGTGAAGTCGCTATTTTGCGCCGCCATGTTTCTACAGTAGCCCTAAACGGACAAACTTTTCTACAGAGGTGCTAGTCACTCTGCTCCCTCTGACAACATTTTTGTCCTGTGTTGGCCCCCGTAGCTTCTCTATGTACTCCGAAAGGGAGTGCAATTCACAACCTCACCGCTAGATGCTGCTTAAAAAAACAAAACCAAAAAAACACACTGCACCTTTAATCCACATTATCCCAAACTAGCCATCAAGAATTTGTTTCTTTTGAGATTAGTTTTAACCCCCAAAATGAAATCTGTACAACATGATGATTTTTAAACATTTGCATGTTTATTGCAAGCAGTAAACACTGAAATCAACATCATATGATATCAGTCTATCGTGCTCTTCTTATATTAGTATTATCAAAACCTTCTTCTGTGCAATTGATCAGTGAAACAGTGACATTTAACACGTTTTGGCATTTTCAGCACATTTTCGAGTATCAAACTCGGGAAAAACATCACATGTTTGATGTCAAACACTGTCAGAGTTGTCCTTATATGAGGTTGTAAAGTTCATAGGCTGGATAGAAGACATCAGAGCCCAGTTCAACCGTGAGTCAACGGAGTCATCTGACTCCTCTCACTGAACAATGAAGCAGCTCGGGTGATCCAATGCGATTGGGATCAAGAGTATCCACCACCTGTCCTGTACTCCTGCTGATCCCGGCCTCTCTTGGAGCTCATATGGCGAGCTGAGCCGGCCGCACAGGTGTCAGGCTGCATAACCGGTCCGTTCTGAACAAGTTTGTCCAGGAAATTCCCACCAAGGGAGATCGATTCTCGGAATGATCCAAAGCGCGTCTTGCTCAACACGCCGCGATGGCTCGGTGTGTTGCGAACGCTGTCAGAGTTTCAGTCTGGCGACAGCTGTTTCCATTATTAGTCCTCAAAACCTCGCCTTGGGGATGTTGCTTTTCCTCATCCGTGTCCATTCTCGCCTTCTTCAGAGGTAGAAAGTCAGGCTCGAGCGCCGTCTTAACGCGGCGCTTCCTGGAGTGCCGTTCAGAAGCGCACTGGTTCTCTTTGTCCTCTTCTACAGTCTCTTTATGTTCCTGAGGGTTCATTGCGACCTGAGGAGAGTCTTTATTAATCTCCATGGGTTCCTCTGTGGCCGCGTCCGGCGCGCACGGAACGACCTGCTCCTCCTCCTCCGCGTCTCCGAGCTGCTGGGCGGTGTGGTAGATGTCCCGGGCGGCTCTCATGGTCATGGAGAGCAGGAGACTCCGGTGAAGTCTCAGTCCCCCGCGCTGGGTTCTTAATGAATACAGTTTACTAATAGAAAGAGCCATGATTCTCTTTGCCTCGACGTCCATTGTGTTTCCAATGTATTAGAATGTTTCAGTTCTAGACGTGTTTTCTATTTTGAGACCTCTGCGCTTTAAGGTCTTCGCGGTGGATTGTAAAACTAAAAGTTTGCTCCTCTCAGGGCGGTGTTTTATGTGCGCTCTGGTGACGTAAAGAGTTTCCATTCCCCTGGGTGTATAAACACGCCCCTCCCGTCTTGTCAACATAAGTCTACGTCATATTGGCACAGCACTGGAGTATCAAGTCAACATATGCTTCATGTTGCCATGTCCCCTTATTACACGCATCTTTAAGCTCGTAATAAGCTAATACATGCATTAAATTATGCCAGTGTGGATCAGTGTTATTTTAGTATTATTTATATAGATAAATATGTACTTGTTTTTGTCATTATTTTTAATTTTGTAATATTACTCCTTTTAGGGTTATTTATTTTGATTTCAGTTTTAGTTTTTATTTCCCCCTTCAACTTATTTCAATTATTTGCCAAGGCAACATTTATAATGGTTATTTCATATTTTATTTTATTTTTAGAGTCATTTTAATAATGTGTATATATATATATATATATATATATATATATATATATATATATATATATATATATATTACATTTTATTACAATAATGTGGATGTGAGGGGAAATTACATTTAACTTAGATTATTTTAAATTACATTTGTTAATTTACAAATCCGGTTCCAAAAAAGTTGGGACACTGTACAAATTGTGAATAAAAAGGAATGAAGTAATTTACAAATCTCATAAACTTATATTTTATTCACAATAGAATATAGATAACATATCAAATGTTGAAAGTGAGACATTTTGAAATGTCATGCCAAATATTGGCTCATTTTGGATTTCATGAGAGCTACACATTCCAAAAAAGTTGGGACAGGTAGCAATAAGAGGCCGGAAAAGTTAAATGTACATATAAGGAACAGCTGGAGGGACGTCTGGGGACTGAGGAGACAAGTTGCTCAAGTTTAGGAATAGGAATGTTGTCCCATTCTTGTCTAATACAGGCTTCTAGTTGCTCAACTGTCTTAGGTCTTCTGTGTCTCATCTTCCTCTTTATGATGCGCCAAATGTTTTCTATGGGTGAAAGATCTGGACTGCAGGCTGGCCATTTCAGTACCCGGATCCTTCTTCTACGCAGCCATGATGTTGTAATTGATGCAGTATGTGGTCTGGCATTGTCATGTTGGAAAATGCAAGGTCTTCCCTGAAAGAGACCACATCTGGATGGGAGCATATGTTGTTCTAGAACTTGGATATAGCTTTCAGCATTGATGGTGCCTTTCCAGATGTGTAAGCTGCCCATGCCACATGCACTCATGCAACCCCATACCATCAGAGATGCAGGCTTCTGAACTGAGCGCTGAGAACAACTTGGGTTGTCCTTGTCCTCTTTAGTCCGGATGACATGGCGTCCCAGTTTTCCAAAAAGAACTTCAAATTTTGATTGGTCTGACCACAGAACAGTTTTCCACTTTGCCACAGTCCATTTTAAATGAGCCTTGTCCCAGAGAAAACGCCTGCGCTTCTGGATCATGTTTAGATATGGCTTCTTTTTTGACCTATAGAGTTTTAGCCGGCAACGGTGAATGGCACGGTGGATTGTGTTCACCGACAATGTTTTCTGGACGTATTCCTGAGCCCGTGTTGTGATTTCCATTACAGTAGCATTCCTGTATGTGATGCAGTGCCGTCTAAGGGCCCGAAGATCACGGCATCCAGTATGGTTTTCCAGCCTTGACCCTTACGCACAGAGATTGTTCCAGATTCTCTGAATCTTTGGATGATATTATGCACTGTAGATGATGATAACTTCAAACTCTTTGCAATCTTTCTGATATTACTCCAGTATTTTTGGCCGTAGCATTGGGGGAATTGGTGATCCTCTGCCCATCTTGACTTCTGAGAGACACTGCCACTCTGAGAGGCTCTTTTTATACCCAATAATGTTGCCAGTTGACCTAATAAGTTGCAAATTGGTCCTCCAGCTGTTCCTTATATGTACATTTAACTTTTCCGGCCTCTTATTGCTACCTGTCCCAACTTTTTTGGAATGTGTAGCTCTCATGAAATCCAAAATGAGCCAATATTTGGCATGACATTTCAAAATGTCTCACTTTCAACATTTGATACGTTATCTATATTCTATTGTGAATAAAATATAAGTTTATGAGATTTGTAAATTATTGCATTCCTTTTTTATTCACAATTTGTACAGTGTCCCAACTTTTTGGAATCGGATTTGTAGATTATTTTAAATAATTGTATTATTATTATTATTATTATTATTATTATTATTATTATTATTATTATTATTATTATTATTATTTTCAATAATAAGTTGTGTGTGGGGTATATTTGTTAACTTATTTTAAATAATTTTTGTAAAAGATCTAATTATTTAAAGAAAAAATGCAGAATGCAATTTAGTGTTGTTAATGTATGTGCAGTAATAAATCAGAATGATTATATTATATTAAACAACTTTAATTGGTAAAGACGCCCTGCATCCTCCAGAAGCACAAAAAAAAAGTTTTATTAACATTATTATAGCCTGCATACACTTTCATTCAAATGCAAATATTGGACAATATACAATTGCACATACAACAATGAAACAGAAAAAGTAGGGGATGGGGGATCTAATGAGATCTGGCAACACTGTTTTAATAGCACTGCTCTACAAAAGTATCATCACAAACAGCATGTGTCATTATTGCACTGCTGAAATGACTGTCAGTCGAAAAAAAAACTACTTCATGACCTCAGGTGATCTGTTTCTCAAATAATCATTACTTATTGATCTCATGTAGCCTAATTATACTAATGACATGTGAATGAAATACATTAAATATTCATTAAGTGTAGGGGAAATGTTAGCTAAGTGCATCATTTTCCAGATTAACTGGCTTGTTTTTGTTTTGTTATTGCCTAACAAGCTAGACTTTCTCGTTAAAAGTTTTATCAATCTGCCCCCAGTGTTTACAGTTCAACTGGACGCTTTTTTTGTTTGCTCGACGTCACGTTCTATTGCCATATTTGGAAGATCCGTCGTGTCTCCGGGGAGCGCGCAGTGGAAAAGCCGTGACGTGCCACAGCTGCACTTCCCGCAGCCTCAGCAGGGGCAGTGATGATGTCACCGCGCACCATATTTGGACTTGTCACCGGTCCAACAGCCCCTCCCTTTCTGCTCACATGAGCGTAACTATAGGAAGCAAAGCGATTGAGGTCAGATGGCAGCTGTCACTCACAGCAAACGTGTGTTCTATTTATAGAAAAAGGGTTATCTGGCTATATCGAAATTAAAAGATTCTGTTGGTGTAGAGCATTTTTGTACAGGGAATTGCTTTTAAATTATGAGTGTGAAAAACCTGATTTGTCTAGTGTGCGCGCGCTGCCCGCTTCACCAAGACAGATTCCTTGTGTGTGTGTGTAACCATTTTTGGCAATAAATCTCATTCGGATTGTTTTGATGTATTGCTTTGCATGAGTAATAGTCTTGTTTGTGATTCGGTCCAC